>JANAVB010016198.1:7805412-8247912 GCA_029216955.1 Iris pallida
AAATTATAAAGAGATTTATTGTGTATATATATATATATATATATATATATATATATATATATATATATATATATATATATATATATATATATGCAAAATATATATATATATATATATATATATATATATATATATATATATATATATATATATATATATATATATATATATATGCAATCGCTCTCTTCTTCTCCTTGGAGAGGAGCGCCGCGCCTAGAACCCTAATACCCACCGACACCGGCTTGGCCTCTGGCCGGGCCGGCGTCCACCCTCGCGTTTGGATCACTTGACCAACGCGATCTCCTGCCTTGACGGTTCATGGCGTTGAAGTCGTTCGCGGAAGTGGTTGGGGTTTCCCCTCCGGAACAACCCCAATCGATCTCTATTCGTTTCCCTTCATTTTCTAAAGGGGTTCCTATTGTTTCCTTCTCGGAGGAGGATGAACAGATCTTGGTACAACCTTTTAAGTTTGCTTTGATTGGGAAATTTTCCCATGCTCGACCATCGATTGAGGTGATCCGCAAAGCGTTCACGGGCTTCCAATTTACCGGAAAGGTGAAGGTTGGTGTCATTGATCCGAAGCATATTATTATTCGACCTACCCTTGAGGTAGATTTTCTCCGTCTTCGGGCTCGGGAGACGTGGTATTTATCTAGAGCTCCTATGCGTGTGTTCCATTGGTCGAAAGATTTTTGTGCCTCTCAGGAGTCGCCGTTAGCTCCCACGTGGATTTCTTTGCCCGGTCTTCCTCATCAATTGTTTGCCAAAAATGCACTTTTTTCAATTGTTCTTGGGATAGGGACCCCTCTTAAACTTAATCGTGCTACTGAAGATTTTACCAGACCTAGTACAGCTCGCGTCTTTGTTGAGGTAGACGCTAGTAAAACTCTTCCACCTATGGTTCGTATTAATCTGCCTAATGGCAGGATCATCAATCAGAAAGTGGAATATGAACATGTCCCTCAATATTGTTCTCTCTGCAAACACCAAGGCCACGTGCGGACTTCATGCAAAACACATGCTCCTACTAAAGCAAACCCTCCTCAACTCAAGCTCAAAGATCCTACTGACATCAATGACTTCCCTATTGGCCATGATAAGGGAGAAACTTCCAATCAAGCTTTAAATGAAGATGCTATTAATACTCAACCGCCAGGTGAAGTGCGGTTGGCCACATCAGCGGATGGGGCACTTTTCAATGAAGACCCGCCTCCCGATCAAGTAATTATTCCTCCCGCAGCCATTACTCCACGAGCCATTACTCACGTCAACTCAATACTATCAACATCTCCTCACAGCCCAGCTCCGGTCGCTCCTGCAAACCCTCCCTCTTCTGATCAACCTCTTGAGGAAGGAGAGTTTCGTTCGTGGGCGGACGAGGTAGAGGCCGAGGAACGGCAGGCGATGGTGGATACGCTTGCAGATCCTCCGCCGAACCCAGATCCTACGGCTGCAGACGGGACTGCTCCAGACCCTCCGACTGCTCCAGTGACGTCGGCAGCTCCGGATGGCTCTGATCCAGGTTCGACGGTCGCCGTGCAAGAGACTCTCCCCTCTCACCCCCCAGCTCCCTAAGGTGGTCAAAAGAAGAAGAAGAATGTCCCACCCCCAGTGCCTCGACTGCTCAGATCCTCCTCTATGGTTACCAACACTCAACCCTCATCCTCCTCTCATGATTAAAATCCTTAGCTGGAATATTCGGGGTATTGCCAATGCCATGGCTTTTAAGAGACTTAATCCTTTATGTCGTACTAATAAAGTGCCTATAGTTATCATTATTGAACCTAAAGTTCAGCCGGACAGGCTTCTCTCTTATCAACTTAAGCTGGGTTTTCAAACTTCTGTGAGTAACAGTAAAGGCAATATATGGATCATGGCGCATCAATCATCGACTGTGGTTGATTCCTCTGATCAATGTATTACTGTGACTGTCTCTTCCCCGCTTTTGCCGGAGGTATCTCTACTAACGGCTGTGCATAGGAGCAATACGAAGGAGGGTAGAAGACTCTTATGGCGTTAACTTCTACTAGTTCGGCAACGATGGAACTATCCGTGGCTGCTCAGTGGTGATTTCAATGCCATTACTAGTATAGAGGAGAAATTTGGAGGCCTCCCTCCTTGCTCTGTGTCGATAAAGGATTTCCAGGAGTTTCAATTAGCTGCTGGCTTGCATGAAGTTCCGTATACTGGTAATTGTTTCACTTGGATTGACAGGCAGTGTGGGTCTCCTAAGCTGGGATCGCGGCTTGACAGAGTACTTTTTGACTCAAAATGGCTGAATTGGACCCCTCTCTCGACATCCATGCATTTAAATAGAACCGAATCTGACCATGCTCCTATATTGCTCTCTCTGGATAGTGAGAATCCTACTTCCCCTCGGCCATTTTGCTTTCTTCATTTCTGGAAAGATCATGAGACGTTCATTTCGGTGGTGGAGTCAGCTTGGCTTTCCATAGATCATGTTAATGCTCTCATACGTATTGGGCTTAGGCTTGGGGCTACGAGAAGAGCTCTCTCTTCATGGAGTATGGCTACGTTTGGTGACATCTTTCAAGAAGTAAAGAAAGCTGAAGATGTGATGACTGCTATTGAAGCAGAGTACGAGACCAACCCTTCTCTCCGTCCTCAATGGTTACTAGCTCGTGCTCAGTTGAAGCAATGACTTCGTATTGAAGATGCCTATTGGAAGCAAAAAGCTAGAGTTAAATGGGATGAGGCTGGTGATCGTAATACGAAGTTTTATCATTCTTGTGTTTCTTCTAAACGCAATCGACTGCATATCCATCATATTCAGTCTGCATCTGGCTTGACTCTCTCTTCTCTATATGACATTCAAAATGAGGCCAACGATCACTGCAATAAGGTATTCTCTTCTCCTCATTGTCCTATTGAAGATGGATACCTACTCTCATTACTCAAGAGGATAATGATTATTTGATTGCTAAACCATCATTGGAGGAGGTATTTGAAACTGTCAAGAGCATGGATCCCAATAGCTCATCGGGACCAGATGGATTTACTAGATTTTTCTACTTAGCCTGCTGGCCTATTATTAGCAATGATATTTTTCAAGCAGTATGCCTTTTCATGGACGGATTTGCTTTACCTCGTTCGATCACGAGTACATTCTTGCTGCCCATTCCTAAATCTAAACATCCGAAAGCTCTTCCTGACTATCGACCGATCAGTTTGTGCAATTTTATAAACAAAATTATATCTAAATTATTGGCACGAAGATTAGTTGGTATCCTTCCTCGGATTATTTCTTCCGAACAAAGTGGTTTTGTTCACGGGAGAGAGATTGTTGATAATATCATCATGGCTCAGGAGATGATTTCTGCTATTGATCACAAGCATTAGGGCGGTAATATGGCTGTTAAGTTCGACATGAGCAAGGCTTATGATCGAGTTAGTTGGGCTTTCCTTCTAAAGGTTATGAAGCAATTTGGTTTTTACAATGAATGGAGAACCATGATCCTTCATCTGGTTGATAACATATGGTTCTCGACTTTGATTAATGGGAGATCTTCGGGGTTCTCTCATGGACAGTGTGGTATTCGACAAGGGGATCCTATATCTCCTGCATTGTTCATTATAGCTGCTGAAGCATTGAGTAGGAGTCTTATTCAGTTGAACACTATGACTGGTTTCTCTGGTTATTATTCCCCAAGAGGATGTCCTCGAGTTTCTCATTTGGCATATACTGATGATGTGCTCATATTTTTTGGAGCAGACAAGCGCTCGGTTCAGCTTCTTATGTATGCCATTAGCAAGTATGAAGCCAATTCGGGTCAGCTTGTTAATCCTGCTAAATCTGCCATGATGCTATCTGATAATATTACACATGACAAGGCGATGGAGCTGCAACAAATGACTGGATTTCAACTCCAACATGGCTCTTTGGTGTATTTGGGATGTCCTATTATGGTGGGTCGCAGGAACGCTGCTATGTATGATGAATTGATCGACAAAATTCAAGCTAGGATTTCTGGTTGGAATAACAAGCTTCTTTCTTTTGGCGGAAGGTTAGTCCTTATCAAATCCATGCTTCCATCTATTTCTATCACTGTTTATCAGCTTGCAACCCTCCGATCTCTGTCCTTAACCATGTTGAGAGCATGTTGGATAGCTTCTTTTGGGGTTCGAAAGATGGCATGCATAAGCGGTCATGGCTTTGTTGGGAGCGTGTAGCTCGTACTACTGCTGAAGGAGGGCTTGGGTTTCGAAGATTATGGGATATTTTGGACGCTATGACTGTTAAACTATGGTAGAAGCTTAGATCGACAAACTCGCTGTGGACAGGATTTATGAAGGCCAAATACTGTGCATCTTCAAATCCTCAACATGTGGAGATTACATCTGAAGCTTCACATGTGTGGAAACATCTTTTGCGTGGTCGGCAGTTAGGTGATGAGTTCATTCAGAAAGATGATCGAGGAAATGTAGCTTGGCTACCACACCCGTCGCGAAAGTTTTTGATCACTTCGGCTTGGGATCAAATCCGTGCTCATCATCCTCAAAGTGGCTACTTCACAAACATTTGGAACAAGTGTATGCCTTCTAAATGGTCTATCCTATTATGGCGTATTCTATTTAATAAATTGCCAACAGACGACAATGTTCAGAAGCTTGGTTTCTCTTTAGCCTCGTCATGTCACTGCTGTTCGGTTCTTCATAGAGAGTATGTCCTACACATTTTCGGAGACGGGGAGTTAGCAACTGAAGTCTGGAGTTATTTTCAGGTGATTATTGGAGTTCGGGCTAGTAGACAGGACTTGTTACAGAGATTCCAATGCTGGTGGCGGAAGAGATAGAAACATGTTAAGCAAGCGGTGGTGGGCGCGATCTGTTGGGTGCTGTGGAAAAATCGTAACAAGTTTAGATACGAAGCTTACTCTTATTCCTCGGCACAGTTGATTACTGAAGTGAAGCGTCAAGTGAAGAAGTCGATGATCCGATGTACACACTCTGAGATTCCTCTCCTATAGATGGCTTCTTACTGTTAAGATATACCTCTTGTATTTTGAAGTTGTTCATATACTTTTGATAATAGAATAAAGAGGTTTTGGATTAATATATATATATATATATATATATATATATATATATATATATATATTTATATAAGACAAAACATAAGAATATATATATATATATATATATATATATAAAGACAAAACATAAGAAAAAAAAGTTTAAAAAAAGATTTGAAAAAAAAAAGATATGTGGTCGGCCCCACCATGTGGGAACCGACCACACATGTTAGCAATAGCAGCAACTAGTTGCTAGAACCACCCACCAAACAATAGTAGCAGCGCCCATATAAAGAGGCCGACCCCCTCCCTCACATATATATAAGTTATATATATATAAGTTTTGGAAAAACCCTAAAATACGAATCTCTTCCTCTCTCCTTCCTCCTCTCTCCTCCGCTCATCCCATACCCCCTTCCCTGTGAGCACCTCTGCGCCGAGCCACAGCAGCCCCGCCTAGCGGTCGCCACGGCAACACCACCACAAACAACAAACGACAACAACATCATCAGAATTTAAAACCAAGGTACCTAACTTCTCCATGCAATTTCTCCATCAATTTAAATCCGTTTTTAGATCCGTAAATTCGTGTAGAAAGTCCACATGACCCTCTTCGAGATCCTCCAGGTGGATTTTGACATGGCCATCCAACTTGCTTGAAAAATTGAGACGAAATTGGAGAAAAACTCACTTTTCTAGAATATTAAAAACTGTTTTAAAACACCAATTTGTCGGCCACTTTTCTTTCTGCACAATAGGATTTTGTAGAGACTAATTAAAGAAAGTCAAAGAAAACATAACCGAGATTGTAACGCACCTTCTGGATTCACTTTTCATCTAGTGTGTAAGAAGTTACACGTTGTTAAAGTTTCACAAAAATTGTAAATTCTGTTTTCAAAAAAAGTAGAAAAATATCCCGATACGGCATCCGTCCCGACAAACCGGGCGACGTTGTCGCGCACTATATGCGTCGAAAGGCGCGTATGGATGTTGTTGACGTGTGGGAACTGACGGGACCTGATTTTGTTGCATGTGCGCGACGAAATCAGTACGTATCCGTCGAGATACCCCCGTGTCGACCCTTTGAAAATTAAGTCACAACTTCGTGTACACTAATCAAATCATGATAAAACTTGCACCAACATGACCGTATTATTTTTCTGGTCATGTATGCCAAGTTTGGTCCGATTCTGAGACCATTGACTGGGACGCTATTTTGGCGGGCCCACAATCCCACTCAATGGGTGATTTTGTGCACGGCCCACTGGAATCCAAAATGGGACATATCGTTGGGTTCGTCTCATAAAAACAAATCCGTAGACATGTAGTTTGACGACTTTAGAGACCGTAGGTTCTGGCGCGTATTTCGGTGCAAAGTGGGTCCAACGACGGACATCGTTTTGACCCAAAATTATGATTTTTCTCCTGCTCCAGAATTTAACTTTTAGACAGGCGTTTCCTAGGCATATCTTTTATTCCAAACTCGTTCGTAATGTTTTTTCTGCATCCGTAGCTCCTTGTGGATTTTGTCTTTCGTGTTGACGATTCTGACTGTTGGATTTTGCTACATCTCGTACCACCCTCGGGCAAGATACCTTGCCATTATATTCTGCTTATTTAGTGCCATTTAGCATGCTGATTTAGCTTTATTTTCTTACTTATTGTCATTGTCTGTCTTGATATATTTTATGTAATTTACTGTTTAGTTTTATTCCTATTTCTTTATTATTATGCATTGACTTAAAGTTAAGAAGACTACCCTATGTTGTGATGCATTCGGTGGCCTTGACACATGTGCTACACGAGACATGAGTCTTATTTAGGTCTCGGACTTGCGTAGTTGGTTGACCACCGATACGTGAGGACGTACGTTAGGAAATAACTACTAATAGAGTTGCATGCTAGAAGACTTAGCAGTTATGACTTGGCATTGGGAGGGAAGAACATGATTGAAAGTTGACTTCCAACCTATCTATCGTAGACTCGCTCACTACTGAGGAACGATAGGTAGAATATATGCTATAGACTTGCTCGATACTGAAGAATAGTATATGGTGTTGTGACTCGCTACTGAGGTACTGTACTGCATTGGTATTTTCCTGACTTGACCCGGTAGTCATGTGAACATGAACTGTTCTTAAAATGCATTCCACTTAGAATGGTTAGATGACCTTTATCCGTAGGTGTATGTATTTTTCTATATAGTTGTGTACTCTACCGTTCATGGCTTGGAACAGTATTTTGTCACGAACTAGTGTGCCACACCTTGTTCTTGTTTAGTTGTAGGTGTAGTTCACTGCTTCGATGATAAAGTGCTGAACCATGTTATGATCCGGATTATTGCGAGCAGTTTATATTCAGTTTATACGGCATGTTTTTTCTGTATCTTGTTATGTCCCGCTGAGGACCTGGTGATCTCTCCAGGTATAGATGGTCAGGATTGTCCCAGGAGTACGGACTCGGTTTAGCTCCTTCATTTCCTACTGAGGATATCTTGCCCTCTGACGATGCCTGATTCTTTCCTTACTTGTATCTTTCATTTATTTTTGGAGGTTGGACTCCAGTATCTTAGATTATATTCATAGTTGTTTGGCAGTGGATTTGTTTCCACCCGACTATCTATCTTTTGACTCTTTTATTTGATACTATCTGGACTATTATTTACTTTTGTGATTTTGTGGATAAGATATAGTTATTTGTGATTGGCCTGTGATTTACAGCTTATGTATGCATACGAGGATTTCATATATTGGAGTATTCTTCATATGTATACAACTGGCATATCTATGTACCTAGTCTACGTATTTTGGAACTGGGGCATTATATGTTTTTGTGGTAGCCCATGCAGGTCAGAGCATATCGTATCGGCTATATAACTGTGCTGATACGAGCCTGCATATAGGATTAAAAATTAGGAATATTATCCACATATTTGATACCTCCCTTGATTCCTCTTCAAACTCTCATTGACTGCTTGACTTGCATCTAGCTTAAAACTGTTCTAACAAAATTTTTATATCTCGTACCAGAAAATGAATCCTCATAGCGGTAGCGTTGCCCCACTTGCCATCACCTCAGGTAACTCGACAGCACAAGAGGAGCAAATTCACTCACAGCATCCTATAGTAACCTCAACCATGCGTTCTCAGCCAGACCAGACGACCCCACCTACTCACCAACATCCCCAAGCCTCTGAACCCCAATTAGTTCAGCCTGTTCAGCAGATCCCTGCACCCCAGGGAGGGTATACTCTACCATCCCTTCATCAGAATCTACCTCAAGCTGGACCGCAGATGCCTATGCCCCCAATTGATGGAGATGATACCAATCGGTTCCTTTATACTTTATTACGGGCTCAGTGGCAGCAAAATAAGCTATTGAGACAAGACGTGATGGTCCCACTTAATAGACCCCCATCTCCACCACCAGCCCAAGTACCAGCACCTCCACCAAGACCCCATTCATACGTAGGCAGTATTTCAGATTTCACCCAAATGAAGCCGAAGACTTTCAAAGGTACCGAAGGCCCACTAGAAGTTTCTTCATGGCTTATTAGTACCGAAAAGAAGTTAAGGGCATCACAGTTGCCTAAAGAAGATTGGATGACTGCAGTTGATTTATTACTCGAAGACAATGCCCATCATTGGTAGAAAGCGGAGGAGAGGCGCTTGGGTACCAATCAGTCATGGAAAGAGTTCTACAAGCTCTTCAACGAGAGGTACCTTTCAACCGCTGCTCGGAATGTACTGTATGATCAATTCCTCCACCTCAAACAAGGCAAGAAGTCGGTTGACGAGTATGGTGCAGAATTTAGCCGACTAAGCAAATTTGTCGAGGGATTGATGCCAACGGAGAAGGAGAAGGCAAAAAGGTTTTATAATGGATTAAGGCTCGAGCTTAAAACATACACCACTGTGCAATCCAGAATTTTGTACGCTGCTGTTTGCCATTAAAGTCTTTTGATTGCAAATTTCAATTACAAACAGAACAGTGTTATAATGTAGGACTTAGACGTAGTCCTAGGAGTACACTTTTGTTTATCTGGGTCCCTTATGCCGATGGAGCGAGTGGTAATGCATTGACTCCGTTGATGATCTGACGATGGTTCTCGGTTCTCTGAAGGTCTGAGTTGCCTGGGTGCTGGAGCTTGCGGAGAGGAAGAATACGTTGAGTGTTTGTATCTGCCTCTCTGTGTGTTTTCGTAGGTCTGTCTCTATATATGTAGGTTGGTATGGAAGAAGGAAATGATCCCTCTATTTATATCTTACAGGCTGGCTGCTCATGCGCACATATGTAGGATGCGCCAGTTTGTAGGGATGCCACGTGGTGATTGCTGATGGAGGCGCATGGGCGATGCGCTCTGATTGAGGAGTTGAACCCTTCCTGTTGCCTTTGTGGGCTGCGACCGAGCTGACACGTAGCAATGGAGAGGATCTTTCAGTTGCTAAGATCTTAGGTGATTAGCACCCTTTGTAGGCTGAATTGAGTCAAAGGACACGTGTCGTCGGTCCATGGCTCAAAGATCTTGGATTTGGTGGAGAGGGATCAGATAGGATGCGCCTGGGATTGGGCGCATGAGGAAAATTTAGCTTGTAACCTTTAGGAGTCATGAACCAGTCTGGGCGCACGACTTTTGAGGTGCATACGAGGCTTCAGTAGTGACTTGACTTTTGTCTTTAGGGATCAAAAAAAAGTCCGAGGCGCACGGCTTTTGAGGCACATGCAGAGATTTAGACGCATGGCTGCGGAGGCGCATGCGAATGGTTGGGCGGCCACGTGCCTTGTAACTGCCGGAAGACAGTAATGATGATGCTGGCGTCGGCGACGCTTCGTCTTCTGAAAAAGCTATCAAATGTTCAATCCTCGGGACACGTGCTTCCAACTCTGTCAGACTTCAGCATTTAATGTTCTTTGATGGGTGATGGGCTGTTGAGTGTGCCCATCGATCTGCGTTCCACTAGGCACATGAGGACACATGGGGACGCATCCGTATGAGGTACTTTGGAGCTGATGAGCACGTCTGTATGATGTACGGTCTCATCGGCGCATCCATTTTACATGACATGTCTTTATTGGTTCGACTGTTACGTTCTTCGAGTGCTTTAAATAGCCATTTCTTGGCCAAATTCGAAGCGTCAGTTTCATCACCTATTTAATGCAAATTCATAGCACGGGATTCGGAGAGCCAGCCACTTGGCGTATGGGTTTGATTTGCCCGGCCTATAAATAGTTGTATGGAGAGAGATTGCTTCTCGTTCTCTCACGTCCTCTTGAAATGAACTTATTTGCTCGAGCACATTCTGTTGACGAGATGCTCCCGATGGTGAAGATGCGACGCATTGTCTTCATTGATGCACTTGAAGGTGACTGTTACATCCAAAAGTCAGAGTCGAGGGCTTCTGAGGCAGGCGAAAGGTGCCTGTTGCATCCAAAGATCGGGATGCTCGAGCCTCGTCTCCGTTATATAGGAAAAGGCGCAGATCGGAATTGCGGTGCTCCGATCATCTTCCTTGGGCTTTGGGAGAGCTCCTCCTTCCGCTAGAGTGGGTGTTGTCCATTCTGGTTGGGTTGAAAGCTGCTCCTTTAGCCACGGGTCGATTGCGGTGCTCTCCTCTTCCTTGGTTTGGAGAGCTCTTCCTCCAGCTAGAGGGTTGATTGTCCACCCTCGTTCTACTCAATAAATGCTTCATTAGTCGAAGTATTTGATGGCGCATATGCTGAGACTTTATGATGCGCCTGACTGAAAGGGCGGTACATAACTGAGTTGCTGAAGGGATGCACATAACTGAGCCGCTGAAGGGACACACATAACCGAGGATGCACATAATTGAGCTGCTGAAGGGATGTGCCTGGCTGAGAGCGCATGGCGAGATGCACCTGTTTGAGAGCGCATGGTGGTTGCTGCGCCTAGCTGTAGACTTAGGGTCTTTTCTTTGTAGAAATTCTCCTTTGTACAGCTCCCTTTTTTTAGACATGTAATAGACTTTTATATGAAATAAATATCTTCTTTTAATTTCTATGCTTTTGCTATTTGCTGTGCTAAGTACTTCATCTGAGCTCCTTGGCGCATGTAATGTTTGGCACATAGGATTTATGGTCCAGAAATTCCATGCTTCTACAAGACCCCCTTCAACATTTTCAAAATATTTTGTCAAGTTTTGGAATACTTTGAATAAGAAGCATGGTGGTCGGGGCGCATGACTGTTCGGGCGCATGGATACTCCGTGCATCAGCGATGGGGCACATGCTCCTCTCAGTTAATGCAAATGATAACGCTTCGATAACCAAGAAGATTAATGATGAACTTTTTGGATTTATTTGCAGTTATCTCCTCACACAACGGCGGCTGAGGACACACTTCATCGGTTCACGCGTGCGACTAAGCCTATAAATAGGCGTCTGATGGAGAGAGAGAGAGAGAGTTCTTTCTCGCTTTGCTTTCTCTTTTAGAGTTCTTCTTTTGAAAAACCCTAACTTTCTTCTTTCACAAAATGCCTCCCAAGACTCCTCGCGGCGGTGCTGGCAAGGGAAAGAAACCTGCGGAGTTCGTCGAGGAGGACGCTCCTGTCACCATTGTGACTCTGGCCGACGTTCGGCTAGCGGTGACGGGTGGGTGTCATCTTTCAACTTTTTTAGACGAGTTTGGAGCACATGGCTGAGTGTTGTTGTGCCCTAACTCTTTGTCGTCGACGCACATGGACTTCTGTCCTGATGATGCGCCGAGGCTATTCTGTCGATGCACATAGGTTTAGGCCCTGATTATGCGCCGAGGTTTTACTGCTAACGCGCATGGGTTTACACCCTAATGATGTGCCGAAGCTTCACTGCTGATACGCATGGGTTTAGACCCTGATGATGCGCCGAAGCTTCACTGCTGACGCGCATGGGTTTAGACCCTGATGATGTGCCAGGCTGTTTGACCGATTTTGTCTTCTTAAAGCTTCTTGCCTGACTTTTGTTTTTTGCTTTGTCAGTGTCGATTACTATCCCTTTGCTGAATGAAGTCCTTCTGGATGCTTCTCTTTGTCAAATGGGAGTTGATTTTGACGAGGAGGTTATTAACCCCGTGAAGGCTGCTATCCTACTAAATCAGCCTTCCGAGATAATGCTGCAAATTTGGAATCAGTCGCATATTTTCCTCCAGAGTATGATGGAGAGCGACAAACTAGAATCTGCTGAGTCCGAGGATGTGACCTTCTTGAAACCTGCCTTTTTATTCGGTGATCGACTGATCTCCATCGAGGCGAAGATACTGAAGATCAAAGAAGACTGGTTCTTCTTTGCGAAGGGCATGGTTCTGTACATGCGATAACTTGAACGCCAATTGCCGCTGACGGCCTTCTACTGTTTAGCTTCCAAGAGAAGGATGTCGTGGGAACTTACTCCTTCTCAAGGAGGGGCAGTGGGGGTACTCTTTCGATTGATGTTACTTTGAATCAAAGGGATACCTTGGCCGCCTCGCGATCCGGTCCCTCGTTCAGTTGCCGAACTTTGCGTCCTGGGAGCCTTTATAGTGAGGTCCCTAATGACACCTTTGCCTTTAGTGCTTCGACCTTTGCAAATCGGATGCTAACATCGAAGGTTATGTATCCAAAAAGTGGCTTTAGGGTTGAAGGTTGGTGTCACCACATGCTGAAGTGGGACGATTTGACCCTTTGGGTGTTATCGAAGTTCAAGGCTGAGCTTAAAGAGATTGGGCTGACGGCCGCTATCCGTGCCACACAGGCCGGCGTAGATCTCAACAAGCATATGTTTCTTAGGCTCTTAGAAATGCTCAATACCCAGACTGGCACTTTCTTTACTCCAGTGGAGGAGTTGGGATTGGCTCTCCATGAGATGTACGAGGTGTCCAAGCTTTCCTGGGGCTCAGAACCGTGTGAGGAATATTTCCCGTCAAACGAAGAGATCTTCATTCTGGAAAAGAAGGGCCCGGAGATGATGGCTATTTTCAGAGAGGTGGCGAGCCATCATTATCTGATGCAACGGAAGGACAAAGGAAAGACTCAGCCTCATGTAACTGCTTGGAGGGATTACGTCTTCAAGCAGGATTTGGCAGACTCCTCGAAGATCCGATTTACGACTCCGCAGGGGCTGAAACCCGCAGAAGTAACTTCCGAAATGAGCCGACTAGACGAGAAGGCCCCCCGTTCAAATGAGAGTGGCGAAGACGTGTACAGCTGTTTCTGGCATTGTGTGCATCGGAGTCATCCAATGCAGTATTGACTGCATACTTGATGATATGGCTCCGGGATTGTGTGTTCTCGGGCTAATCTCGCTCTGTGGAGAGGGTAACCCGGAACCTCATTTTGCCAACGGTGAAATTGGTTTTTGATCGCCCTTTGGCTCTCCTCCTCGCGATTGTGTGTAACCTGTTGCGGGGTTTGAGGACTTTTGCTAATGATGTGATCCATGGGAGAGGTAGGAACGACAACTTTCCCCGGGCTGAGCTACCATTCCATTATCTGATTGGATGGTTGATTCTGCATCACCCGAACGTGATGAGTCCAGGTCCTGAAGAGGATCACGTTGAAGGTGACGCCTTTATCCGCCGCTTCTACAAGAGGAAGTGGCTGCACACCAGCGTCTCCGTCTGTAGCAGAGTCTTGTCTTATATTCAGGGGTGGGAGATCGTCAAGGTCAGTCCCATCTTCAAAGATTTTGAGGCTGACCAAGATTTGGAAGACTCTGGTGAGGATGCGATCACTCTGCCGAAATGGGGATTTCGTTGGTAGCAGAGTATTCGGCCTTCCCACTTGGTCTACCGCAACCAAAATAAGTGTTATCTGGAGCCATATCTGCCAAGCCGGTTTGCTCGCCAGTTTGGTTACACCCAGCTAATGTTACGGAACCCCAGTAACAGTCTGGGGTTTGTTGGGAGTTTACTAGATGGAGCCCGGGGTTGGCAATATTACAATGTCGGGTGCACTGGGGTTCGTTTCAATACACCAGTTCACAACCCTCGGCCACAGATCCTGTATTCGACAGTTAAGCTGTATTGTGCCATGAATACTGTGCCTCCTTATTATGATAGGGAGACCAGTTTCATCGTTGGAACCCAGCTAGAGGCTACGAAGAACATGCTGGTAGCGGCTTGGTCATATCGTCCACCAGAGTTGGCGGGATATCGGCCTGCTGCTGTAGCATCAACGGGAGGTATTCGGGAAGATCCCCCCCGCTGGAAAGAGGCGGACTGACGCAGAAGCCGGTTCGTCTGTACCAAAAAGGTCGAGAAAAACGACGACTCCAAAGGCTACGGGAGTGCCACCTGTAATGCCAATAGAATCATTTCCTGCTGAGGTAAAGACGTTCTCCATAATCTGGCTCCTTCTGTCATTTTTTTTGACATATACTTTCCTTTTGTAGGAACCATTGAAGAAGGAGACCCGGGTTTCGAAACCGGGCGTCAGTAGACCGAAGGAGGTGGCAAGCTCTTCTGATGAGCGCATTCCTCCGATTGTAATGTCTCCCGTGGAGGGGAATTCTGACAATGTCGTTCCTGCGAAGATTTCAGTATCTCCGAATTATGTCGGGAGGAAAGCTGAGGTTGACGCAGTTCCCGAGATGGTTCAAGCCGTCGTGGAGGCCTCTGACATTGAGGACCCAGCCGATACGGGACTTCTAGATGATGAAATGGGGTGGAGTTCGTCGTCTTCGGATGACGTTCCTCCAGAGATGAGTGAGCCTGCTACGGGAGCAACAGACATGATTGAAACAGAGGAGAGGGATGATTCCCCTCCTTGTCATGATCAGGGGAGGTCGGTTGCAGCGTTGCCGAGCCCTACCCCAGACTCAGCAGCGGAGGCTGAGGTGGCTGCCGACCGGGAGATAGCGACAGATTCTATCCCCGCGGAGGGATTTGATGATGAAGATGAGACTCGTCCGCCGATCCTGACTCCAAGGGAGCCGAGTCAGGAAATAAGTGCTGATCTCGCTACTCTGCCGGATGGAGAATGTCCCGTACGGCCTGCTGATAGCGTGTTGGGGACGGATGAGGTAGCCCCTGACGTTGGTGGTCCCTCCGAGCTTGAGAAGGGTAAGGATTTGCTGGGACCCTCTGTTGCTCCTTTTACTTGGGGTACGATATCGACGCCTCTCTCGTCTCCTTCGGTTCTTTTGGCTCCTCAGGCTAGTAGCGAAATTCAAGCCCCTATTGAGGAAGAAGAGTCCGTTGATGCCGAGGTTTCAGCCTCGTAGATTGAAGCCGGTGGGCCTTCTTCCGGTCCGCCGTCTAGAGCAGCTCCTCCAACTCCTGCTATGACACTGCAAGTGCTGGCGGATACAGATAAGTATATGAAGTTTATTATTGAGGCGGTGTATAAGATGCTACAGAGGGGCGTATCGGCAGTGATGGATGCCAATGGGAGTTTCGTGACGGCAAAAACCCTGACACTCCCTCACATCAGTCTGATACTATCCCACCAGGGCCATGATCATATGGTCGAGATTCTGTAGGCCTCGGTAGCCGAGCTGGACCAGCTGCTTTCCGAGTTTTAGTGTATCCAGCGAAATGATCTCTCCGCCCTGATAGACGCAGAAAAGGAGAAGTTGATCGCTGAGACTGAGTCCTCTTATCAGGCCACCGTGGGTGTCTGGGAACGCGAGGTGGCTGAAACTGAGGCTGCGGTGGAGAGGCTATCTCAGTCCACGCAGGAGAAGGTAGAGTTGCAAGTCGCGTTGGACGCTAGTATAGCGGAGGTTGATGCCAAGATTCGCCTCTTTGAAGACCAGCGGGCCCAACTCTTATTAGATGCTGAACGAGTCCAGGCTGAACATGTAGCATCTAAGGAGGAGGAAGCGGCTTTCACTCGCCAGGCTCTTTCCCTGGCTCAGCAGCGGCAACATTTGGACGAGAAGCATGAGGATGACACTTCTCCTGAGGCCATAAAAATGATGCGTCAAGAAGCCGAACGCCGAGTCCTGGCGACCGCAGAGACTCGGGCGGCAGACTTAAAGCATCGGATCGAAGAGCTTTCAGCTAATCCCGGTGATGCTTCGGGATTGTAGCCTTTCCTTTTTTTTGTTATTTTGTGTAATTTACAACTCTTGCTGGGGATGTCTCTCTTTACTTTTAAATAAAGAATGAAGAGTTTTGTGGTGTATTCATTTTTGCTGTCATGAACTTGATGATTTGTGTGGACCTATTATCTTTTGCGTACCTTGGTTTTTAGGTATAGATAATAAGTTCGAGAGAACCGACATGTTTGCTCAGAGGTGATGTGGACGTGGCAAATATGGGGTTCAAATGATGGAATCTTCCTACTCAGAGGTGTTATGGACGTGGTAGGAATGACTCTGGGGGGATACGTGGAACTACTCAGAGGTAATATGGACGTGGAAGTTCTGCGATCAATGTACGGCAACGTAGGGGCTGTCTGTACGGGATGTTTACTCAGAGGTAATGTGGACGTGGTAAACATGATCGGTAGCATAGTCTTACGGAGCGTAAGATTCCGCTTTGTAAGGCATAGGGGAACAACTCAGAGGTAATGTAGACGTGGTTGTCCTTCTACTGGAGGATAGAACGCCACGGAACAGCTGGGTTTCGAAAACGTAAGATTTTGTGGAAGGAAATTGTACGTGAGCCCGATGATTGGGTCCACAGACTCCCTTGTTGGGTGAAGATAGAAGTACATGTCTGAAGGATGTCAAGAGTAGTACTTCTTTAGGAACTTGCCGTTGATGGGCATCATGAACAAGTCCCCATTGGGTTTGGCGAGGCGGTAAGCACCGTTTGAGTATACCATCTCTATGATGAAAGACCCCTCCCACTTGGGCTCGAACTTTCCTGGTGTCTTGTGAGTCAACACCATCGGCCTCCTGACTGCCAGAACCAGGTCGCCTACTTGGAAAGTCCTCTGCTTGACCTTTTTATTGAAAGCCTGTGATATACGGGCTTGATAGAGTTCGATGCGCTGTTGAGCTAGGAGACATTTTTCGTCAAGTGCCTCCAGTTCTCGCAGACGGTAACGTTGATTGTCTTCCTCTGTGAGTTGATTTGTGATCGCTACACGGAGTGAGGGTATCTGGATCTCGAGAGGCGGTATCGTATCGCTCCGTAGACCAAGGAGAATGGTGTGTTGCCTGTGGGGGTCCGTACCGTTGTGCGGTAAGCCCAAAGGCATTCACCGAGCTTTTCATCCCAGTTGCGTTTGTTGGATGACACGACTTTTTTGAGTAACCTGACGATATTTTTGTTAAACGCTTTGGCCAATCCGTTTGCTGCCGGATTGTAGGCGGTTGATGCCACGTTCTAAATGCGATTCTTGTCACAGAATCTGCTAAAAACATGGCTGATGAATTGTGGACCATTATCGTGGATAATCCTTCGAGGTACCCCAAAACGGTAGATGACATGGTGCTTGATGAAGCTGATCACCCTAGAGCTCTTCACTTCTGTCAGTGGAACAGCTTCTGCCCATTTGGAGAAGTAGTCGGTGATGGCTAGGATGAAGCGATGTCCCCTTGATGAAGGGGGGTGATCGGTCCTACAATGTCCATGCCCCAGGCTTCAAAGGGCCAGGAGGCGACCGTAGGATGTAGTGGTTCTGACGGTGTATGGACGAAGTCAGCGTGAAGCTGGCACGCATGGCACTTTTTAGCATAGTCGACAGCATCGACTGCCATAGTTGGTCAGTAGTAGCCCATGCGTCGCAGTCGAACCTTCAACTTAGGGCCAGGTTGATGGGCCCTGCAGGTTCCATCGTGAGCTTCTCGAAGGGCTTCGGCTGCTTCTTCGTTGGATAAACATCGACGGAGAAGTCCATCGTAGGAGCGTTGGTACAACATTTTAGTAGCTGTATCGCAATAGAATCGAAGGAAATGCCTCCTGATAGAGACGGCTTCTTTCGGGTCCTCTGGGAGAATTCCGTAGACAGCGAAGTCGATGAACGGGAACTTCCAATCTCGGACATTAACACCAGCACTTGTTGACATGGCCTGGGCCATTTGTGAGCATAGGTTGTTTTTAGGACAGACCAAGTCTCGACCAACTACCGTAATGTAGTGTTGAGTCCCGAGGGGTACTGCCAATGAGGCTATGAGGCCAGCCAGAGCGTCAGCCTCCAGGTTTTGTAAACGAGGTACATATTCGATGAAGAACTTGGTGAAGGTTGAAATGATGTTCAATGCAACTTCATGGTAAGGAATCAGATCTTCATGGCAAACTTCGTATTGCCCTCTAATCTGGTTAACGATGAGTTTTGAGTCGTCGTAGGCTTCCAGATGATTCACCCCCAGCTGTTGCGCCAGCTGGAGTCCCATGATGAGCACGTTGTACTCGGCAACATTGTTGGAGCACGGCTTCGAAAGGGAATAAGCACGCTGGATGACCAGCTGATCGGGGGAGACTAAGACTACCCCCACTCCAGCAATGATTTGGCCTTTGGGGCCTGTTCTTGAAGCGCCATCGAAAAACATCCGCCAGACGGAGCTTTCCTCGGTGACGTTTGATTCTTGGACCTCATCCGGGATGTCTTCATAGCGTCTTGAGGACTCCGAGATGGGGTGTGCAGCTAAAAAGTCGGCTAGAGCCTGACCCTTGACGGCTTTTTGTGGAACAAACACCATGTTATATAGCGTTAACAGGATCGCCCACGTAGCTAGCCGGGAGTTCAATGATCCTGGCTTTGTCATGAGAACCCTGAGCGGATCGACTCGAGAGATGACGTGAATTGTCTGGCCCGAGACATAATGGCGAGTCTTCTGGATGGCGAATACCAAAGCCAAACACTCCTTTTCAACGGGGTTCTACCAGTGCTCGGCCCCGATCAGTGTTCTACTGAGGTAGTAGATAGCTTGCTCATAGCCTGCACGCTGTTCTGAGCCAGCAGAGCGCCGAGGGAATGATCCATGGCACGGACGTAGAGGAGAAATAGTTTGCCGACGATGGGTGCCACCAGGACTGGCGGGCTCGTCAAGGAAGCCTTGATATCGTCGAAAGCTTTTTGGCATTCCTCTGTCCAGACGTAAGAGACTCCCTTCTTCATGAGGTGGATGAAGGGTTGACATTTTCCGGAAAGGTTTGCTATAAACCTCCGGTTGTATGCCAGACGTCCCTGCAGGCCTCGAAGTTCTCGGAGGTTCTTCGGAGGGTCCATGTCAAGGATGGCTTTGGTCTTCTCAGGATCGACATAAATGCCTTTCGCCGTGATAATGAAGCCCAAGAATTTTCCGCTAGAAACCCCTAGAAAGGATGTAGCGGGGTTCATCTTGAGTTGATGCGCTCGCATGAGATTAAAAACTGTCTTAAGGTCTTGTAGGTGATCTCCTTTGTGACGACTCTTGACTGCGATGTCATCAACATAGCATTCGACTGTCTTGTGAAGATGCTGACGGAAGATGGTGCTCATAGCTCGTTGGTATGTCGTACCAGCATTTTTCAAGCCGAAGGGCATCACTGTGTAACAGAAAACCCCTTTCGGAGTCCTAAATGACGTGTGTTTTGCGTCATCGGGGAACATCTTGATCTGGTTGTAGCCCGAATACCCGTCCACGAAAGACATGCGTTCGAAGCTACATGTGTTATCGATCATCACGTCGGTGATTGGAAGTTGGAATTCGTCCTTCGGGCAAGCAGTGTTGAGATCCCTGAAGTCGATACAGACTCGTATCTTCCCATTCTTCTTGGTGACAGGGACGACGTTGGCCACCCAATCCGGGTGTTGTTCTTCACGAATAAATCTGCTGGTCAGGAGTTTGTCTACCTCCTGATCGATAGCGTTCATAATGTCAGGACAAAAACGTCGCTGTTGTTGCTTTATAGGCTTGGCATCAGGTAAGATGTTAAGCCTATGCATCGCGATTTGGGGATCAAGTCCCGGCATATCTTCGTAGTTCCAGGCGAAGACATCGATATATTCTTTAGCCAGTTGGATTAAAGATTCCTGGTCTTCTCCTTTTAGGCTTTTGCTGACGAAGATGGGTTTGGAAGAAGATCCATCCCCAAGGTCGATCTGCTCGACTTCGTCTTCGGTAGGGGGTTCGCATAATTCAAAAAGAGACTCCCACTGTTCTCCTAGGCGTTGAGCCCAGGGTTCTTCTTTGAAGAAGTCTGGCGTTTGGTCTTCGCCTTCATCTTCTTGAGATTGTGCAGATGTCATGTTGGCTGATAGCACTTTTGTAACGCCCCAGTCCTAAAATACGTAGGACTAGGAACGTAGACATGCCAGCTGTATACATACGAAGTATACTCTAATATATGGAAACCTCGTATGAATATATAAGCTGTAAAATGCAGTAGAACCATAACTAATCTCATCCACACAAAAATAAGTGAATAAAAGATACCATATAAAGATAATGAATTATCTTGATACAATATGTTGGGCGGAGACAAATCCACTACAAACATGTAAAGGAAAAATACATGGAAAATGAAATGAGTTTGGCGAGCGAAGTGAAGACGATCCAAGTGCAATCATCCTCGAAGAAATAGCAATGATCACGGCTAGAGCTAGAACACCTGCGAAAGACAATAGCACACACCTAGCGAGATGACCAGGTCCTCAGAGGGACGTAACAAGACACATAATATCATGCCATATAAACTGAATAAATATTGCTCAAATAAATAAGTCAATTGAATTATAACATGGTCCAATACACACCTATTGAACGAGCGTACCATCCCCCCAACCAAACAAGGACAGAAGATGGTAAACTAATTCACGGTGACGTATCTTTCCATGCTATGAATCCAATATGGTATCCGGACCCCAACAAGGTTCAATACCTTCTCATCGAAGTAGTAAGTCACACCTACAACAAAACAAGGACAAGATGTGACAAACTAATCCGCGACAAGTTATTGTTCCAAGCCACGGTCAGATACAAGTACCCAAACCAAAGGTACTCATACCTAACGGATAAGGGCGCATAACCAAATCTAGGTGAATGCAGTTTTAAGAACAGTTCATGGTCGCATGACTACCCAGTCAAGTCAAGAAAATACCAATACAGTACCTTAGTAGCGAGTCACAACACTATATGCTATTCCTCAGTACCGAGCGAGTCTATAGCATATAGTCTACCTATCGTTCCTCAGTAGCGAGCGAGTCTACGATAGATAGGGTGGTAGTCAACTTCCAATCATGTTCTTCCCGCCCAATGCCAACTGATAACTGCTAAGTCTTCTAGCATGCAATTCTATTAGCAGTTATTTCCTAACGTACGGCTTATACGTACTGGTGGCCAGCCAATCACGCATGTCCGAGTCCTATATGTGACATACAACAACGTGGTATAAACGTGTCAAGGCCTATGAATGCAACACACAAAGGGTGGTCCCTTAACTCTAAGTTTAATGTGTAAGAAAATAATACATAGCAAGAAACTAAACAGTAAATTCTAACAGGTATGCCATGTATCACAGTTTATTTTGCATAAAGAAAATAATGAATAATGCATGAAATATGAGCTAAAATAATTAAACAGCAAATGGCAAGGTGTCTTGCCTGGTTGTACACCTCGTGTGCTGCAATGATCAAGATGGCATGAACTGTGACTTCGGGTAACAACTACACAAGGTGACCTCTGATGTCGGCACGGTCGGTTCCATTATGTCCAGAAGGGTCAAATTATTTTGGGTGGACATAAGGTAGTACGAAATTGGCGATCGAATAGGAAAGAGGGGGTTGAGTCATGGTCGAAAGAGTAAAGAAAATTTTTGACGAATAATAATTATATGATTTTAGAAAACTAATTTATAATACTTGAAATATAATTTTTATTAGTCAAAACATGTTTTCAAATAAATATCCAAAAATCAAAAGTCGTTTCAAGGCAAAATGCTTAAGTTTGTAGCTTATATATAAAAACTATATATTATTTTTAATATCTTCGACAAATAATTAAAATAATAGAAAAGAGAAATATTTTATAATTTGGAAATCTACTTTTTATGATAAAAATATATTTAAATAAACATTATATAATATAGAGAATTTATTTTTGGCTTAAACCAAATTTGGAAATTACCTAGATAGCTTTACCTCTATACTATACATATAGTTTTAAAAAAATAATAATATACAATCTTAAATACTAACCTTAATAATAATAATAATAATAATAATAATAATAATAATAATATTAATGATAATATTAATAATAATAATAACTTTAAAATACTAAAAAGAAAAGAAAACAAATAATGAATAAAACTCGACAACAACAAAAAAGCACAAACAAAAAAATCAAAAAAATCAAACGATCAAAGTTACTATTTCTCCATTGTGAAAGAGAAATAAAATTTGGGGTTAAAGAGGAGAGAACTGCGGAGAGAGAGAGGGAAAGAAGGAGAGGAGAGAGAGACGAGCGTGGGACGCTGTACGGGAAGGGGACGGCGGTCAGGCTGAACGCGGCGGCCAGAGAGGGGGTTCGTGGGCTTGGCGCACGAGAGAGGATGAGCACGGGAGAGCTGCGGTCGGCAAGACGGAGGAGATCGGCCGAGGCGGCGCGAACCAGCGGCGAGGGAAAGGGCGAAGGATCGGGGCTCAGGCGGAGGAAAGAGGAAGGGGGCGGAGAGCTGCGATGCGCGCGCGGAGGGAGGAAGTCGGCCGGACGTGGTGGAGGGTTTCAGTGCTGCGGTGACTGGCTTCCAGGAAGAGGGCGGTGGAGGGCTTGGCTCACGGAGGCGGCAAGGACGACGGCTACGGGCGTTCAGGCGCAGCGGAGGTGGCCAGATCGAGAGAAGATCCGGTGGGGGATGGTCACAGCGGATGGCGCTGGTGGCAGTCACGCGGGACGGGGCGGCGAAGTGGAGGCTCCCTAGGCGGGGGCGTTGGTCGTGGAAAGTTGACGTCAGGGCGGTGCGGTGCTCGGGGAAGGGCACCGGTAGTGATGGTCGTCTCCTGTGACGCACGGCGGGAATGCATCGCCGGGCCTGGTCGGGCTCGGCGGAGGACTCAGGTGAGGGCTGGTTTTTATTTATTTATTTTCTTTGGAGTTTTGAGTTGGCCGCTGGTCGTGGCGGGGGTGGCCGGTTGCGGTGGCGGGGGTTGTATTTGGTTTTAGGGACGATCGGGGTTTTGCTAGCATGGGCCGGAGTTGGCGACAGAGAGAGGGAGGTCTGGTGGTTGTTGCCATGGTGATGAGATGGCGGTACGACGAGGTTGGGGCTGGCTGTGGGGGCAGCGGGTGGTGGTGATGATGATGGTGGTGGCAGTTTGATGGTTGGAGTGGCGATTGACGGAGACGGGGTTGGATGTGGCCGAGGTTCGGCAAAGCGAGCAGTAGGGGCCGACGGGTCGGGTTAGCGGTTAGGATTTGGTATTGAGTTTGGATGAGTCGTGTCGGATGTGTCCGACACGACGGGGACGGAGGTTCGGATCTGTCGAAACCAGGGTGGAGAAATGTATTTGTACAATAAAACACATAGTGGATGGGACACGGACACGGTCATGGACACGATGCACTCACTTTTGTGGTGGAAAAATTTGTGGAGGAATAATGTGGAGAAAATAATGGAGGAGTACCTGCCTATTTATAGGATGTAGGAATTCCCAATTGGATAGGATTAGGAATAGATTTAAAACCCAATTAGATAATTCAATCTATTTAATTCAAATCCAAATCCACATACAAATCCTATTTAAATTATATCCCTTTAGTTTAGAATCAAATCAAATAAATCAAATTTCAATTATAGATATTAATTTAGCTATTTAAATATATCCATAAAATTAATTCAAGATTTAAATCGCCACAATAATTTTAAAATATGTTTTCCAAAAATACATAATAATAATTTCAAAAATATTATTATTTAAATACACTAATAAAAATATATATGAAGAATATTATTAATTATTAGTAACTGTTATAAACAAAAAGGCTTTCATAAATAAAATCGTAAACTTGGAAATTTCAGTATGATAACTAAAAATAATTATTATATATATTATTTTGAAAAAAAATAATATGTTTTTCTAAATTATGTACGCTCGCACATAATCGTACTCGTCGAGCAAATTCGAAAAATAAAATTTCGCGCGACGTACAATACGACTACGCGACGTATAATACAAAATTTTAAATCAGTACCAAAATAAATTAAAAAAATAGTAGAAATTTACGGGTTTTACATCCTACCCAACTTAAAAGAATTTCGTCATCGAAATTAAAAATTAGTAGGTGGTGAGAAGACATAAGGGGGTATCAATGGGGATCAAACGATGACAATGTTTTTATAAAATCATGTCGTAAGAAATCGCGATCTAGATCATATAAAATAATACGGTATAGTCATAATCGATAGGAAGTTCTAGTACAACGCTTTTGTCCTTCAAAAATAGGTGAAGGCGAAAGCAATAAGGGGTTTAAAGATGATATTATCGAGTACGAATACGTGATTCAAAGACGACCGAATAATTCAAAAGGAGTTACCAAGGCAGTCGCGAATGGGGCTCTAGAGGACAAGTTTAGCTATGTCCCCATCCACGTAGAACGATATATAAAAGTGAACCAAAGTGCACTCGGTTGATCAGACCATTATGCACCGGTTCTGATTAGACAATATGTTAGTGGGAGCGACCCAAATAACATATGTCTTGAACAAACTCGATAAAAGAATAAGCTTGCAAAAACTAGGCTACATTAGCATCATTAGTTTAGGTAGTAAAAATATAGGCACGATGGTAGATGAATAAAAACAATATGAATAGTCTAAGTGTCATAAGGATCTAAGTCTTGTTTATTCCTATAACATCATTCTACGGTTTTATTGTCCAAGGCTTGGTTGACCAAATGGGTTAAATTCCTCTAGTCTCTATGGTCTAGATAATGCTATTTGTATTTCCTTAATGGTCAAGGGCGTGTTAGGTCGTGGGGTATTCTATCCAACTTAAAGAATTAAGCTAAGGGTGTTTTGGGACATCTAACTAGTAGGGTCAATCTCTAGCAAGCACGAAGGGAAGATAAGAATAATGATAGGAGGAATCAAGCAAGATGCAATCGATAAGTCGAACGATAGTTCGATTATGGAATCGAGAAAAGAGGTCAAGTATGTGGATAAGATCCTAGACTTCTAATCCTATTCGCAGGCTTGCTTGGTACGGTGAAGTAACCAAACAATTTATCTTGACCTGCATGGGCCACCACAAAAACATGTAACGCCCCAGTCCCAAAATACGTAGGACTAGGAACGTAGACATGCCAGCTGTATACATACGAAGTATACTCTAATATATGGAAACCTCGTTGTTAGGGTTATATACTAAAAGTATCACTTTTGTAGTAACCTTATTTCCTTAAATTTTGAATGAGAATCATATGGGCAAATGTTTGCATATTGTATTTGTTGCAAGTGTTAATGCAAATGTCTGATATTCTATATTGTAGATAATATGGTGTGTGGTGTCACACAGAAGATCATATTATCAGTTTCCTATGGAGTATATAAATAGTTCACAACCTAGATGGACTTGGACAATCTATTGGAAAGATTGTAGTGTAATATGGTATTAGTCTATCTTGACTATAGGTTTACACTAGTACACTTTGTGTGTATTGAACAGGACCACTTGAGGTTGTTCTCTTTGTACTGACTACATAAGAGAACAAATACCTCTGTTATTATGGATGCTTGTGCTCTTAATCCGGATATAATAACGGACATGTATATGCAGTGTGTATTACTTTGACTCATAAAAAGAGTGAGATTCATTATGGATCAACAACCTCTATGAATTGGGTAATAACATTGTATATATGATAGGCTGTTGATTATAAATGGAATCCATGTCCCGATACATCGGGTTGATGATGTCCTCTTAAGGAGCTCATAATGATTGTCATATAAACCCTGCAGGTGGATTATATCCGACATGACAAATAAAGTTGAGCAGTACTACTTAAGGATAAAAGATGTCGAATCAATATAGTTGTCAGTAACTTAATTTGATCGACGGACATACGATATCTTAACATGGGGAGCCAAACGAGCATATAATAAAAGGAGCCCACAAACATAATTTGGGATTAGCGAGGTAGCCTATATATATCCAGATCCGTTAGGTGGCCTAACCCTAATTTCTCCTCATGGTCCCTGCCGTAGCCTATATATATCCTCTATTCTCTGGCCGCTAGATTACTGATCAGAAATCTGAAATTTTCTCTAAATTCGTGATTCACGTAAGGAGAGAAAGAGAGGGCTGCCAAGGAGAAGAAAAGGTTGGGAGATCGTCGCCCACACGACGTCCAACTCGAGGAAAGAATACGTGCAGAAGATCTTGGGGTCGTCCGCTCGAGATTGCCAGGAATTACTTGTCTCTTTTCCGTCGCAGGTATAATTCGTGAACCCTAATTTCCGTCTATGAAGGGTTAGAATACGTATTAGATCTGTTTAACTTTCTATCGATCAATACGCACACCAAAGGAAGGGTCCTGGGAATCCCCAGTTCCATCAATTGGTATCAGAGCCACTTTGGATCTATGTATTGATTGATACGTCCATGTTGTCCAATAAAACCTGTACTGTGTAATAGTCGGTAGATGTAGATCTGTTCTTACTCGGTTTTGCAGGCATCTTAGATCCAACTATTATGGTCCAATGCATGATTTTTGATTGTGTTGTTTAAACCACGGATATGTCGTGGATGTTGTTGTTGCTGTGGATGTAATTAAAATCACGAGGGTTGATCGTGCTTATTATTTTAATTTTTTAATCTAGATTATGTGTGAACTTCTTCGGGAGGCATATGATTGATGTAATTTTAATTATTTTTGATCAATCGTGATGTCGGTGGTGGCTATTTCTGACGCCGGACGAGATGCTGGTTTTAAGCAGTCCAGAGGCAGACAGATGATTTTCGATGAAGGAATCAACTGCCAAAACCTACAAAAAAAGTTACCTAGTTGAGTCCAGAGGCAGACATATGATTTTCGATGAAGATCGAACCCCGTATAGATCTGCACAGCGCCAGATTTTGGATTCGGATAGTTGAGGACGGAGCAGCAAAGATGACCATAATAGTTGGATATTTTCTCTTATTTTTGTCATTTTGCTTTTTTTGATTATGCATGTTTATTATTGTGTGGTTGTTTTTTTTGAAAAACCAAGCCTACATTAATAATGGACAACATGGACATAATATCAACTAGTAGAAAAACCCTCATTGTTAAATAACTAAGTGGGAGAGGATTTTTATTTAGTATAAATCCTATGGTCTCCATTACTGGTTTGTAGGTGATGTAATTATACTTGCGTGTTGGCTTTAGTGCTTTCCTCCATATCGGATGAGTATAATTATGGATCACCAGTACAAACTTTCTTAGGGATAATTGTAGAAAGTTACCTAGTATGTGTTCACTTCTCCATCTGAAGGAACTCATTACAAGGTAATGGACTTAGTATTAAGTAATGGTATACACTTAGATACAAATAATGGTATCCTCCCCATCGGAGTCACTGCTATTATTTGTATGACCCGAGCAAGACCAGCATATTAATTTTATTTGTCATAAAGTTATATTGACATGATTGTAAAATTAATAAGAAAAATCTACTTGAACAAAGTTGAATTTGTATAAGTCCACACTATCGTGGCATGCTAAATTCATGGTGTTCAAGGTGTTGGTGAATTTCTTATTATTGTTTTGAGGGAATCAATATTTAGTTAATTCAAAAAGTTTTTTTGTCCTACATAATTTTATTTATGTGATTCTCAGGATTTCAAAAATGGGTTCTTTCAATCCACTTATGGTGATTCTTAAAGAAAACAAACTTACTGGACCTAATTATATTGACTGAAAACGAAATTTGGACATTGTTCTGACTGCTGAGGAGTACAAATATGTACTTGTTGAGGAATTCCCACCTAAGCCTGATGCTAACTCTGATGAAGAGGTCAAAGAGGCTTATAAGAAGTGGAAAAAGGCAGATGAGATGGCGCGGTGTTATATTCTGGCATCTATGTCAAATGTACTGCAACATCAGCATCAGGCCATGGCCACAGCTTATGACATGATGTATAACCTCAAGGAACTCTTCGGACATCAGAGTAGTGCAGCTAGGCAGTTTGCTATGAAATGTTTGATGAATACAAAAATGGCTGAGGGTACACCAGTAAGGGATCATGTTCTCAAGATGATGGGTCATCTGAATGAGATAGAGATCCTTGGAGCTGAAATCGATGGAGAAACCCAGGTCGATATCATTCTCGGGACTCTGCCTAAAAGTTTTGACAATTTCTGCCTTAATTACAACATGAACAAAAGGTTGTATAGTTTGGCAGAACTTGCAAAAGAGCTACAGGATGTTGAATCTCTCGTTAGGCAGAGTGGTCATGTTTTTGTTTCTGAAAAGGCTTCTACTTCTAAGCCAAAAGGCGGTAAAAGAAGAATAACATTCAGAAACAGGCAAACTCAGCAAAGAAGGGCATGGGACCTCAAGGCACGGTGAAAAACCCGAAAGGCAAATATTTCAAGTGCAAAGGGTCAGGACATTGGAAGACTGATTGTCCACTTCTCAAACAAGGGAACAAAGAAGGTATATCTCATTTACTAGTAGTTGAAACATGTTTAGCGGTGTTATCTACCGGCACCTGGTGTGTAGATACAGGAGCCACTAATCATGTCTGCAATACATTGCAGGGGTTCCAGGAAACCAGACGGCTCAGTGATGGAGAGATATGCTTGTTCATGGGTGATGCTACAAAAGTATCGGCCGTTGCATTAGGAGATGTTACTTTATCTTTTGGTAGAAATAAGTCTTTGACATTGAGAGATTGTCTTTTTGCACCATCACTTAGAAGGAATTTTGTTTCTGTTTCTATGTTAGTTAAGGATGGATATTCAGTTTATTTTAATGACAATATTGTTATTAGAAAGAATAAACATTTTATCTGTTCTGGTGCATTGGTTGATAATTTGTATGTCATTAATCCTACTTCGCCCACAATGCAACTTATGGAAATGAATAATATCACTACAAGAAAAATGTTCATTTACGGCACGCAAAACACGCCGTAAAAGACCTTTTACGTCGTTCATATTGATGCCGTAAAAGACTATGCCGTAAAAGACACTACTATTTACGGTGCGAGGATAAACGCTGTAAATGTCTAAATGCAGGCCGTAAATGTACACAACTGAACGCCATAATTACTTTTTCTCCAAATGTTAGACAACTATTTATGGCATATTTAGTGTGCCGTTAAAGCTATTCTGCATAATCAAATATGGCGCACACATAAACGCCGTAAATCTATTCCTCAGTTGCAAATACGGCGTACACTTGAACGCCGTAAAAGCTATTTCTCAAATCAAATACATCTTACATTTGTATGCCGTAAAAGCTATTCCTCAGAATCAAATATGGCTTACATTTGTATGCCGTAAAAGATATTCCTCAGAATCAAATACGACGTATACTTACATGCCGTAAAAGCTAGCTGTTCCTCAGAATCAAATAAAAGAATCAATCTGAACAAAGTATATATATATATATATATATATATATATATATATATATATATTAAAATATATATATATATATTTTATATATATATATATATTAAAATATATATATATATATATATATTTTATATATATATATATATATATATATATATTAATATATATATATAAATATATATATATATATATATATATATATATATAACATGTCAAAAATAAGTTAAAAAATAGTTAATTGATATGTAATTGATCACAATCAAAGTACAAAACTGGAAACTCCTTCAAATAACCCAAACACGTGATATCATAAAAACTAGTTGGATTCAGTAGACAAAATACATCAATTGTAATGCCAAAGTCATGCCAAAGTACATCATGCGATATTGATACATGAACTATAAAAACAATTAGTACTAAATTAAGAACCATACTTCGACACAAATATTTTTGATCGAGTTTGTTTCATACATTGCCCTACTTTAGAACAGAAAGTGCAAATTGTCTTCTATCTATGACAAAATTCATCTCAATTTGGTTGTAGAGGAGAAGCTTCAAGCAATATACTGATTTCTTTCTTCTTCTTTTGATTGATAACCTGCACAAATAAAAAATGTGTTTTAGTTTATTGTATCCAATTTGATGTATATATAAACACAACAATTTTAGTTAACACAATGCTTTTGTTCTTTGTTCTTTCTATAGGAGTTTAACATGTATATTATATGTGCTATTCATTCCTTGTTTTCTTATTGCCATATGTTTTCTGTTGCCACTTTCCTATTGCCACTTGTTTTCATATTATCATTTTTATTGCCAATATAGACTAACTATATACCTTTAGGACATTAGAAATAAAATTGAAATGTAAATGATAGAAAGCACAAATAAGAACCTGGTGGCACAGATAAATGGTTGTAACTGAAGAAACAAATGAATAGTTGTCATATAAATGGTTGTAACAAACAAAGAAATGGTTGTAACCAAAGAGACAAAGAAACATAAATGAGAGGAAGCACAAATAAGAGCTCTATACCTTTAGGACATAGGAAAAAAATGGTTGTACAATTTCATACTATGTTGTAGATGATAAAGGAACAACCAAACATCTAGAAATGAAATAGCATCTTACCTCCATAGTCTACATCTAGAAATGAAATAGCATCTTACCTCCATAGTCTTCGATAGCGTATGACCTATGTTTACATCTAGTAACAGTATTCTGTCATCTAGAAATGAAAGTTATTGGTATTCGGCTACACATTAAACCAATATAAGAAACAGTATTCTGTCAACTGCTAGACTTACAAAAGGTAAATCATGTGTAGGACAAATTAAAACTTGTGCTAAACAAGATTGACATTGCAATAGAATATTTTGTACCTTAAATTTTAATGGATAGATGATCTGAAGACAGGTCTACCTGTATTTTTCAATATGGGTAAGAATCACATTAGAAATAAAAATTTGATCACTTGTGAACTGAAAATACGCATTTTCAATACGGGAATGAAGAATGGTAGTTTCCAAAAACACCATAGAAATTGAGGTGATGATCAGTAGTAGCCACTAACTAGTAATCAAAAACTAACATGCTAACAAACCCTCAGGAAGAAACAGATATCATAATTAAGAGGCATATCCTTTGGAAGAAGAACAAATAGAATCAAGGTCAGGATATCACAAAGTTTTCGAGTTCTTGACTAAAAGTAAGAATTGTTCACAATATAATTTGTGCAACACTTCGAAAAAAACCATAATAGTTACATATGAGAAAAGGAGTACAAGTGCAACTACCAGAGGCTACATAAAACCAACAAAATATTGTGTTCCTCACTATGAAACCAAGATCCTGGTAAATTTTGCTGGACATGCTATCAAGATCACTATATATGTTTCAGATGACACCTTGATTTTTAACACCTTTTGGAAACTATACTTCAGATAAACTTGGCACAAAGACATTAAAGGCAACATACTAAATTAGACAATAAATAGTATTCCCAGCTAGGCAGTACATAAAGTTACTTAAAAGTCTTATAACAAACTACATTAGAGAATAAATAGTATTCCAGCTAAGCAGTACATAAAGTTACTCAAAGTCTTATATCACTGGTCAGTCAGCAGTATACAAACTAATTACAGAAAGGTGGATAATAAACTCAAGTGTGAGTACTCAAATATCTACAAACTGTGATTGCTAAATTTACAATATCAAGAGATTTTACCTGTTTCCACAGTTCTTCAGCTTCCTTAGTATGACCACATATTTTCGCTCGATCAGAAATAGCAATAGCCCAATTATAAAATGCCTAACAAAGAAAGTATGAGGCTTTCAGTCATAGAACCGGTGAAGATAAATAAAGTCCATCCATCAAATATGCAAACTATAGTATAAAATTTATCTAAAGCCTAATAAGCTTATAACAGATGCATGTAATAGTGGAACGAAGTGAAAGTGATATAAGACATTCATTTTTATTGTTTGGGAAAGTGAGAGGGGCCAGGGTTTAGTGTAAGGGAAAGGTGTGAACGTACAATATTGAAATAGGAACATAAGTGTAAAAGGAAAGGTGGGAAGGTACTTATTAGAACTCATGAAACCCCTACCTTTGAAATTTTCTTATGTTTCTGAGTTTCTCTAATACAGTTACGCACATAACAGCCGTAATTCTGATTCTGATTATTCTACTAGGCCCTAGCTGATCCTGTGTAAAATTTCTCTCGATGTTATTGTTAGCTCCTTATTTGAAACAAATTTAATCTCTCCTCAAGCCAAACCTTATGCTAGAGAAACGTAAATAGACAAGACATGAACATCAACGGAATAAGTGATCTCTTGTCCTCCAATATGTAGATCCTAATCTTCCAATATATCTCATGTCAAGTTTCTATCCAGATTGACTTTGTAGACAAGATTAATTGCTCGGGCCTAGATGAATGGGACCATAATACTCTTACCACTTCACCAGAGAAAAGTACATTATTCGTGCAGATCAAATGCATTCATCATAGTCAACCAACTGTAAGATGGACAAACGTAGTATCTATGAGAAGAGACTGTCATTGGCTTCTTAAGAAATCTAACCCAACCACCTAGTTGCATACTAACTAGAAATCAGGTCTCTCTAACCACCTATGATCATCTCTCCTACCTCAATAGAGAATCGAAAATCTTTCCATCATAAGGTGAGAATTTAGGACCAAAAACCATCTTAGGGCCCACTGACAAATCATGTCATATGTAATCCTATAGGCTCAAGAAAGCATAAAAAAATTGCCTTCGTACGGTTGGAATATAAGGTCCAACAAGTATTTTTTGCATGTGAAATCATAACTAATTGCATATCAAGTTGGCTAATTACGAAAAAGATTGGTAGAGTATCACCTTAGAGCAAATACATCTCAGTCCAGTTGCATCAACAAGGACCCATGGGTAGATTCTTTGAATTGTTAATAGTATGCCTACTATGGTGTGCAAGTTCTAACAGGTGAGCACTTGATTTTGTTTAAGATCATGCACACATTCACATATGAAAAGAGTAGGCTTGTACTCCTATTGGCTAATCATTCAATTGTCATTCAATTGTTGGCCAATTTGCTTAGGAGGGTTTCATCAATTCTAAAAAGAGCAATAACTACCACTAGTAACCTATCGTCATTTAGTTTTACCACTAAAGCAACATGTCTGTTACATTTTCCACTAATTATCTCAATAACATGAATGTTGTCCTAATTACCCACTCGTCAACTGTGCAGAAATAATCTTTTTTATCTAACTTGAAACCAGTAATACTGCTTGTTACTAAAAAGAAGGTAAAATATGAAATCAAAGCTGGCCTTCAGCTGTTAATGAATTGTCAACATCCTCAATTATAATGCAAGTGAACATTAAGAAATGTCAGTTACAAAAATATCTCAAGTTAGCATCATATCAGTAGTAATATAATTTTCTTTAGATGTATGTTAAGTAGACTAAAGCAATATGAGTTTTCTATAAAAAAATTTCAACTATTATCAGTTGCTTAAATTGAGATTAGTCAACTTTGTAAAGCTCCTAAAGCTATTGATTACATTTTTAACATAAAAAACTGAACTGTAACCTTTTCAGTTACCTACATTGAGCATTTTTCCCTTTCTGTATCATTTCTAACCCATCACTATGCTCTCATGTTCATAATGCTAGATTCTTTTGCTATTTTAACCATCACTGATTCACGGGTTATACTGAATCTGTGACCATTTTTCTTTTTTATGCAAGGAAACACACAGAAGCTTCTAGGTAATTGATATCATCTCTATTTTTGTTTCTTAAAAGGGATGATTCTCTCAAGCCGGACTCATCCTAATTTTTTTATCATTATTCCAATTACAAATCACGAAGGAACTGGCAAGCAAGTTAATCTAATTGCCAATTAAGAACACATGGCCAAATTCATAGAAGGTAGAGGAACCTAACAAGTGAATGTGTCAGTTTGTGGGCAAGAGAGCACATTGGGGCCTATGTCCACTTGGATACTCGAAGGTAGAGGTCAACTAAATGTGAGATAGATGCATGCCAACTGCCACATGCTAGGACAAAGGAAATTTCTAATCACAATTTTAGACACTTTGGTGTAATTGCAATAGGCATAAAGAAATGATTAAATTCCCGAAGCCTGCTAGATAGGTAGAGAATTTAGCATGCAATACCTTCCATCGCTCTTTAGTCTTTTCTGGTCCTTATTCATCCAACTTTGAAGTGTCATGCCATCTTCAATATTCGATAAAAGATTCCTAACAACACAGATAACTTATAAATGTTGTGTCATTTTCTGTAATTAACAAGATTCCATCACTGTATAATTTGCATTCTCCTATACATCCACGACTAGAAGTTTATATCAGAATGTCACAATCTGAATTGACCCATATATCCAAAACTTGATTAAAAAAGTTCTATATTAACGATATGAAATTTAATGGGAGTGTCAACACAATTATGGGCATCAAGCTATCTAATTGAATCAAAATAATCTGAGAATCAGATAGATGTAATATGCATAGGACCAATAAAATAACTTCTTGAAAGACTATCTATATCCGAGAATTTATGTTCCAGGAATTTGTGCAAACAGGACTACACATGCAAGCCAAAACTATGATGTACCACTAAGCAAGTAACTTTACGGCTTGCCATCTATGTACTAGAGGAATTTGCATCTTAGAAAATTTTAATGCCTGTGAAATAGTCAAACCGAACATAAATTTTAGCATACAAGTTTCACAATCACCCAAGAGATAAGTTACCATCCTCAACTGCCAATCAGTCAGTACACTAAAATTTCTTGAATTTCAATTAAATGGCAAAGCAATGGCAAAATAATATCTCAGAACTCATTAATAAAATAAAAATACTATAGAAATCCACATTACCAGACACAGAGCACAGCAATTAAAAAAATACACTAAGGCAAACCAGCATACGAGTTTTGTGTGAGATCCACAGGAACAACAAGCCTTACCGACGTGCCAGGCGGTACCCTTAGCATCGCTAGAAAATAGTTGTCATAACTAGCAAACTCGTTGTACAGTCATCACTAGAAAATTACTATGAGTAAGCTTTAGAGGAAGCACAAATTTAATACCTCATCATTTTTATATCAGGGAGCAAGTGGCATTTTACTAAAATATACCACAAATAGTCTCCAGCTCGATGAAGAACATAAAGAGCCAATTCATCTCTTCTAGGTTTCTTTTCTAGAAGTATAGAAAGAGCAGATATCCTACCAGCAACCAAATAAAGAAATTTGTGATCTTTAGTAGCCACTTTTTGGCGTAAACAGATGATAGCCTAAGATCACCAAAACAAATATTATATTATTAGAGATAAAATGCATCATGAATGGAAGATAAATCAATTAGAAGAGCATTCACCTCGAATATTCCAACAAAAGCAGATAAGAAGGTTGTTGATCGAACAGCACCTAAAATAGCACGACATGAAGTCCATAAAGGAGATTGCAAGAACTAGAAATGTATTCATTTGAAGAAAGTTTGTCATCTGGCTAATGCTCAGTTAATGCTTAATACTACATAACTGTATTTTGGCCGCTAAGAAGCAAAACAGTTTCATCACCTAATAATAATATGTATAAGGTGTATGCAATTTTTTAAAAAATTCAACTAAATTAATATTCAGAAGGTACTAATATAAACAAAAGTTAATATCAAATTAAACCAAGAACTCATATGTCAAATTAAAATCAATTTTCTTATGTAAATTGGTGGAAAAAGAAGAAATCAAACCTGAGTTGAGTGGTTCAGCCGTGGGTCTCCGTAGATATGTAGAGGTTTTAAACTAGAAAAAAATCAGAGTAGGATTAAAACCCTAAATAAAAGAAGGAAATTAGGGGAGTAAAACCCTAAAAAATAGAAAGAAGTAGACCTATTATGGCTGGGGGAAGAAGAAGAAGAAGAGGCGTGAGATGAGGAAGAAGCCGACTCCTATTTCCCAGAAAAATTCTAAAAAAAAGAAGAAGAAGAGGAATTAGTCGAACCTATTGTGGCTGGGGAGAGAAGAAAGGCGCGGGATGAAGGATTCAAGGGGTCTCTGAAGTTTTTAGGGTGAAATAGTAGGCGGGAGAGGGGTCTCTGAATTTTCTGGAGGAAAATTGCGGGGGAGAGTGGTTTTGAGGGTGCGGAGAAGAGGTTTTGGGTGAAATAGGAGGGATTTCTAAAAAAATTGGCGCTTTCTTATTTTTTATTATTGAGTTTTACGACATCTATTGTATGCCTTCATTTATATAAATAAATTATGACATTCAATGCACGTCGTAATTAATCCAATAAATTATAGTCTAGATCTTTTATGGCGTTCACTAAAATGTATGCCGTAAAATAATTATTTACGGCATACTATCTTGGCGTGCCTTAATTTTAATGTCCTAAAAAGTCACTTTTCTTGTAGTGAAGGAAAATTAGGGTTGGGGTTTTGGGATCTGGCAATAGTCGGAGTAGATCGAGGAGATAGATAGATAGAGAGAGAGAGAGAGAGAAAAAAAGTGCGTGAGTTCTTCCAGCGTCAGGATGTGAATGCAATTTTTTAATTTGGAGATCGGGAGAGAGAGGGGTAGAAAGATGGAGAATGAAATAGAGGGAAAGGGAGAGCTCACGGTCGAATAGGGTTGGGAATTTTATATTGGTTTTTTTTTATATTATTATTATTGTAATTAAAAATCATAAAAAAGAGAAAATGTAGTTTTGTAATAGAACCATATGTCGCCAAAGACACGGGACCATTCAATAACATGTTATTTTAACAATCAATGTAGGCAAAAGGTGAGGCTTTGGCGGGATTAATATTTGGTTCCCGCTCCTGAATATTTTTATGAATTTTGCGACACACTAAAATCTATGTCGCCAATACATATAAAAATTAAGCTTTTGGAGACACAAAAGATCTTGTGTCGCTAAACTATGTTGCTAAAAATGTATTTTCTTGTAGTGTTAATTTTTAAAAAATAAACTTATCGCTATATTAAAAATAATACATATCTAATCATTTTTTTATTTTTAAAATATGGATTGATAAATTTTAATTTAGTTTTAATTTTAATTTTAATCTTAACATCAATATTAAAAATTAACATTAATATATAGATTAAATAAGTTATTCTTAATCTTAACATCATGCAAAAACGAAAAAAAAAGATGACGTAAATAAGTTATTCTTAATCTTAATATCGTGCCAAAATAAGTTATGATCTTAATTTTATTCTTAACATCGTGCTGGGTAAAAAAGCTGTCAATTACGGCGCGTACAACGTATGCCGTAAATAAAAGAACATTCACGGCGTGCTGAGGAACGCCGTAATTGAGATCTCATTCACAGCACACAAGAACGCATGCCATAAATAACTTAACATTTAAGGCATGCAAAAACGAGTGTCGTAATTAAGTTATCATTCATGGCACAGGAAAATACGTGCCGTAAATGCGTTTGCAATTACGGCGTGCGGGTAAAACATGCCGTAAAAAACACAAAAATTAACTCTTTTATGGCACGCAGAATTGCACGCTGCAAAAGAGTGTCATTTACGGCGCATAGACAATGCGTGACATAAATTGTGTGCCGTAAATGATCATTTTTCTTGTAGTGTATATGTCATCTAACTTAAATAAGAGAAAAGAACCTTCTTGTATGAACCAAACATATCTTTGGCACTTGCGATTGGGCCATATTAACCTAAGAAGGATTCAAAGACTGGTTGAAGATGGACCTTTGAGTTCATTGGAAGTGGAGGCACTACCAGTCTGTGAATCCTGCTTGGAAGGTAAAATGACCAAAAGGCCTTTTACGGCAAAGGGGTATAGGGCCAAAGATGTATTGGAATTGGTTCATTTTGATTTGTGTGGACCCATGACTATCCAAGCTAGAGGTGGCTTTGAATATTTTGTCACATTTATTGATGATTATTCAAGGTATGGATACATTTATTTGATGCGCCGTAAGTCTGAGTGCTTTGAGAAATTCAAAGAGTACAAGGCTGAAACGGAGAAACGTCATGGAAAATGTATCAAGTCATTACGATCAGATTGTGGTGGCAAGTACCTCTTTGGAGAGTTTTATCAGAGGCTGGGATTGCATCCCAATTGACTGCACCTGGAACGCCCCAACAGAATGGTGTAGCCGAAAGAAGGAATAGAACTCTTATGGAGATGGTTAGATCAATGATGAGTTATTCGGATTTGTCAGATTCGTTTTGGAGATATGCCTTAGAGACTGCAGCTTATATTTTGAACTTGGTTCCTTCTAAGTCAGTACCTCTTACTCCCACAGAGCTGTGGATTGGGCGTAAGCCTAGTCTGAAACATGTTCGCATTTGGGGTAGTCCAGCACATGTGCTGAATGGGAAAGCAGATAAGTTGGAATCTCGTACAGAAGTACGCTTATTTGTAGGCTATCCAAGAGGAACGAAAGGAGGTTTATTTTATAGTCCTAAGGATCAGAAGGTCATTGTTAGCACCAATGCCCGATTCTTAGAGGAAGACTATGTGATGAACCATAAACCCACAAGTAGAGTTGTTTTAGAAGAACTGAGACGTGAGACACCAAGTACTTCAGTACCAACAGTACAAGAGGATGAACCACAAATAACTGCACAACGTGTCACAAATGTTACACCACAACCGATTGTGCCTCGTCGTAGTGGGAGGGTTGTGATACAACCTGATAGATATATGTTCATGGGAGAGTCGTCAGACTTTGTCCCTGAGGAACAAGATTATGATCCCTGTACCTACAATGAAGCACTCCAAGATAAAGATGCAGAGTCTTGGCAAAAAGCAATGATATCTGAAATAGAATCTATGGATTCTAATCAGGTCTGGAAGCTTGTAGAACCATCTGTTGGTGTAAAAGCCATTGGATGCAAGTGGGTCTATAAAAGAAAAAGAGGATCAGAAGGTAAGGTTGAAACCTTTAAAGCTCGGCTTGTAGCAAAAGGTTTTACTCAAAGAGACGGTATCGATTATGAGGAAACCTTTTCTCCTGTAGCCATGCTTAAGTCTATTCGGATTCTTTTATCTATTGCAGCTCATCTCGATTATGAGATTTGGCAAATGGATGTCAAGACAGCTTTCCTTAATGGAAGTCTAGAGGAAGACATCTATATGAAGCAACCAGACGGGTTCATTGAAAAGGGCCAGGAGCATCTTGTTTGTAAGCTCAAGAAGTCCATTTATGGACTTAAGCAAGCTTCCAGATCTTGGAACATATATTTTGATCAGGTGATAAAATCCTATAGATTTGATCAATGTCAGGATGAATCATGTGTATACAGAAAGTATGACGGAAATGTGGTGGTGTTCCTAGTACTTTATGTGGATGACATCTTGCTCATTGGAAACAATGTAAAGATATTATCTGATGTAAGGGTATGGTTATCCAAACAGTTTGATATGAAGGACTTGGGAGAAGTAGGTCACATCCTTGGGATCAAAGTTCTACGAGATCGCAAAAAAAAGATGTTGGGCTTATCCCAAGCTTCCTATATCGATACTGTACTAACTCGTTTTAGTATGCAAAATTCTAAGAAAGGTTTCTTACCTTTTAGACATGGAATTGCTCTATCAAAGGAGCAGTATCCGAGGACACCTAAAGAGATAGAGAACATGAAGGCAGTTCCTTATGCTTCAACAGTAGGAAGCTTAATGTATGCAATGCTATGTACGAGACTAGACATCTGCTTTGCCGTAGGCATGGTCAGCAGATATCAGTCTAACCCAGGACAAGAGCACTGGACTGCCGTAAAGCATATTTTGAAGTACCTGAAAAGGACTAAAGAGTATATGCTAGTTTACCAGGCAGATAGTTTAGTTCCCTTGGGGTATACAGACTCAGATTTTCAGTCAGATAGGGATTCCAGGAAATCTACCTCAGGTTATGTGTTTACTTTGGGAGGTGGAGCCATTGTGTGGAGGAGTATCAAGCAAAAATGTATTGCTGATTCCACAATGGAAGCCGAGTATGTGGCAGCCTCTAAGGCATCCAAAGAAGCGGTTTGGCTCAGAAACTTTCAATCGGACTTGGATGTGGTACCTAGTTTGCCTAAGTCTATTACACTTTATTGTGATAATAGTAGTACAGTTGCAAACTCGAAGGAACCACGAGCCCATAAGACAGGCAAACACATTGAGCACAAGTACCACCTGATACGAGATTTCGTAAAGAAAGGAAAAGTTGCTGTGATCAAGATAGCATCAGCCGACAACCTAGCTGATCCCTTTACAAAGAACTTACCAGCTAAGGCTTTTGATAGTCATGTTGAGGGAATGGGAGTCAGATGTGTAGCAGTATGGCTTTAAGTATAAGTGGGAGATTTGTAACAGTATACTGAAAAGCAATGCTTTGAGTATAAGTGGGAGATTGTTAGGGTTATATACTAAAAGCATCACTTTTATAGTAACCTTATTTCCTTAAATTTTGAATAAGAATCATATGGGCAAATGTTTGCATATTGTATTTGTTGCAAGTGTTAATACAAATGTCTGATATTTTATATTGATAATATGGTGTGTGGTGTCACACAGAAGATCATATTATCAGTTTCCTATGGAGTATATAAATAGTTCACAACCTAGATGGACTTGGACAATCTATTGGAAAGGTTGAAGTGTAATCTGGTATTAGTCTATCTTGACTATAGGTTTACACTAGTACACTTTGTGTGTATTGAACAGGACCACTTGAGGTTGTTTTTTTTGTACTGACTACATAAGAGAACAAACACCTCTGTTATTATGGATGCTTGTGCTCTTAATCCGGATATAATATCGGACATGTATATGTAGTGTACATTACTTTGACTCATAAAAAGAGTGAGATTCATTATGGATCAACAACCTCTATGAATTGTATAATAACATTGTATATATGATTGGCTGTTGATTATAAATGGAATCCATGTCCCGATACATCGGGTTGATGATGTCCTCTTAAGGAGCTCATAAGGATTGTCATGTAAACCCTGCAGGTGGATTATATCCGACATGACAAATAAAGTTGAGCGATACTACTTAAGGATAAAAGAAGTCGAATCAATATAGTTGTCAGTAACTTAATTTGATCGACGGACATACGATATCTTAACATGGGGAGCCAAACGAGCATATAATAAAAGGAGCCCACAAACATAATTTGGGATTAAGGAGGTAGTGCAACAATAGCTCATTAGTGGACCGAGCTATTGTTAATGGGCCTGGATTGTGTGTTCGGTCTGAACACGGGATATCCAGATCCGTTAGGAGGCCTAACCCTAATTTCTCCTCATGGTCCCTGCCGTAGCCTATATATATCCTCTATTCTCTGGCGGCCAGATTACTGATCAGAAATCTAAAATTTTCTCTAAATTCGTGATTCACGTAAGGAGAGAAATAGAGGGCTGCCAAGGAGAAGAAAAGGTTGGGAGATCGTCGCCCACACGACGTCCAACTCGAGGAAGGAATACGTGCTGAAGATCTTGGGGTCGTCCGCTCGAGATTGCCAGGAATTACTTGTCTCCTTTCCGCCGCAGGTATAATTCGTGAACCCTAATTTCTGCCTATGAAGGGTTAGAACACGTATTAGATCTGTTTAACTTTCTATCGATCAATACGCACACCAAAGGAAGGGTCCTGGGAATCCCCAGTTCCATCACCTCGTATGAATACATAGCTGTAAAATGTAGTAGAACCAAAACTAATCTCATCCACACAAAAATAAGTGAATAAAAGATACCATATAAAGATAATGAATTGTCTTGATACAATATTTTGGGCGGAGACAAATCCACTACCAACAAGTAAAGGAAAAATACATGGAAAATGAAATGAGTTTGGCGAGCGAAGCGAAGACGATCCAAGTGCAATCATCCTCGAAGAAATAGCAATGATCACGGCTAGAGCTAGAACACCTGCGAAAGACAATAGCACACACCTGGCGAGATGACCAGGTCCTCAGAGGGACGTAACAAGACACATAATAAAATGCCATATAAACTGAATAAATATTGCTCAAATAAATAAGTCAATTGAATTATAACATGGTCCAATACATACCTATTGAACGAGCGTACCATCCCCCCAACCAAATAAGGACAGGAGATGGTTAACTAATTCACGGTGACGTATCTTTCCATGCTATGAATCCAATATGGTATCCGGACCCCAATAAGGTTCAATACCTTCTCATCGAAGTAGTAAGTCACACCTACAACAAAACAAGGACAAGATGTGACAAACTAATCCGTAGCAAGTTTTTGTTCCAAGCCACGGTCAGATACAAGTACCCAAACCAAAGATACTCATACCTAACGGATAAGGGCGCCTAACCAAATCTAGGTGAATACAGTTTTAAGAACAGTTCATGGTCGCATGACTATCCGGTCAAGTCAAGAAAATACCAATGCAGTACTTCAGTAGCGAGTCACAACACCATATACTATTCCTCAGTACCGAGCGAGTCTATAGCATATAGTCTACCTATCGTTCCTCAGTAGCGAGCGAGTCTATGATAGATAGGGTGGTAGTCAACTTCCAATCATGTTTTTCCCGCCCAATGCCAACTCATAACTGCTAAGTCTTCTAGCATATAATTCTATTAGCAGTTATTTCCTAACGTATGGCTTATACGTACTAGTGGCCAGCAAATCATGCATGTCCGAGTCCTATATGTGACACACAACAACGTGGTATAAACGTGTCAAGGCCTATGAATACAACATACAAAGGATGGTCCCTTAACTCTAAGTTTAATGTGTAAGAAAATAATACATAGCAAAAAACTGAACAGTAAATTCAAACAGGTTATGCCATGTATCACAGTTTATTTTGCATAAAGAAAATAATGAATAATGCATGAAATATGAGCTAAAATAATTAAACAGCAAATGGCAAGGTGTCTTGCCTGGTAGTACGCCTGGTGTGCTGCAATGATCAAGATGGCATGAACTGTGACTTCGGGTAACAACTACAGAAGGTGACCTCTGATGTCGGCACGGTCGGTTCCATTATGTCCAGAAGGGTCAAATTAGTTAGGGTGGACATAAGGTAGTACGAAATTGGCGATCGAATAGGAAAGAGGGGATTGAATCACGGTCGAAAGAATAAAGAAAATTTTTGACGAATAATAATTATATGATTTTAGAAAACAAATCTATAATACTTGAAATATAATTTTTATTAGTCAAAACATGTTTTCAAATAAATATCCAAAAATCAAAAGTCGTTTCAAGGCAAAACGCTTAAGTTTGTAGCTTATATATAAAAACTATATATCATTTTTAATATCTTCGACAAATAATTAAAATAATAGAAATGAGAAATATTTTATAATTTACAAATCTACTTTTTATGATAAAAATATATTTAAATAAACATTATATAATCTAGAGAATTTATTTTTGGCTTAAACCAAATTTGGAAATTACCTAGATAGCTTTACCTCTATACTATACATATAGTTTTAAAAAAATAATAATATACAATCTTAAATACTAACCTTAATAATAATAATAATAATAATAATAATAATAATAATAATAATAATAGTATTAATGATAATATTAATAATAATAATAATAATAATAATAATAATAATAATAACTGTAAATACTAAAAAGAAAAGAAAATAAATAATGAATAAAACTCGACACCAACAAAAAAACACAAACAAAAAAAAATCAAAAAATCAAACCATCAAAGTTACTGTTCCCTATTGTGAAAGAGAAATGAAATTTGGGGTTAAAGAGGAGAGAACTGAGGAGAGAGAGAGGAAAAGAAGGAGAGGAGAGAGAGACGAGCGTGGGAGGCTATACAGGAAGGGGACGACGGTCAGGCTGAACGCGACGGCCGGAGAGGGGGTTCGTGGGCTTGGCGCGCGAGAGAGGATGAGCACGGGAGAGCTGCGGTCGGCAAGACGGGGGAGATCGGCCGAGGCGGCACGAACCAGCGGCGAGGGGAAGGGCGGAGGATCGGGGCTCAGGCGGAGGAAAGAGGAAGGGGCGGAGAGCTGCGATGCGCACGCGAAGGGAGGAAGTCGGTCGGACGTGGTGGAGGGTTTCGGTGCTGCGGTGACTGGGTTCTAGGAAGAGGGCGGCGGAGGGCTTGGCTCGCGGAGGCGGCAAAGACGGCGGCTACGGGCGTTCACGCGCGGCGGAGGTGGCCGGTTCGAGAGAAGATCCGGTGGGGGATGGTCACAGCGGATGGCGCTGGTGGCGGTCACGCGGGACGGGGCGGCAAAGTGGAGGCTCCCTAGGCGGGGGCGCTGGTCGTGGGAAGTTGACGTCAGGGCGGTACGGTGCTCGGGGAAGGGCACCGGTGGTGATGGTCGTCTCCTGTGACGCACGATGGGAATGCATCGCCGGGCCTGGTCGGGCTCGGCGGAGGACTCAGGTGAGGGCTGGTTTTTATTTATTTATTTTCTTTGGAGTTTTGAGTTGGCCGCGGGTCGTGGCAGGGGTGGCCGGTTGCGGTGGCGGGGGTTGTATTTGGTTTTTAGGGACGACCGAGGTTTTGCTAGCACGGCCCGGAGTTGGCGACAGAGAGAGGGAGGTCTGGTGGTGGTTGCCATGGTGATGAGATGGCGGTACGCCGAGGTTGGGACCAGCTGTGGGGACAGCGGGTGGTGGTGATGATGATGGTGGTGGCAGTTTGATGGTGGGAGTGGCGATTGACGGAGACGGGGTTGGATGTGGCCGAGGTTCGGCAAGGCGAGCAGTAGGGGCCGACGGGTCGGGGTAGCGGTTAGGATTTAGGGTTGAGTTTGGATGAGTCGTGTCGGGTGTGTCCGACACGACGGGGACGGAGGTTCGGATCTGTCGGACCCGGGGTGGAGAAATGTATTTGTACAATAAAACACATAGTGGATGGGACACAGACACGATCATGGACACAATGCACTCACTTTTGTGGTGGAAAAATTTGTGGAGAAATAATGTGGAGAAAATAATGGAGGAGTACCTGCCTATTTATAGGATGTAGGAATTCCCAATTGGATAGGATTAGGAATAGATTTAAAACCCAATTAGATAATTCAATCTATTTAATTCAAATCCAAATCCACATACAAATCCCATTTAAATTATATCCCTTTAGTTTAGAATCAAATCAAATAAATCAAATTTCAATTATAGATATTAATTTAGCTATTTAAATATATCCATAAAATTAATTCAAGATTTAAATTACCACAATAATTTTAAAATATGTTTTCCAAAAATACATAATAATAATTTTGAAAATATTATTATTTAAATACACTAACAAAAATATATATGAAGAATATTATTAATTATTAGTAACTGTTATAAACAAAAAGGCTTTCTTAGATAAAATCGTAAACTTGAAAATTTCAGTATGATAACTAAAAATAATTATTATATATATTATTTTGAAAAAAAATAAAATGTTTTTTAAATTATGTACGCTCGCACATAATCGTACTCGTCGAGCAAATTCAAAAAATAAAATTTTGTGCGATGTACAATACGACTACGCGACGTATAATACAAAATTTTAAATCAGTACCAAAATAAATTAAACAAATAGTAGAAATTTAGGGGTTTTACAACTTTCTTGAAGACTGATCCGATACTGGTATAGGAATCCCAAGTTAATGCTTCGGATGAATGAGAATGTTCTACTTCTTCTGCCTCCGTTTGACGGCGGCGTGACATAGCCCACCCCCCGTCGAGTTCGATGATAGTAGTCCTGCGGCTTTCCTTTAGGTGTTGGGAGCCGGAGAGGAAGACGTCGACCCCTGCCGTAGCTTAGGCCTTTATTGCTTTTCAGGTCGTAACCCATCTTTTGGATGAGGTACTTTGCCTAGTCCGTGTACCGATAGACTTGTATTCTGCCGGTATCTGGTTCTTACTCGAGTGGCGGGAGGTCTTGATGACGCTCAACTTTGTCGAAGATGATGGATTCTTCGTCTCGATTCCGCGGTGGGACTACAAAACAGACCCCTTGGGACGGGACTACTCGATTTACATGATGGACGATCGTTATTTATGTTTGCAACGACCGTAGAGCGTTATCTAATGTATACATGACATTCCAATGTGGAATACTAGAATAATTAAAAGACACTCTATTATTGATGAAATACGAGATTTTGTCTCGCGGGATTACATTGTCCAGAGAGGGTGCATCTACATCAGCAGAGATATATTCTCCTAACTCTTCATCTGTGAGTACTGGGGTTGGATCGGGAGAGTCCACCACAGCTTTGATCTTGGGGTCCGAGAGGGCTATGTGGGCCTTCTCCGGCAGCTTGGATGAGACAGATGATTGCGGCGACTTGTCCTTAAGACGCACCTTCAGAGGTGCCTCAACTGCGCCTTCGGTGATTGGTGCCTTCCCCTGTAGTTTAGCCACAAGGGGAGCCGATATTTGAGGCGGCTTTCCCTTGAGCCGTCTCTTCAAGGGAGCTTCAGTAGGTGTTCTACCTAGAGCAGTTGGTGCTTTTCCAGGTAGCTTGATGGTCATGGCAGGCAGCATCTGGGGCGGTTTCCCTTTGAGTCGAATTTTCAAAGGAGTGTCGGGAATCATCTCTGGCTCCATGTCCGGCTCTGCTGCCGTTTCTGTTTCATCGTCAGCATCATTGGCTTCCCCTTCGTCAGGTGACTTGTACAGGGTAGAATCAGTGAAGTAGGCTTCGACCCCCTTGAAAGGGTCAATGTCTGCGAACTCTGTCCGGATGATGTCGTTGGTGGATATGTGCTTCATACATTGGTGGAGTGTAGATGGCACCACCATGTACTCATGCAACCACGGACGACCCAATAGGAGGTTGTAGTTGACGTCAGTGTCCACGACATAGCAAGTCACCTCGGTTCGGAGGTTACCGATATGATATTTCAGCCGTATTTTACCCAGCAGTTCACTTATGCTAGCATTGAAACCGCTAATTGTAGTGTTGGAAGGCGCCAGACGGTACATTGGGTTCCCCAGTATTGAGAGCAGCATCTTCGGGATGATGCTGAGGAAAGACCCTGGATCGATCTGAATCCGCTTCACCTTGACGGAACCGACATACCCTGTATAATACAGTGGCCTGTTGTGTCGGTTATGTTTGAGCAGCATGTCTTGTTGGGTAAAGGTTATGTTGGGGATAACTTCATCCGCACAATAACAGTGCGCACATGTAGTCGGAGTATCCTCAGGCTGCTTGACCTGACTGATGAAGGACTCAGCATCCTTCAGGGCTTCACAGAGAGCTTCACGAGTGTCCTTGGAAAGACGAAGGAGGTCAAACAGAGATCGGCGGGCAGGAGTACTGGCAAGTTGTCCCAGTATGTCGAAGTTGTGGGGCTTGGCTAGCCCCGAAGCATTCTTCTTTCGCAGAGGCTTGTCGAAACGGGCCTCTACATGCTTCTGCTTATTGGCTGCTGGAGGCCTAGATGGGCCATCTTCCTGGGCAGCAGGGATGGTGCAAGGAGGCACCACCTCGACGGCAGCTTCGTCAGGTTGGGCGTTCTGATGTGAACGCGTCTGTACAGGAAGTGCCTCTTCCGCAGAGGAAGAGACCATGCGGCAAGACATGATCTTTCTGCCCTTAGTTTTGGAAGCAGAGCGTACCTCCGGTTGAGTAACCTCGGAGACGAGATCAGGGTGAACCCATAAGACCTCTCTCCGAGATGTGGTGAGTGGGATGAGTCACTCACGTTGTCACGAGTAGGTAGTAGATTGACCACCTCCATTGTCGCCTTAGGGATGGGGACGACGCCATCTTGTGTTGTGGTTGGCAGCAAGGTGCCAAATTGGAGTGACACCAGGTTGGCCGAGACCGTTTTCTCCTCGTAGTCGATGGAGATAACATCCGCATTGATCATGCACTGGATGTAGTTTTTGAGGACGTAGCAGTCCTTAGTTGGATGTCCAACAAATCGATGGTAGTGACAATACCTCGGATTGTCCACTTTCCCAACCTCGTCGGGACGCTTCGGGTCCGACAACTTGATCTTGTCACCCTGCTTCAGTATCTGGAAGAGTTCCAGGGTGTCTTCATCGTTGAAAGAATAAACCTCCTTTGGCCTTGGTGCAAGTGGAGGCTTCTGAGTAGGTGCTGATGCACCTTTGGAGGCATTGACAGTCAATGCCTGTTTCCCCTTCGTCTCTCCTCCAGGGTTGTTGGCTGCAGGCCGTTTTCCCTTGTCCTCAAAGGCAGGGAAACTAACTCCCAGAAGGCGAGCATTGGACGCCTTCTTTTCTGCTGCTTCGGCTTCGATGATCAAGGAACTCCAGTCGGGAGGAGGAGTAGAGTTGAGCCAGAGTTTGATCGCATGCAGCATGTTCATGCTATAGGAGGAGAGGAGTGCATGTTCTGGCATGCCCGGGGGCAGTCTGAAGCAGGCCTGTCAGAAGCGTTCGATGAATACTCGAACTGTTTCCTTCTCCTTCTGGCGTATCTCTATGAGGGACGCCATTGTCATGTCCTTCCCGCCGTCGTAGAAATGGTCGAGGAAGAGACGTGTCAAGTCGTCGAAGGAAGATATGGAGTTATCGGGGAGACTACAGTACCAGTCGTACGCTACTCCCTTCAGTGCCCCGACAAATATACTGGTGAGTAGTGCGTCCTCCTTCGGGAGATGTCCCGTTTGAGACTGGAAGTACGTCAGATAGCGACGCGAAGAGTCCTTCCCGTCGTATGGCGTTAATATTTATGGTTTATACTTAGGAGGATAAACCACTTTGTTCCATTCGAGGGGATATGGTTGGGGGATCCCCATCTTTTGGCGCTCCTCTTGTCTATTCTTGGACTCAAAGCGCTCGCGCATGTCCCTGATCATTTCGACCACGTCTTTCATGGAGCTGGGAGTCGGGAAAGGTGGTACCGCCTGGAGTTGAGCATTTGAGGGCTCCGACGTCCGTGGTGCTTCGCGGGGATCTGTATCCAAGGATACCCGTTGAAGGGGTACACTTGATTCTCCATTGGCCCCTGGGTCAGGACCGGTAGAAGGCGCTCTGGCCAAAGCGGACCATATTTCAAACACTGCTTGAGTCAGTGTTTGTATGGAGGCAGAGAGGGTTTTGAGTCCTCCCTCCAGGGTATCCATGTGCTGGACGAGGTCTGCTGGCGGTGCATCTGGCTCGGTATCACCCCCAGTCATGTACACTGTCATGATATGGCTGGAGTCGGATGGATCAGTTGAGGCTTCGCTTTCAGCCTCGCTCTCTTGTAGAAGAGAAACTTCTCCCGGAGCCACGTCTTGGCTACCCCCAGCTACATTCTGGAGGACATCCTCGTCTTCAGGAGCATCTGCAAGGGCCTAATTACCCCTAGTTCTGTCTTGGAGGACTTCTTCGTCTTCGAGATGCAGATTCATAGGGGCCAGACTACCCCCAGCTACGTCCGGGAGGCTGACTTCATCTCCAGGGTGAAGATTCACCCCAGCTGTGCTCTGGAGGACAACTTCGTCTTCAGAAGGAGGATCAACAAGGGCTTGACTACCTCCAGCTTCCTCCAAGATCTTCTTTCTCCCCCGAGTGCCTTCAAACACTCCGGAGGACGCGACAGTTGTCATGGTTTTCCTCGACTGGCTCTTGGACGAGGACGAGGAATTGCCAGTCGCCTTTCGGATTGACGAAGAGTTAGAGATTATGTTGCATGAAGCAACATTTAGTTCTGGCTTCTCTTTTATTGACACCTTCTTCCCAAGGTGACGTCGGAGGGGTGTTGATGATTGCCGCTGCTGGAACACCGACTGTCTTGGTGGGACTGCTACCTTGCAACAGTAGTTGATGGTGACTACAGCACAGGTGTGCCCTGTGAGGGGTGTATTGTGCTTGTAAATCGACTCTCCTGATCGACGTTTGTGAGTGATCACATTACGCAGATCGTTGGAGGAGAGTGCCACCTTCGTACCCCTATCAGGCGCATGGCAAGGCCAAGCGCTAGGATGGTCAAGTGAATACTGTGCCCCTGATCAAACACCAAACAGGTGCTCAGATCAATAGTGGGGGAACAACATTTACAGTGACTTGAACGAACCTCAGACGCACAACCAGTGGTGGCACGGGAGTTCAAGACAACAGGGTTTGCCTTGCTCGACTTGGTTGCGAACGCAACAGATGTGCCCAAGTAAGACAAGGACTTTGAAGGTCGACTCATTTCCGGCATAGAAGCACCCGAGTCAACCTTATACAGCGAACCATCCGTAGCGCATATGATTGTGAGCGCATGCTTCTGGTTTGCTGTCGGCATAGCACGTTTGAGGCACATGGCCCGTGCTGCCTTGAACTTCTTCGTACCAGCCCGCTGGAGTACATAGTACTTAGAGTCCAAATTCTTCTTGCCACTACAGCGAGTGAGTCTGTCAAAGACAGAGACCTTCTGTGGTGCATCAGAGGTGATGCGCAGGGCATTAGCTGTACCCCTGCTCCGTCGATGCATCTTCCTCGCCTGAGAGGGAGATGGCTGGGGAATATGGTCAGTCGCACGTTTCTCCGAGAGATGCACTGCACCGGTGGGCGCATCTTGGTCGCTGAGGACGTCAGCAGCAAGAGAAGGCTGCAATGGAGCATCCCCTTTAGTAGTGGTGCCAGAGGCGTCGACCTTGCGCACCCAGACTTGGCGAGTCTTCTTCGGCTTCGGCAGCCGCTTCGAAGGACTCGTACTGCCTTCAGAGATGAACTCCTCATACGCCTGTTGTTTGAGGCGTACGACCAGCGTCTTGTCGGAGGAGCCCACCTTCACGTTGTCGAATTACAACACAGCTTTCTCGGTGGAGGAGAAAGAGGTTTCCAGCAGAGTCGCCATCTTGTTTGCCATTAAAATCTTTTGATTGCAAATTTCAATTACAAATAGAACAGTGTTACAATATAGGACTTAGACGTAGTCCTAGGAGTACACTTTTGTTTATCTGGGTCCCTTGTGCCGATGGAGCGAGTGGTAATGCATTGACTCCGTTGACGATCTGACGACGGTTCTTGGTTCTCTGAAGGTCTGAATTGCTCTGGGTGCTGGAGCTTACGGAGAAGAAGAAGACGTTGAGTGTCTATATCTGTCTTTCTGTCTATGTTCGTAGGTCTGTCTCTGTATATATAGGTCGGTATGGAAGAAGGAAATGATTCCTCTATTTATATCTTACAGGCTGGCTGCTCATGCGCGCATATGTCGGATGTGCCTGTTTGTGGGGATGCCACATGGTAATTGCTGATGGAGACGCATGGGCAATACGCTCTGATTGAGGAGTTGAACCCTTTATGTTACCTTTGTGGACTGCAACCAAGCTGACACGTATCAATGGAGAGGATCTTTTAGTTGCTGAGTTCTTGGGTGATTAGCACCCCTTCGTAGGCTGAATCGAGTCAAAGGATACGTGTCGTAGGTCTATGGCTCAAAGATCTTGGATTTGGTGGAGAGTGATCAGATAGGATGCGCCTGGGTTTGGACGCATGAGGAGACTTTGGCTTGTAACCTTTAGGAGTCACGAACCAGTCTGGGCGTACGGCTTTTGAGGCGCATGCGAGGCTTCAGTAGTGACTTGACTTCTGTCTTTAGGGATCAGAGAAAAGTCCGAGGTGCACGGCTTTTGAGGCATAAACAGAGATTTAGGCACATGACTGCGGAGGCACATGCGAATGGTTGGGCGGCCACATGGCTTGTAACCGCCGGAAGATGGTAATGATGATGCTGACGTCGACGACGCTTCGTCTTCTGAAAAAGCTGTCAACTATTCAGTCCTCGGGAGACGTGCTGCCAACTCTGTCAGACTTTAGCATTTAATGTTCTTTGACGGGTGATGGGCTGTTGAGTGTGCGCATCGATCTGCATTCTAGTAGGCGGATGAGGACGCATGGTGGCGCATCCTTATGAGGCACTTTGGAGCTGATAGGCGCGTCTGTATGATGCGTGGTTTGACCGGCGCATCCGCTTTGCATGATACGTCTTTATTGGTCTGACTGTTACGTTCTTCGAGTGCTTTAAATAGCCATTTCTTGGCCGAATTCGAAGCGTCGGGTTCATCACCTATTTAATACAAATTCATTGTACGGGATTCGAAGAGCCAGCTACTTGGCTCATGGGTTTGATTTGCCCGGCCTATAAATAGTGGCATGGAGAGAGATTGCTTATCCTTCTCTCACGTCCTCCCAAAATGAACTTGTTTGCTCGAGCACATTCTGTTGACGAGATGCTCCCGAGGATGAAGATGCGACGCATTGTCGTCATTGATGCACTTGAAGGTGACTGTTACATCCAAAAGTCGGAGTCGAGGGCTTCTGAGGCAGGCGGAAGGTGCCTGTTGCATCCAAAGATCGGGATGCTCGATCCTCGTCTCTGTTATGCTGGAAGAGCCACAGATCAGAATTGCGGTGCTCCGATCATCTTCCTTGGGCTTTGGGAGAGCTCATCCTCCCGCTAGAGTGGGTGTTGCCCATTCTGGTTGGGTTGAAAGCTGCTCCTTTAGCCGCGGGTCGATTACGGTGCTCTCCTATTCCTTTGTTTGGAGAGCTCTTTCTCCAGCTAGAGGGTTGATTGTCCACCCTCGTTCTGCTCAATAAATGCTTTATTAGTCGAAGCATTTGATGGCGCATATGCTGAGACTTCATGATGCGCCTGACTGAAAGGACGGCACATAACTGAGCTGCTGAAGGGATGCACATAACTGAGCCGCTGAAGGGATGCACATAACTGAGGATGCACATAACTGAGCTGCTGAAGGGATATACCTGGCTGAGAGCGCATGGCGAGATACGTCTGTTTGAGAGCACATGGTGGTTGCTGTGCCTAGCTGTAGACTTAGGATCTTTTCTTTGTAGAAATTCTCCTTTGTACAGCTCCTTTTTTTATAGACATATAATAAACTTTTATATGAAATAAAAATCTTCTTTTAATGTCTATGCTTTTGCTATTTCCTGTGCCAAGTACTTCATCTGAGCTTCCTGGCGCATGTAATGTTTGGCGCATAGGATTTCTGATCCTGAAATTCCATGCTTCTACAGCTGCAGTATTAGAAGAAGCTATAAGTGAGGAGCTACTTCACAAGGAAGCACAATAAACTTAAAGATACTATGCCCCGATAGACTTTCCAGTTCAACTTGGTTCAGGAGGCCCTGAACAACGACTTACTGCACAATATCAATAATAGGTCGTGCCCTAACAAATTCCAAGTACAATAACCTGCCAGTTTTGTGGAAGGAGAGGGCACCAGCAGAAGGACTGTCATCGACGACTAAAGTGTTGCTTCAATTACGGTTCCAATGAGCAAAAACTTCGAGATTGTCCCAACCGATATGCCACACACAGTTTAGCTCCAGCACCATCACAACTACAATTACAAGGGCCAATAACTATCGGACCAGGTACACCACAACCACTTTCCTTAGAAGAATATCAGGAGGGACCAGCCTTGGTGGGCCAGACACCAGAGTATAGGCCTACTAGAGAAGAGATGAATAATCTGAGGCAAGGACAAGCATTCACCATGATAGTGCTAGACACCTTTCCCGAGTTGACAGATACCACATGTATTATTCTAGTTGATACATTATTGGTGCACCTTCATTAGTGTCTTATTCATGTATAGAATAGTTATCTCGTTCTTCCTAAACACATTGGGATTAAGAGTTAGCAATTGCCCTACAAGGTACTACCTATAAACATCTTTAGTAAACCCATAAACCGTATCATAGCAAGACTGGCGTAGAATAGCGATTAAGGATTTGGTCAAAAAGGATTTCCAAGACATGCCTTATAGTTAGATACCTTTCTGTAGACCTTGTATATTTGATATGGCCTATATCCTCGGTTCGTATGTCATTATACTGTTTCGTGCCAGAAGAATTCCCATGGGAACCCATGTATGACATACACAATATTCTTCCATCTATTCGGAATCACTTCGTCCTTGATTCATATCTACCGCATCACGTTATCTGTTACTCGTTGATATCAAGTCAAGGTATGATACCACGACTTGGAATAATTTTTAACTTTATCAATCATAAAATCGTGCCCTGGTTTTAATTTTGAGAGAGGAATTTCTGGAGATTATAGATTGAATGCCCTGTAGACTTCTTCTACCGATTGATTAGGATAAACTGGTTACCGTTAGAATGATAAATCATTGTCTCGTGAAAACCCACCCTCTATTTTGGTCCTTGGGGGTTCCCTATCGTGACTTTGATATTTGGAGCACAACACTAGACTTTTTCTTCAAACAAATTTCATATGTAAGACCTAGACGAGCCCACATTCATGTAGATATAGCATGTCCCACTAAAACACGTCTTCTTGTACTCTATTTTCTTGATATGACTTTCTGGTCAAAATGGCTAAACTATAACTTTTACCATAATACCAAAATACTTTTTGACTTCAATTAGAGATCCAACCTTGACTAAATCTTTTGACGCTATATGTGAATGTGTTCTACTTAATTCCTTAAATGCTTTACTTTGTGCATTATCTTGATTGCTTGACCCATGGTCCCATCACACTACTAGATTAACTTCTGTAAGTTGGGTAGAATACCACACAACCTAACAAAGCCTTTGACCTTGTGACCCATGTTGATAAGTTTACTCAGACTATAAATTCAGAGGACCCTAACTTACTTAGTCAACCAAGCCAACTGCACAGGTCCAAACTTCGGGTGGAACTTAGATTTTAAAAGATCCTGGACTATTTAATTTCCATTATCATTCTCCCTTACTTATATTTTGACTATCTTATGATGCTAATTTGCCTCAGTTTTGCAAGCTTATTTCTTTATGAAGCTTCATCATGACATATTTTATTGGGTGAACCCACTAACATATTGTCCAACCAGAACCGGTGCATGATGGTCTGATCAACCTATTGCACTTTGGTTCGCTGTACTTATATTATCCTACGTGGATGGGGACATAGTAAAACTTGCCCCTAGAGTCTCATCCGCGACAGTCTTGGCAATTCTATTTTGAATTATTTTCGTCGTCTATGAACCTCGTATTCGTACTCTATAGCCTCGTCTTGAACCCTTTATTGTTCGTCTTTTACTTATTTTAGAGAGACAATGCACTGTACTTGAGAAATGGACCAAGGTATCACTTTAGTCATGTGGCTATATCCTCGCCTTAAACTACTCCTTCGACCCCTCGACCCCATTTACCCAATTATTCCTAAATTTCACGGACAAAATTTTTGTAAGTTGGGTAGGATGTAAACCCCTAAATGTTTGGAATTTTTTTTTGTTATTTAAAAAGACTTAAAAATAAATTTATGCAATTTATGATTTTTTTTTAGAAATGACCTTAGCCAATGTTGAGTTTTGGAGCGCTAGACGACCATGAACTTTGGCACGGAAGATGTAGCAGTGTGCTTTGAGTAGTATATTAGCCATGCCGTGGGAGGCCCAGCCATAGCAAAATCTGAACTAGGAAAACCAGGCCATGTTGTTTCATTGATTCATATAAATAATTTAACTAGATATTATTTAATATATTGCTTTTTATGACCCGATTGGACCAAACCAGCCTGAACTGGGCACTGACCGAACCCAAGCCCAAGTAGGCATGTGGTGTGACTAATGATGACCATGTAGGCATATTTTATGTACGTAGCAATATTTCCTAAATTATTTTAGAATTTCATGTACAATTTCTAATTATTTAATTATGTGTACAATTAATGGTATTTTTATTAATAAATAATATTCTGTAATTTTGTACAATTTTTTGGACCTGGATAAGGGTGAGCCCACCTAGACTACCATTTATTATTTTAATATTTTATTATTATTAAGGTTATTTTTATTATGATTAAATGGTCATAGTTATTGATATTTAATATTATTACTAGTTGTCAATTTTATTGTCAATTGGATATATAAAGATGTATATTTAATGTAATATATGTATGTAGATAAGATGTAGATTTTTATTTAAATTATAAAGAGATTTATTGAGTATATGTATGTATATATATATATTTATATATATATATATATATATATATATATATATATATATATATAATATATATATAAATATATATTATATATATAAATATATATAAGACAAAACATATGAAAAGAAGTTTTAAAAAAAGATTTGAAAAAAAAGAGATATGTGGTCGGCCCTACCATGTGGAAACTGACCACACATGTTAGCAATAGCAGCAGCTAGTTGATAGAACCGCCCACTAAGCAATAGTAGCAGCGCCCATATAAAGAGGCCGACCCCCTCCCTCACATATATATAAGTTATATATATAAGTTTTGGAAAAACCCTAAAATTCGAATCTCTTCCTCTCTCCTTCCTTCTCTCTCCTCCGCTCATCCCATACCCCCTTCCCGGCGAGCACCTCTGTGCCTAGCCACAGCGGCCCCGCCTCGCGATCGACACGGCAACACCCCTACCAACAACAAACGACAACAACATCATCAGAATTTAAAACCAAGGTACCTAACTTCTCCATGCGATTTCTCCATCAATTTAAATCCGTTTTTAGATCCGTAAATTCGTATAGAAAGCCCACATGATCCTGTTCGAGATCCTCTAGGTGGATTTTGACATGGCTATCCAACTTGCTCAAAAAATCGAGACGAAGTTGGAGAAAAACCCACTTTTCTGAAATATTAAAAACTGTTTTAAAACACCAACTTGTCGGCCGCTTTTCTTTCTGTACAATAGAATTTTGTAGAGACTAATTAAAGACAGTCAAAGACAACATAACTGTGATTGTAATGCACCTTCTGGATTTACTTTTCATCTAGTGTGTAAAAGGTTACACGTTGTTAAAGTTTCACAAAAATTATAAATTCTGTTTTAAAAAAAAAGTAGAAAAACACCGAGATATGGCGTCCGTCCCGACAAACCGGGCGACTTGGTCGCGCACTATACGCGTCAAAAGGCGCGTATGGATGTTGTCGATGTGTGGAAACTGACGGGACCCAATTTCGTTGCATGTTTATGATGAAATCAGTGCGTATCCGTCGAGATACCCCCGTATCGACCCTTTGCAAATTAAGTCACAACTTCGTGTACACTCATCAAATCACGACAAAACTTACGCCGACATGACCGTATTATTTTTCTGGTCCTGTATGCCAAGTTTGGTCCGATTTTGAGACCGTTGACTGGGACGCTATTTTGGCGGGCCCATAATCCCACTCAGCGGACAATTTTGTCCACGGCCCACCGGAATCCAAAATGGGACATACCGTTGGGTTCGTCTCATATAAATAAATTAGTAGACATGTAGTTTGACGACTTTAGAGACCGTAGGTTCTGGCGCACATTTCGGTGCAAAGCGGGTCCAACGACGGACATCGTTTTGACCCAAAATTACGATTTTGCCCCTGTTCCAGAATTTAACTTTTGGACAGATATTTCCTAGGCATATCTTTTATTCCAAATGCGTTCGTAATTTTTTCAGCATCCGGAGCTCCTTGTGGATTTTGACTTTCGTGTTGACGATTCTGACTGTTGGATTTTGCTACATCTCGCACCACCCTCAGGCAAGGTACGTTGCCATTATATTCTGCTTATTTACTACCATTTAGCATGCTGATTTAGTTTTATTTTCTTACTTATTGTCATTTTTTGTCTTTATATATTTTATGCAATTTACTGTTTAGTTTTGTTTCTATTACTTTATTATTATGCATCGACTTAAAGTTAAGAAGACTACCCTATGTTGTGATACATTCAGTGGCCTTGACACATGTGCTACATGAGACACGAGTCTCATATAGGTCTCGAACTTGCGTAGTTGGTTGGCCACCGATACGTGAGGACGTGCGTTAGGAAATAACTGCTAATAGAGTTGCATGCTAGAAGACTTAGCAGTTATGTGTTGGCATTGGGAAGGGAGAACATGATTGGAAGTTGACTACCAACCTATCTATCATAGACTCGCTCGCTACTGAGGAACGATAGGTAGACTATATGCTATACAATCGCTCGATACTGAGGAATAGTATATGGTGTTGTGACTCGCTACTGAGGTACTGTACTGCATTAGTATTTTCTTGACTTGACCCGGTAGTCATGCGACCATGAACTGTTCTTAAATTGCATTCCACTTAGAATGGTTAGACGACCTTTATCCGTAGGTGTATGTATTTTTCCATATGGTTGTGTACTCTACCGTTCATGGCTTGGAACAGTATTTTGTCACGAACTAGTGTGCCACACCTTGTCCTTGTTTGGTTGTAGGGGTGGTTCACTGCTTCTATGATAAAGTGCTGAACCATGTTATGATCCGAATTATTACGAGCAGTTTATATTCAGTTTATACGGCATATTTTTCTGTATCTTGTTATGTCCCGCTGAGGACCTGGTGATCTCTCCAGGTGTAGATGGTCAGGATTGTCCCAGGAGTATGGACTCGGTTTAGCTCATTCGTTTCCTACTGAGGATATCTTGCTCTCTGACGATGCCTGATTCTTTCCTTACGTGTACCTTTCATTTATTTTTGGAGGTTGGACTCCAGTATCTTAGATTATATTCAAAGCTGTTTGGTAGTGGATTTGTTTCTACCCGGCTATCTATCTTTTGACTCTTTTATTTGATACTATCTGGACTATCATTTACTCTTGTGATTTTGTGGATGAGATATAGTTATTTGTGATTGGCCTGTGATTTACAGCTTATGTATGCGTATGAGGATTCCACATATTGGAGTATTCTTCGTATGTATACAGGTGGCATGTCTATGTACCTAGTCTACGTATTTTGGGACTGGAGCGTTACAGTGGCGGGGGGGAGGGGGCCTACCCGCTCGACTCCTATCAGTTGACCAGGCAGTGGAATCCCCGAGTGCGAGGCCCCCAATAGGTCGTTGGACGGTTCAGAGAAATCTTCTTATATAACGCCGTCTTTGGCTCATCATTAATTCTTTATTGCATATATCTTGATTTGATCATACTTACTGCTTGTCCATAAGTACATGTTAGGCAAAAAAAGTAGTATAGTAGGGTGATAATTTTAATGAACTGTAGGACAATGCTAAATTTAAGTAGCAACATGATAGTGATTATATAAACATTAGTGACATCATTATGTTAAAATTAATCAACTAGTCATATTCAAAAATATGATACAATCGTTGGACTAACATAGAACATGTGTCATATAATTTCTTATTTAGAAATGGAGTAAAAAAGATCGTGTTCACCAAAACAAAACTGCAAACTAATAAAATCAGACAAAATCAACCTCTCTTTTTTCTCTATGCTCAATGTCATCTATATTATTTTTTCTTTCTAATATAAGTTTATATTAGATAACATCAGTTTAATCAGAGTAAATATAACCAATAGTTAGCTTTTTAAATATAGGTTAGTTTGAAACAAAATTATGGATTAATTATTTTACAATAAAATTTAAATTTGTTAAATTGTAAAGTGGATTGAATTAGATTAGAATTTTAGTTCTAGAATTGATTAGATTAGACAATTTAAATTTTAGTAGATAATATTGTAATAGAATTTAAACATAAGATTTGGAGATGAAATAGTACATTCATAATTTAAATAAGATCTTTGGTACTTTCCTCATATAAAACCATGTTTTCATTACACATTACCAAACACTTTTCTGTTTGCAAAACCAAATTCCACATGCAAAAATTTGGTTTAGTTTTGTTTTGTTTACCGGAACTCTTTTAACATAATTTTATTTTCAAACCTTAGGTTTCAGAAGTGAATCCCAAATGGACCGTTAGTTTAGTTATTACTGTTGAAATTCTACAAAATATGTACAAGTCTTGAATAAAGAACGAAACCACGAAAGTGGTGGAACAACAAGAGAAATCGCCAAAAACAACAAAAGTGGTGACAAAGGTGAAAACCACTAGAAAGAAAGTTGTGAAGCTGCTGAAAGAAAGCAATAAAGTTTTTGGTAACTAAAGCAAAGCTCTTGAATAATAGCAATCAAGTTGCTGAATATACATGACCATAGTGAATAACTGATTGAAGGTCGCTCCCACCGCTGTTGGAGTAATAAAGCTGACCATTGCTCAAAGTGAGATTCGACCCTTGTCGTCGATTAGCTCTTATGAACTAGAAAGTTTAGAAGAACCGCTGGAATACTCATTGTCACCACACTACTGGACTAGCACGGAAGTGCTGTAAACTCTTGGACTAGCGCGTAATGCTCTAGCATAACTTTGCTCCTTGAGATCTCTTCTTTTTTGTGAAATTCTACCTTCCCTCTTAGAGTCACTGAGTGATGAAGCAACATATAAATAGAAGAGAAATATTCTCCTATAACCGCCTACTAAATAGGTGGGTAAAAGGCCAAGGATCATTTCCTATTTAGTAGGGCAGTTACCAGAAGTAACTCTTGATAAATAGGGTGTTTACAAAACTGAATCCCGCTACAGCAAAAATACGGCTCTAAGAAGGAGCTACAATTCTACGGCACTACCAAAGAGTAGTTCCACCGAATAGAAACATAGAACTCCCATGGAACACGTTGCAGAATCGAAGGCCTACAGAATCCGTATAGCCCGCGGAACCGCAGACCGTGGAAGCTCGCGAACCCCACGAAACCGTAGTGCCACAAAACTTGTGAAAGCTTGCAGAACTATGACTCAACCCTGCTGCTTCTGTAGCGTAACCATGTCCTATGCGAAGTGCAAAGTGAAAAGTGCATCATGAAATTACCACTTTGCACTCTTCACCCAAGACTGAGTTTGAGATAGGACCCTTTGGGCCTAGCTCTAAAGAGATTTCATCCAAGAATTGGTGACAAAAGCAAATGTTTATCGTTGGATTTGAACCTTGTCCACTAGAAATAAACCCCCGTCCACAATTCAAACCATTTGAGCTAGCACGTTGCACACCTCATGTGTACAAGACAATAAATCATAGCTCAAATATTTAAATACATATACTTGGGGTTTTCCTGAACATGGAATGGTGGAATCCGGTTACTAATGACCAAATTCAAATAAATCCCAACAATCCCCTACATATTTTAATATGATAATGAGCGTCCCCAATAGTGACTGTACATCATGCATTAGGATAGATGTTGTTTACGACTTGAATATTCCTGCAAGAGTCAAGCTATAGTATAATACATAATAGATTGAGCCTTGAATTCAGTACCATATCTACAATTCTCTCCACTCACGCAATTACATCTATTGTGCCTATGGTCGCACATTAAGGCGTTGTGTTGATGTAGTTTCATTGTATATATCTTATTTGTCTACAAGTTTATGATTAAGAGACGACCTATATTTCTGTTTATACACATAAGTAAGTTCTTTCTTTGGAGATATTAATATCCTAGCATGAGGCCACTTGTTCCTTGCGGTGCTATGTAGCTATGACATGGACCGAGTCCGAGGTCTTACCACCTCATATGGTGTCACCTCACTGTAGCATTTAGTATTATACTACAACCCCTATGCCACTATGACGTGTCCCGAAGTTGAGTCCCACGTCATATGGTGTCGCACAATTGTAGCATAAGTACTAGCCTCTTGTAATATTGTATTACATCTATGTATACTTTCAGCATAAGGCTACATGCCTGTTCGTGGTGCTACGCCTCTATAACATGGCTCGAAGGTGTGGTCTAAGCTCGTTGGTGTCACAACATAGTAGCATGGGGTTTTAGACCCTTTATACTATTAAACTACCTATACTTGTTGTAAAGCCCACATAACATCCCAAATGCTCAAGAACTTAATAAGGATCTAAGCCAACCTACCACAGGAAATGCTCAAGAACTTAATAAGGATCTAAGCCAACCTACCACAGGACTTTCACAATTGTAGCATAAGTACTAGCCTCTTGTAATATTGTATTACATCTATGTATACTTTCAGCATAAGGCTACATGCCTGTTCGTGGTGCTACGCCTCTATAACATGGCTCGAAGGTGTGGTCTAAGCTCGTTGGTGTCACAACATAGTAGCATGGGGTTTTAGACCCTTTATACTATTAAACTACCTATACTTGTTGTAAAGCCCACATAACATCCCAAATGCTCAAGAACTTAATAAGGATCTAAGCCAACCTACCACAGGACTTTCTCAAAGAGCACAAAATAGACTATCGTGGTTATGTGATCCATTTCCCAATGTCTTCGTGGACAAACCTTTGTTCCTGATGTATCCCACTATATGACTCTTCTTTGAACCAAAAGTAGGATGCCTAGTATATTTCTCTTGAGCAAATAACAAAACACTTTATGATAGAATTATACGACTTCACATGTAAACACCCCAAGATTTAGATTTTTATATATATATATATATATATATATATATATATATATATATATATATATATATATGATTTCAAGATACTGTATGATTAGCTTGATCATAGTTATGATTATATGCCGTGTAATGCTTGTATGGTATAGGAAGCATGGCATGGGTACTATAGCCATATTTCATGACTTATTTATAAAACCATATTAGAATGTGGCACATCATTCATATATAGATTGATATGTAACTTGTCTATATATTTAAGGCTTCCCTATGTAAACTACCTTCCATGTGTACTCTAATTCAAATCCAAACCCTTCCATTTACGAAATAGGTGTAACCTAACCACATCCGAAGATAGATTAAATATTAAATAACAATCCACTCTTATAAAATTTATAAAAATATGCATGAATTTATATATATACACCCCCTTATATATTACTATATATATAGTAGTATATACTAAACCCTAACCTATAAAAACCCTATTTTTCCCTACCTACAACCAACATCAACCAAACCTCTATAAGACTCGACCATCCCAGCCTATTCCCACAGTCAAACACCCTCCTTATTAACTATTTCTAGTTGTCCACACAACCACACATAGGGCAAGGAAGCACAAAGCAAGAACTTCGCTCCTTACTTTCTTGGTAGGTTATCAAAATCCTTTTCTTTCTCTTTCTCCATGAGATATTTTTCCTTCAAATTTATATCAAACCATCCTCATGCAACCATGATTAGCATGATGTAACCATGCAGGAATACTAAAAATTATCAATTGCATGTATGTTAAGTTTAGGAAGAAATAGAAGTCATGACCATGCATGTTGCAAGGTGTTTATGATCTTGCTTGACAGCAATATTAGATGATAACATTATGAGATTAAATGCATGTTAATTCAAAGATTTTATCAATTTTTATCATGTGTTTATGATATATAATCATCCAAATCTGAACTATATCTAGGCACCATAAAACTAGTTTCCTATGTATGTTTTTGACATGTGTTGGTACATAGGTAGGTGCTAACATTTATGCTTAAAAAGTGATAAAATTTTCATGTTTAAATCATGATTAAAGATGTATTATGAGCATGGTTTGATAGGAAAACATCGTGGATAAGTGTTGGTAACATTCTAGGTAAGTTACTGATCAACTAGCAAGATTAATCTTTCATGTACCATGGCCAATACATCCAATCTAGAATTCAGATGTTTAATGGACATAAATCATGGTTAAATATGTGATTTCATGATTTAAATATGATTTATACTCCTATACATGTACTGGGAACCTAGTATAGAAGCATGAAAAAAGCACAGGGTGACACAAGGCGCAGGTGGGTACTCTCGCTACCAACCCATCTTCACAAAGGCATTGATAACGAATGACGCAGGTTGGTGCTCTCGCTACCAATCCAGCTTCACAGAAGCGCAAGCGGTCAAGCACACCAACAGAAAAGACAAACTCACAAAAACAGATGAAAAGTTCAAGAAAAGTTTTTTTTATTAAATCATTGCTACAAGAGTCTATTACAGATTCGTCACGATTACATAAAAGAAGACTTCCTAAGGATTTGTTACAAAGTATTTGTGATTACATATGCTGAACTAAAGACTCCTATGATCTATGCTGGGGTTCATCTTCACAGTGTGATTGTCATGAGAGGAGGGACTATGGATAGAAGATGTGAATACAACGTCATCAAAGTCTGCCACCACCCCGCCTCAGACGCGCAGCTCTTCTTGAAGCAGATATTGGCCCGAGCGAGAATTAAGTCCACAGCACGACAGGAGGCCCTTTTCAAAAGCACATCAGCTTTTGAGGCTCTTCCAGCCTAACAAAAGCACGCAGCAGCCAATGAGCAGGGAAAAGCACAAACTGCAACGCTTTATGTTGGCAACCAGACCGAACTCCGTCGTCAGGACCTCCAAGACCTCCAAGATGTCGCTTAGGTTCGAATCACCATGAGAAGCATTCCAGTACATTCCGAAGCTCATCAGCAGTTCTTCTACGAAGGCACAGATCCTTTGAACGAAGGGATCCTCAACCAAAATCCAACTTAGGCAAGGCCAACGGCCACTCGAAGCTAAGTTTAGATCTAGCATGGTGTTGAAGGACAAAAAGAGGAAGACATGACTCTTTGAAAGAAACTCCCCCTTTATATAGGGCGGGAGTGGTCCAAGACAGGCCACATGGCCGTCGGCCAAAATTTCCACATTAATGGGATGAACCTAGGGCTCAGCACGATGAACCTCATTAAATAGGTTTATTCGACTAAGTCTTAAACCATTAAAAGTCCCCTTGAAATTCTCTAAGTAACGGTGGCAATTAAGAGGGAGTCGTTCGTTAAAAAGCTATCATTAATTGCTCTTAAAGAAGACATCAAAGCCAGCTTCTTCAAACCAAAAGTGCAGCTACAATCTTGCGCCAGCTGGAGGCACAGACTGGGGATGACTTCACATCATCCCAGCTTTAATAGTGCAGACCTCTGCTCCAGAAGCTCAACCCCCTTCATCGAAGACTTGGGAAACACAATTACATCCCACACAAGTCTGCCTGCCGCTCCAAAAGCACAGTAACCTCGCTAGCCTGAAGTACAGCCAACATGTCGTCCTAAAGCACGACTTTACTACTCGAAACATAGCCTACTCGTCACTCAAAGACACAGAGGTTCTGTCGTCTTCGAAACATAGTCTACTCGTCGCCTAAAAGCGCAGAGGCTCAGTTGCCTTTAGGAGAACAGTCTACTCATCTCACCAGAAGCGCAACAGCACTAAGACCTCGCTAGAGGCACAGGTTGCATGGTCCCACCCAATTACTTTGTTTAAACTGCCACTCTCAAAGATAGGACAGAGGTTGATCATATTGATAAGTGTAAATATCTTACCAATTGGTTTAAACTCAGATAAGGACGAAGTTTGCTCTTTTAATAAAGGTTGTATCAAGTCGGTTTGTTTAAATCGATAGCCTCCTGAAGATCAAACAAAATCCTACTCTGAGGTGAAATCCAAGATCTACTCGGCTTTATCTAAATAGAGGATTCCCAATAATAGACACGTGGCACGTGTCTCATCCTTCGGTTATTTTGATAACCACTCGAGACCTCGATAGAGGGGAATCTCGACGTCCGCCATGTGTCAGCTCAGCAGAAGCCCGTACCGTGCAATAATAGTGGATTCTTTTATATCTCAAATCCGAGTACACATCGCATATGTGCCCCCTTTCCCTTATAAATAGAAGGAGTTTTCCCTTCATCAAGAGAGAAGGAGGACACACGCAGAGAGGAAAGAAGCAGAAGGCAAAAGGCAGAGCTTCGAAGTCTTCAACTCCGGCATCCTCTTGATCGGTAACACTAGAGTTCCATTAAAGGTACTAGAAAGCCAAAGCAAGTCCAACTCATCGTCAGATCGTCAACAGAATAAAGGAGCCACTGCAGTACTCGATCTCCACCGCCACGCTTTCCCAGAATTCTTGTACTTAGATTTCTTCGCGTAGGAATCGATTGTACCTTTTTTCAAGTTCAATAAACAAAAGTTCATATGACCTTTTGTGATGTCGAACAAAATGGCGACTCTAGTGGGGATGACCTTCTTCTCCAACGGGAAGGTGGTGATGCAATCTGATGACAACTTGCTGGGATCTTTCCAGAATATGCTGGTCGTACGCTTCGACCAACAAGCTTTTGAAGATCTCCTTTCTGAAGAGAAATCGAGTCCTTCGAAGCGGTTCATAAAACAGAAGAAGATTCAACGTATCTGGGTGTCCAAGGCGGCTGCAACGAGCAACACAACAGAGGGGACTGCGATCCATAACCCTCTGAGCACTGAAGCCCCGAAGACGATTTCGGATACTACAGCCATGCCACCTTACTCGATTCCCACTTTAGGAAAATACGATGAAGAAGACAGTACCCCTATGGCGGGCCTGACGAGGGCACAACAGCGAAGGAAGCGCGCGGCGGTTTAATCCCTCACAATGGAAGCATTGCCGATGAGAAGATCTGTCTTCGACAGAATTGCCTTCCCGTCAGACGAGCCCTTATTGGATTCTGAATACTATGCACCTGCTGTGGTTAGTAGGAAGAAATCTAAGGCAGTACATGCCTCGTGCAACAAATATACTACCCCAATGACTGACCAAAAGCCTCCGTTGATAGTCACATGCACAGCCGATGGAAAGTTATACAAAATTGGTCCTCATGCTTCGATGCCTCGACCAGTTAAACCCCTCTGTCGCTTGAGCACTCCTGTACGTGATACAAGCCAGGGGGTACATCCCATAGAGAAGGACTCATGCAAGCAGCTTTTCTGTAAGTATGATAGGAGTCTGCCTCGTCAAACCCTCTCTGATCGTACCCGTATGCAGCTTCCCTACGCGTACAATAGGGACACAGAGGTGGAGGACTTGATGCTTTCACACAAGCGTAAGGCAAAAGAGGAATCTGCGGCACAGGGCACGCCTAAATCAAGGCATCCTTGTACCCTGATTACCATCAACTGTTGTTGTCAATAGGCAGCCACCGTGCCGTCGAGGAGGCGTTCCGTCTTCCAAATACTACAACCAACGTCAACCGGACGTCAGAGGTTCGATAGGGGGTTGACAAGCGCAGATGAAGATGAACTTCATGTCGCTACGTGCAACATGGCACAGGGTTCTCAATCTCTCAAAAAGCCATCCAAGAATCCTTCCATCTCAGCCACCAAACCTAAGAAGTGCCCGAGAGTAGCAAGGCGAAGGTATCCAACACATGTGTTTTCCAAGACATGCGTTCCAGATCTCTATTGGGTACCACGTCAGACGCCGGGGGTAGTCAACCCCCCACCGTCTATGACAATGCCTTATTCCAGTCTGAGGAGGAACCATATGATACGGATACCTCCAAAGGCGTAGCTAGCCACCAGACTGGAGGTACCAACCGTAATGAGTCTGAGGAAGACCCTAACCTTCCAGTTTGTCCTCAAGACGACGATGCACAGGCATCTGAGCCGGAGAGCAAAGTGTCTACTGTCCCTTCTACCCATCCACACACAAGATACGTATTTGTGACAGATGGCGACTAGGCGGACAATAGTGAAGCACCTGACTAGCTGAAACGTATCGAAGCTCTCGAGATGAGCCTAGATACGTTAAATGCTACAATAAAATCCTTGTTTTCTATCATACTGGAGATTAAAGGGAGTTTGGTTCCTGCTGCCTCCACACCTGCGCTTGACCCGACAGCTAACGACGGATCCAGTAAGCTGCCCATCATCAACCAAGCGACACAATCGTCGTCTACTCCATCGACTACAGGACTTGCAATGTCAATCGAGATACAGCAGGCCATCAAGGAACTTTATGCTTGCTATGATGCCAAAGACAAGCAAGTAGCACTCCGAAAGTTGGGGATTCAGCAGCCATATCCTTCCGAGTGGGACAACGTTGTCTAGCCTACCAAATATAATCCGCAGACGCTCATGCCCTTCGATGGAAAGGAGTCTCTCCGACGATACTTGAGGTACTTCGCCTCAGTAATAGGGCACCTTCCAAAGAACGACGCCCTCCTCACCAACATATTCATAGGATCCCTGCATGGGGTAGCCTATGAGTGGTTCTGCAGTCTTCTGGACAACTGTATTTCATCGTTCGAGGACCTGAAGACTCTCTTCATCGACTAATTCTATGAAGGAGGATTGCACATGACGATGTCAACTCTCATGTAGGTCGTCCAGAAAGAGAAAGAGCCTGTCTACGCATACATCGAGTGCTTCCGCCAGGCAGCTTTGAGGCTACAGCCTGGCATGCCTGAGCCCTTGCTTATGGACTCATGTCGCAAGAACATGCTGTCTGCAATCAAATTGTGGCACAGTGCACCTTGCATAGAGTGGACGCCTTTCATTACAGAGGCAGATGCGGCACAAAGGAAAGCCCAAGATGCCCAGCTCCTGGGATTAAAATTTTGCTTCTTTCGAAGACAAGGGGCGATGCTTGTCTAGCAACAACCCCAAGGACGAAAAAGATAAACAAGCCATGACCATCAACATCTCAAAGGTTCAGTAACCATGAATCCTAAGTCTGCAGAAGTGTAGAAGCCGAGGAAGACTTACTTCTTCAACGACGAGAATACGCTGGAACTCTTCGATATGCTGACGAAAAGTGGTAAGCTGTCTCTCCTAACACCAAAACGCCCCGATGAAGTGGGATAGGTGGACAACCCTAAATACTGCCATTATCATCAGTATGTCCACCATTCGATATGAGATTGCTTCGTGTTGAAAAGACAAATTCAGTGCCTCAGCGATGCCAAAGTCATGTCACTTGACTATGAAGAAAAGACTATCACGGCCAACATGGTTACTCTCCAGTTTGGAAGTTTCCCAACCACAGAGGCACAGAATGGGTCGTCCTCATCCCGAGGGAGACAATGGAAGTAGTCAATCATCCACCAGCATATAACAACGCTCAAGGGCTCATCCCGTTCTCCATACCATGAGACGAGGTTATGTGGGTCCACCCCGACCTTACTCCCGACATCATGCACCTACAACCACCTTTGTCAAAGGAAAGAAGGTCAGGACATGTCGCATGGTCTCGTCATCGATCGATGACACCCTGGTGGCCACTCGCTTGGGACGGCAGCAAGAGGAGAACCAAGCTCCAGAGGAGGCAGCACCTCCACCGACTACAACCCCTGCACCCGATACATCAGAAGCAGGCCCGTCTCAGACTCCTGTCGCAGATTGGTAGAAGCAAAAGGAGGTTCGCTTCGACAAACCTCTGAGGAATGACTTGGCAGTATGACCTATTAAACTCTATAACTTTGACATACTGGCACAGCTAGCCAATACCCTTGCTAGATTGTCACTCTTCGAGATCCTCTGTCTCTCCAAAGAAACTCGAGATGCGCTTAGTGAAGCCTTGCACAACGTCGAGTCCTTTCTCACTCAGGTGCGACCACCCAAGGAAGACCCTACGGCCTACACAAATTGTCACAGTGTGGTCTAAGTAATCCCTAGTATCACTTTCACCCAGCAAGACATGCTGCTGAAGAATAACCGACATAATTGGCCTCTGTACTATATAGGGTATGTTGGTGCCATTAAAGTTGATCTTATCTACATCGACCCAGGCTCCTCTCCCAGCATCATCCCAAGGAGTTTGCTCCAAACTCTAGGGATTTTGATGTATCGAACACAATAATCAGCGGCTTCAATACAGGAAATAACGTACCCCTAGGCAAAATTTGCTTGAAGTGCCAAATAGGTGACCTCCACACTGAAGTAACTTGCTATGTCATCGATGCTGACATAAACTACAACATGCTATTGGGACGACCATGGATTCATGAGTACATGGTCGTTCCTTCCACTCTCCATCAATGTATGAAGTACCTGGCCAGCGACGGGACTATCAAGACTGAATTTGCTGACATTGACCCGTTCCGGGGACTAGATGCCTACTGTATGGATGCAGATCTGTACAAGTCCCCAAGGTCTCAGCGGCCCATTCAGCGGCCCATTCTCGGAGTTCATCATAGCGTTAAGGAAATGGAAAGGCTGGTTCTTGATGGCATTCAATCTAGCCGCAGGTTCGTCACTCGGAAATTGGTCTGTCATATGCTGAACAATATGGTCGTACCTATAGCCGAGAGCAGCTTGAGCACTACCCACCAAGAGTTCTCTAGCAGCATTAACCGAAAGATTCACTGAAGAGAAGACAGAGAAAGATAAGTTAAAAGGATGGATAAAGAGAACTGATTGGGTGCTTCCAAGCCTCATGCGGCTCGGAAAAACATCCATGCGGCTCCGATTTAATGAAACCTTATGCGGCTCCAACTTAACGAAGCTTCATGCGACTCCAGCTCAGAAGGGTACTTATGCGGCTCCGTTCAATGAACGTCCATGCGGCTCAGCGTCGCTTATGCGGCTTTGTCGACGAAGCGCGTATGCGGACACAGTGGCTTTCTTATGCGGCTCACAGCTCAACCATAGGATGAACATGCGGCTCACAAAGGCTCGTGCATAAAATATACGACGTAGCCATAGCAATTAGGGTTCTTTAACTCATACATTGTCCCTACCAGTAATGGGATAATGAACGGCAGGATGAACATCGGGTACTATGACCGGCGGAGGTGCAGCCGCAGTCGAGGCAGAAGTAGAGGCTGCCTTCTTGTCCTTTGCTGCCACGGTCTTCTTGGGAGCTATTAGTTATCGGAGAGGAAAAGGACAATCAAGATAGGGAAGATTTGAGGGAAAAGAGAAAGTAAAGAAGCCCTTTCACTCTCCAAACGCCTCTTATTTATAGAAGGACGAGAGGAGAAGGACACGTGGATCAATAACCGCCTCATAAAAAGTGGAACCGACTCCTCGAATTTCGTCCCCGGGATTCACCCAGGACATAAAATCCAAAAGATTTAATGAGACGACCCTTGGGATTTTCCCCCAAAGACTGTGCCGAAACGAAGTGAAGACAATTAAAGACCCGCACACGTGGCAAGAAGCTATGCGGCACAAAGGTCCCCTACGGCCAAGATATCCATGCGGCAGAACTTTCCATGCAACCAAGATATCCATGCGGTCAGGACTCTATATGCGGCCAGAAGAATATCCAGTCATGCTTCTTATTCAAAGTATTTTAATTTTGCAAATTGAAAACTTTTGAAGGGGGTCTTGTAGAAGCATGGAAAATGATCTATGCGGCCAGAAAATCCTATGCGGCTCAGAAAGCCCATGCGGCGCAGAGGGTCATGCGACATAAGGGGCTATGCGGCCCCAGACATCCTATGCGGCTCAAAAGACACGCAGCAGGACAGTCCTCTCCTTCGCCCTCTTGTATTAATTATTTTGACGGCTGACAACTCTGAAAAAAGTGACAGCCCTGACACAAGAGAGGTAATTATGACTCTGTCATAATGACAGACCCCTAGTGAAGAGAAAGAGATCTCTGACACAATCCCCCGAGATCCATAAAAGTGCCACGTGGCTTTGCCACGTGGGCGTTCATATGCGGCTCGAGTGAAGACATCCCATGCGGTTCAGAATGAAGCCGTCCTATGCGGCTCAGGATGAAACAGTCTCATGCGGCCCAAGTGGATGCCCTTCCCTATGCAGCTCAAGAGGACCCTTTTCATGCGGCTCAGGCTGATGCATTCCTATGCGGCTCGCAATGATCATCTCCATGCGGTTCAAAGGTTCGAAAGGGGGGGCCACTACCCGAGCAGCCCTGACACGTGGCCCAAACCTTATGCGACCCAAACCTTATGCGGCTTAATATTCATGCGGTTCAGATCTCCCCCAGCGGTTCCTAGGACACGTGTCCTAAGCCGATCAATTTCCCAGATTTATTACAATCAGAGATTGGGTCAAATCCCAATAATCTGGGACACGTGGCAGGAGAATAAATCAAATTTATTCGTGGACATCAGCCGATCATCACGAAGAAGATTTATTCCAATCAGCATTAATTACTGATGAGATTTGGTGTAATCTATACTTAACGGCCCAGATTCATCACACTCAAAATGAATGGCCTAGATTGACTAATCCACAGGCCATCGCCATCTCCAGGAAGCAATTATTGCAAACCCTAATGATCATACCCCATTCTTATAAATAGCAAGGTGCCATTCCCTTGCAACATATACAATTCCTGATAAAAAAAATATACAACGAAGAGAGCACAACCAGAGAGACCCCTTCTCGAGATCAGAGAGCATTAGAAGACTTGGAGAAAAGAGCAGAGAGAGAGAGCAAAGAGAGCATTTCTTCAACGCCGAGCAATCTTCTGGAGCCAAGGCTGCATACCGATCGTCCAAGGAGTAAGACAGGGCTGCCGTCGCCTTCCCGAGCCTCTATCGTCACCCCCCAGAATCTAAAATAAACAATTGTACTTAGTCTGCTGTACCTAGGCTTTCGTCTCTAGGCTTTCTTTGTACAAGCGAGTTTGTTACATGAAGTAAAAGTCCAGTCCTCCGATAATTGTTCTGCTCTTTTATATTTCATGGCAAACAATACTGCCCTGTTGGAGTGCTATGAACTCATTCTGTTTCTGTTGACGGATAACTGGTGGAATGAATTGCACAATAAAAGCCTGTTTGAAGGTCTCCCACGATATCTTCATATCCAGACTATTACCGTAAAGTGCCGGTCTCTGCGAAGTCCACCATTCCTGGGCCTTGAGACAAAGTTGTACAATGGTACACTCCACTCTCTTACTGCCCTGAATCTCCAGCATTCAAAAGTAGCCCTCAAGTGTGTTCAGGAAGCCCATCACTTCATCTGGCTCCGCTCTCCTATTAAACTCAGGCATGTCGCAGCTCTTGAAGTCGGAGAACTTGTAGCTCGTTCTCTTTCGTGTCGACATTTTAGGTTTCTCTGTCGGCACTTCTACGGTCTCGGTTGCTGTGTCCTTTGCAGAAATATTGGAATCGACCGTCAGCTTGGCGATAATCTGAGATAGATTATCCCCTTACTTTTGTTGGGTATCCAGCTTCTTTTGAAACTGATACTGAAGCTACTCTTGAAGTGCGCGATGTTAACCTTCGCTCTGCTTCCTTTGAGTCTCCAATTGTTTAATCAGTTTCTCCATTGGGTCAGACAATGAATTCGTCTTTGCGCTATCACCTTTGGCCGTTCTACAATAAAAAAATAATTTCATTAGCACTCATAAAATATTTATGGGCTTATTGTATGCAACATTATTTCATGCCAACGCAATTGACACCATCAATCGAAAAAATTTGCATCAAGACTTCCTTTTTGAAAACTTTTTTTTTGAAATCCGAGGAATTGAAACCTGGCTCTGATACCAACTTGTCACGCCCCGATTCGGGGAATCTTTCGTCCTCGCTTCGATTCGCGCCGAATCGTTCGTCCTCGCTAAGGCGTGATGTCGTACAAGTCTGGTGTTGCACTTATACAAGGCAATAACGTGCACTGTTATGTCATTGAGAAATATTTGAAACCCAGCCATATTTTAAAAACATTGAGGACACAATATAGGAAGAAGAAATACTCATTTTATTGATAATTGTAGTCAGAATACAACTTTTCTCGATAATAGTTGAAATTCCTTTTCGGATACATTGATTCATAAAAAGAAGTACAACTGATAGGCTTCCATAAAATAACTTCCTGTTCCATACATCATGCCCCTTTTGTACATTGAAATATAAGCAGCAATCTTTCAAAAACTCCGCAAAACTTTATGTGTCTTTTAGGGAAAACAACTTGAAAGGATACAGCAGTTCAGAAAGCTTTAATTGCGGTGTGCGCCCGAGCCTTCTCCAGTACCTGTGGATGAGGGGTCAGCACATTATAACAATGCACTGGTGAGCCCCGTTGGCCCACTCAGCTAAACCAAAATTTTATTAATGACAAGCATTTTAAATCATGAACTTATTAGAAACAGGCAACATTCAGAGTAATTCACAATTCAAACAACATGGTATTTCATGAAACCATGTTTACTTTACCATTGGCCGAATTCAGGTTTCCTGCATAAGATACAGGATAATGATAATAATGATACTTACCGCCCCTGCATAAAATGATCATTAGCATGCATCCTGACTACATGGCCACTAGCGCTGTTAAACCATATGGACATTTCTTTGCCATATAGGACTTCAAGGTAATGTAATGACTCTAAAGTAGGTAGATAGCCCCTAAGGATGCCTCGTAAGACCCGTGCTCCCATTAGCACGCCAATATTTCCACCTAGGTCGAATCGGTCCCGTCGCCTCGGTACCGATTCGAGAAAACACACCACCAAACCTTGTGCACAAGTTGTCCATGACCATACGAATGCGTGTCCGACTCGATAAGCATACAGTGCATGGTAGTTTTAAAAGTAAATAGACAACTTATTCATTTTGCAGCATTTCATATTCATCATTCCAGGCATCAATTCATTTCAATTCAATGTTCAATGGACAAGCATAATCTCAATATTGTTAACAGTGTATTCGATTCATTCAATGTTCAAGGTCAAGCATAATTTTAATGTTCAATCTCTAGCTTATTAATGGTATTGACTTATGGCATTAGCAACTTGGTATCGATCAACGGATGGTGCAAGACATTTATTTAGTTTGCATGAAGGAATAGCGAGAGGGACAATACCACCACAGAGATCCACATTCACCAAATTAGAGAATCGCAAAGAAAGAGAGAAACACTTGCACGCTTAGCCTTCCATCACGCGTCAGTCTGCAAAGGGCACCAAAAGCTTGGTTAATATTCCGTCTCGTTATGTTCTCTTCTCTCAGAATTCTCAAAAATGAATGCTATGCAAATCGATAAAAACGGGCAAGAATCAAATCATCGAAAATCACTCAGAAAAGCATCCATAAAAACGAAGCAACAAAACCAGCAGCAAAACATCCAGAGAAATCTTGGACGCATTTTAAGAGAAACCAATCCATTAGTTGGAAAGGTTCTTATGCACTTGTCCGTGATCGATTCGGTGCCGACGGTAAGTTTCCCTAATACACGGTTTCGACCGAGTTAACCATGCCACAAGCCTTACATAGTGAACCGCTAGGAGCAGGGCACTACACAGTATCTGTACGGATGCTCTACCGTAGCTTTACTGGGTAGTATCTGTACGGAAGTGCACTTGCCAAAGTGCAGTACCATTTGGTGATACCTGCACGGAAGATAACTTGCTGAGGCATAGTGTTATCTTGTAGAAACTGCTCGGATGCTTGGCTTTTATTAAACACTAGTCTTAGACTCCTGTTTCTTACTTTTGTGTAGTTTTTGTGACTACCTCCCTGAATGAGATTCTTTACGACTTCTTTGTCTGCGTGCTGGGGATAAATGTCGAGCAAGAACTCGTCGAGCCAGCCAGAAGTTTGATTGCGGAAGATAAACCGACGAGACGATTGTATGAAATATAGGAGCAGCGTTTGGGCTATTTTTGTCGCATGCCAGATCAGGGTAAGCTGACTCCCTCTTTTGATGCCAACGCGGGATGTTAAAGCCCCAGTTCTTCTTTGGTAATCAGTTAGCTTTGAAGGAAGCAGAGATACTTTTGCTTAAGTTGGCCTAGTATTTTGATAGCAATGGCCTCCCCTTGTATGTTCCAACGACTGACCGTCATCTCGCGTTGTCAGTTTTCTCCGATTTTATCAAAAGACGACGTCTGGAGTGGGATCTAACCCCTAGGCAGGCGGTCTAATCACAGGTCGTATTAAAGTAGATAAGGGCTCCAAGGAGATAGATGCTTTTATGGCCGTTCGGGGTGGTTCATCGTTCTCCTTGCGGTTGTTACTCCCCGATCGTAGGTTCAGTGATATTCCTGCGGATGTGCATCCATTTGGTGCTTCGATTTTCGTAAATAGACTACTGGCAGCCGGTTGTACATATCCGACGGGTGCCTACTGGGTCGAAGGCTGGGTTCATTCTGACAAAAACTCGGGTGACTTGATTCGGTGGGCATTGAGCACTTTTAAGGGGGATCTGAAAGGCACTGGCCTTCGCCGTGCCATAAAGGGTACTGAGTATGGAATCCCTATCAACCAGTCTTTATTCCTGGCTTTGCTGGAGTTGTTTAATCACCACACCGGGACTTTCTTCCTGCCGTATGGAGAGATAGGATTAGCTCTCCAGGCGATGTTTGTCATATCGAAGCTGCCTTGGGGTGAGCACCCATACGAGGAGTATTGCCCTACTCTCGATGAGCTCGCGGAGGTTGGAAAACCAGTATCCGAAGATGATGGCAGTGTACAAGGAGCTGCTTTGCCATCATCAAGTTTGTGTAGGTCAGGACTCTACAAAGGGTCAACCTTATTTCAATGCGTGGATGAGGTATTTCTTTGGCGACGATCCGTCGGAACGCAAATCGGTTCGTCTTTCCTCTCGTAGGGCGTATACCACCACTGAGGTGGAGGAGATGGAGGCTGAGGCCAAGACGTGAGCTCCCTCGCTGGATGCTGACGGAAGACCCGGCTCCACGGTCCGTAGTTGTTTTTACCATAATTTAACTCCTATATGTCTGAAAGCGATGCTAGCTGCCTTTCTGATGCTGTGGTTGAGGAAGGCTGTAGTGTTTGGAGTCCCGGGCTCTGTGGGGCGACTGAGTAGGGAACTTATTATGCCGGTCATGAGGTTGTCTTTTGGTCACTCTCTTACGCTGCTTCCAGCCATGGTTTGCGATATATTTTAAGGCCTATGGGACCTCTCAGAAAAGATCATATAGTATCGTGGGTGTGCCAGCTAGTTTCCTCGAGCAAAGTTGCCTTATAATTATTTGATGGCCTGGTTGGCATTGCATCATACTAGTTTGATTATTTCTGCCACCATAGAAGGTCACGAGGAGGGGGACGCGCTTTTGTGTAACTACTACAAGGCGAGGTGGTCTGATGAAGGTGTTCCTGTCTGTAGGCAGACGTTGAACCGCTTGGACAGTTATATTTTTAGTACGGTTTCACCTTTCTATGGTGGCCATGAAGCTGGTGACGAGCTGGTTGACCGGGCCGACGGAACGGACGAGTTAACTGTCGGTGCTTTTCGTTGGTTGTTATCCATTCGTCCTTCGCACCTGGTGTTCCGGAGCCAGAATAAGGCATATCTGGAGCCCTATATGCCGAGTCGCTTTGTACGACAGTTCGATTATAGCCAATAAATTGGGCAATCCCATTCCGTGTCTTGGCTATGAGGGAAGTTTGCTGGACGGTGTGCACACTTGGAGTTAGTATAATGCTAAATCTACTAGGACATCATTTACATTCCCTGACGTGAATGGGGAGCCTCCGGTCTTGTATTCTGCTGTAAAGTTTCACTGTTTGGTGAATAGCTTCTCTTCGGGCTATAACCGAGAACAGAGCTTTATTGCGGGTACGAAGTTTGAGAGGCCTCAGCGGCGGACTCAGGAGCCTGAAGTTACAGGATATGGGTCTTCGGATGACTCTAGTGCCTCTCGTGAGCAAAGGAAAGATGTGGCATCCCTGAGTTCTCTACTGAAATGTCGAGCTCGTTCGACGGCAGACCCTCCTTCTGGAAAGAAGGTAAAAAGAATGGCATCCAAGGGTCATGCTCCTTTGCAGCCTAGCGTACCGCTTGTTGCGTCGACCTTAAGGGTATATTTTAGTTCCCTTTTTTATTCGAATTTTTACTCGCAGCTTTTTATTTATCCTTATTTTGCTGGTGCAGGCGAGGGAGACGCTGGGGCGATCAGAGGAGTACCATATACCTGAGGAGGGCCCAACCACTGAGGTAGAGGCGGTTCCTCTTCCTACCTCTTTTGACTATGAGGTAATGGCTTCCAGAGGTGGCTCCATGGTAATACCTAGAGTTGGCCTCGTGTTTCGTAAAAGTACTGTTCGGGAACCCGGGCTTGAGACGGGTCGTTCGGCTGAGGATGCTTAAGGTGTTTCTACTGGTTCCTTCTGTGAGCCTCCTCCTTACTGAGGCATTGAAGGACCAGTGTTGAAAGTTTTAGCCCTGGCATATATCGCACCTCGACCCCAAGTGGCAGTTGTAGACAATGTCATAGATGCAGTGGTGGATATCGTCGACCAGCGGACTGGTCGAGGCGATGTGGTCACTGATGAGCCGCCCGCCCAGGCTCCAGCCGGGGCAGTCACTATCGACAGTGCTATTAATGAGCCTGTCGATGGAACCCCTAAGGTTCCAATTAAGGAGGATGAATTAGTCGAGGAGGTGGCTGACGAATCCGTTGAAGAACCTTCCAATGTAGTCTCTCCAGGACCGTCTGAAGAGATTGTGCTCGAGCCACCTGTTCTGGGTTCGGTCGAGGAGACTATGGACGAACCGGTTGCTGACGCACCGGTTGAGAAGGCTGCTGAGGAGTTCGTTATAGCGACCATTGAGACGTCGACTGTTTTGATTGCTCTGTCCCTAATTACCATAATTTTGGCTGAAGGAATGGTAGGGCAGCTTGCTGAGGAGTCAGCTGCACGTCAGACAGTGTTGGCTCCTACTATCTTTGTACCGCCAACGACCTCTGTTACGGTGACAGCGCCCACTACTTCTATCGTGATTTCTAGACATTCGTTGGCTGCTGCTGCCATCCAGGGGCCTTCTATTGCGGCATCTTCGAAAACCCCAATGAGTTTGGCTGATAACGCATATTATACCAACCTCATTCTGAGCACAATTCGTCATGCATTGATGCGTGGAATAGAGGGTATTTTTTGAAGCAACCAATCAGTCAGACGGGTCCAAAATATAGTGGAGGCCCAGTTGGTGGCCTCGTACGACTATCCGGAGAGTGAGGCTAAGGCCGATGCCATAGAAGATCTGTTGGTTGAAGTGGAAGCCGCCGCCTCGGAGCTCCAGAATCTGGAGCGTGCTCTTCCGATACTAGCTGCTACAGAGTTAGAGAAGATGGTCTCCGAGGCATCTCAGTACGAGCAAAAATGCCGGGCACTAACAGATCAGCTTGCCGAAGTTGAGTTCAGGATTGAAGAAGCGAGCTATGCCGAAGAGGCTCGGATTTGTCATCGTGCAGTTGTGGAGGATCAGTACAAGGTCCTCCGGAAGAAGATCCAGAAGTTAGAAGAGACCCTGGCCCTCGCTGAGAGTGAGCTGGTCAAGTCTGAGGACCGGAAGGAGATCCTTCGCCAACGTTCCGAGACCCTGGCTCGGAAAAAAGAAAACATTGGCATTCGTCTGGCCGAGCTGGCCCTTGCGTGCCAAAGCCTCTCTTCTGTTGAAGATGAAGCCGATCGCAGTCAGAAGGCCGGGCGTCGAGCCCGAGCATTAGTTGGCCCCCGCGTTGCTCTTCTGAAGAGTCGGCTGGAAGAATTTTATTGCCGGTCTTCTCAGCTTTGATCTTCTTTCTGTCTCCTTGTCTCTTGGTTTGTGAGAGAGAAATTTTGTAATCAAACTTTTTTACTTTATAAATGAAAACATTGGCTTTGTTCTTCTGCTTTTTTTTTTTACTTGTGAACTTTTCCTCTACCAAGAACGAGGATTCCCTCAGAGGTAGCATGTCGTGAGGGGATGGAGATAACTCCGTTGGGAATAGGGTGTTTACTCGGAGGTTATATGGACATGGTAAACATAGAATCCTTTGGGGGTAGACTTTTCCTTACTCAGAGGTAATATGGTCGTGGCAAGGATAGACTCTACGGGTGTATAGAACGACTCAGACGTAATATGTACGTGAAAGGTTCTATAGATGAATATGACAATTATGGTGGGTTGTCATGGAAGAGATGTCTACTCAGAGGTAATATGGAAATGGTAGACACATCTTCGCTTGGGTATAGAATGACAATTAAGAGGTATTATGGACGTAAAATATTTTTTAGGGAATTATGACAATACGAGGTCATCATAGAAGAGACGACTACTCAAGGTGATATGGACATGGTAGACGTGAACTTCGATAGGGTGTAGGAAGACAACTCAGAGGTGATATGGATGTGAATTGCTTTTCTATTGGTGAAGTATAAAAGGGGTGAATTATTTTAACAGAATCCATGAATACCCATAGGGGATGTGGAAGCCTATGCTGGTTTGAAACTCAGACATAGTATTTCTTGAAGAACATGCCTTTGATTGGCATCATGAGCAAGTTGCTGTTGGGTTTGGCCAATCGGTAGGCACCATTGGAGTAAACCGTCTCTATAACGAATGGTCCCTCCCACTTGGGCTCGAACTTTCTAGCTGTCTTGTGAGTCATTATCATCGGTCTGCGAACAGACAAGACTAGGTCACCAACTTGGAATATTCTTTCCCAGACTTTCTTGTTGAAGGCCCCGAAAATTCGAGCATAGTAAAGCTCGATTCATTGTTGAGCTAGCAGACGTTTTGCATCCAACGCTTCTAACTCTTGTAGCCGCCGGCGTTGATTGTCTTCGTCAGTCAGCTAGATGGTGATAGCTACCCGTAATGACGGGATCTGGATCTCAAGGGGAAGCACTGCCTCACTTTCGTAAACAAGATAGAATGGTATGTTGCCCATGGGTGTTCGAACGGTCGTATGGTAAGCCCACAGACATTCACCGAGCTTCTCATTCTAGTCGCGCTTATTAGAAGAAACGACTTTCTTAAGTAGTTTGACGATAGTCTTATTGAGCGCTTCGGCTAGTCTGTTTGCTGCAGGATTGTAAGCCGTTGATGCCACACTCTATATTTGATTTTTATCGTAGAACCGATAGAAAGCGTGGCTCACGAACTGAGGACTATTGTCGTCGATGATCCTTTGAGGAATGCTGAAGCGGTATATGACGTGATGTTTGACAAAGCTGATCACATTTGCGGTTTTTACCTTGGCCCGAGGTACTGGTGCTGTCCACTTTGAAAAGTAGTCGATGATGGCAAGTATGAACCAATGTCCTCTGGAGGATAGTGGGCTAATTGGCCCAATGATGTCCATTCCCTATACTTCAAATAGCCAGGCGGCCGTCGGGGTGTAGGAACTCCGATGGCCGGTGGATGAAGTCAGCATGCAACTGACATACTCTGTACTTCTTTGCATAATCTATGGCATATTCCATCATAGTGGGCCAGTAGTAGCCTATGCGTTGCAATCGATCTTACAACTTAGGGCCAGGCTGATGGGATCCACAAGTGCCATCGTACGCCTCTCTGAGTGCTTCTTGTGCTTCTATCTTAGATAAACATCGCAGGAGAAGCCCGTCGTATGAACGAAGATACAACATCTTGGTAGATGTGTTATAGAAGAACCGGAGAGAGTGTCACTTGACAAAAGTAGCTTCCTTCGGGTCTTCGGGTAGGATCTCGTAGACTGTATAGTCTATGAATGAAACCGCCAATCTCGAACATCCACATTAGTGTCTATTTGTACTGAGTGACTCTGACACGTATGTAGATTATTCTTCGGGCAAACCATCTTTCGGCCCATTATCGTGATGGTATATTGGGTTCCCACAGAAGCTGCCAGAGAAGCGGCGAGGCCAGCTAGTGCGTCGGCCTCTAAGTTCTGCAACCGAGGTACATGTTCTATAAAGATCCCTGTGAATGTAGAGATGATATCGATTGGCGCTTGGTGGTATGGAACCAAATCTTCATGTCGGACTTTGTATTGTCCCTGAACCCTGTTGATAATCAATTTCGAACCACCATAAGCTTCAATGCAGTTAACTTCCAATTGTTTAGCGAGCTGGAGTTCGATGATGAGAGCGTTATACTCGGCGATGTTATTGGTGCATGACACCATGAGAGAATATACCCGGTTGATGTCCAAGCCGTCAGAAGTTATGAGGACCACTTCGACCCTTACGATGATCTTGCCTTTTGGCCCTGTTCTTGAAGCACCGTCAAAGAACATGCACCAAACCGAGTTATCTGAGATGGCATTGTACTCTAGAACTTCATCATGGATGTCATCATAGAGCTTTGATGTCTCTGGCACCGGGTGCGCTGCTAAGAAGTCAGCCATTGCTTGGCCTTCGACTGCCTTTTGTGGGACGAACAACATGTCATAAGGAGTCAAAAGTATCGCCCATGTGGCTAGCCGTGAGTTTAAGGACCCTAGCTTGGTTATAAGGACCCTGAGGGGGTTGACTCGGGAGATGACGTGGATCGCCTGTCCGGCCACATAATGACGCATCTTTTGGATGGCGAAGAGCAGGGCAAGACACTCCTTTTTGACAGGATTATACCGTTGCTCGGCCCCAATCATGGTCCTGCTAAGGTAGTAGATTGCCTGTTCGTGACCTTCATTGCTCTTCTGGGCTAGCAAAGCACCGAGAGAATGGCTCGGACGTACAGAAGGAAGGCCTCCCTACGACTGGTGCTACTAGTACTAGAGGACTAGTAAGGTACTGTTTGATGTAGTCGAACAAGCACTGACATTCTTCTGTCCAGACGAAAGAATCCCCTTTCTTCATCAGTTTGGTGAAAGGTTGACATCTACCAGAGAGGTTTGCTATGAATATTCTGATATATGTTAAGCACCCTTGCAGGCCTCGGAGCTTGGAGGTTCTTCGGAGGAGCCATGTCCAAGATCGCCTTAGTCTTCTCATGGTCAATATGAATACCCTTGGCTGTGAAGATAAATCCAAGAATTTGCCACTGGAACTCCCAAAAATGACTTGGTTAGGTTCATCTTCAGTTGATGTGCTCGTATTAAGTCGAACATTATTCTTAAGTCGTCCAAGTGATTAGATTTCTTTTTTTTTTGACGGCAATGTCATCAACGTAACATTCTACCGACTTTCGGAGGTGCTTGCGGAATATGGTGCTCATTGCCCACTGGTATGTTGCTCCCGTATTCTACAACCCGAAGTGCATAACTGTGTAACAGTATATCCCTTTTGCAGTCAGAAATAAAGTATGTTTCTCGTCTTCTGGAAAGATCTTGATTTGGTTATAGCCTGAGAAACCATCCATAAAGGACATACGCTCGAAGCCACAAGTGTTTTCGATCATCACGTCGGTGATCGAGAGAGGAAACTCGTCTTTTGGGCAGGCCGAGTTGAGATCCATGAAGTCTATGCAGACCCAAATTTTCTCATTCTTCTTAGTGACTAGGACAATGTTGGCCACCCAATCTGGGTGTTGTTCTTTGCGAGGGAAGCCACTCTCTAAGAGTTTATCGACTTCTTTCTTGATAGCATCCTTTATGTTGGGGCAAAAATGCCATTGTTGCTGTTTGACAGGCTTAACATTGGATAGGATGTTGAGACGGTGCAGGGCGACTCGTGGGTCTAAACCCAGTATATCTTTGTAGCTCCATGCAAAGACATTAATGTATTTTCGGATAAGCTGTATCCGAGATTCTTTATCTTCCCCTATCAAGCTTTTGCTAATGAAGATGGGTTTAGGGGAAGCCTCATCTCCTAGCTCGACTTGGACGACTTCGTCTTCAGTTGAAGGTTCGTGTTGTTCGAAGTGCTATTCCTATTGGGATCCCAGGCGTTGAGCCCAGGGTTCATCCTCGAAGTATTCGAGAATTTGGTCTTCATCTTCGTCTGAGGGATCTGCAGAGACCATATTAACGTACAATATTTTCTTGAAGGCCTGGCCGATACTGGTATTAGAGTCCCGGGTTGAAAAATCGAAGGAGTGTTACTGCATCATGGCCTCCGGCTCCGAGCTCTCCGATCTTGTTGTGGGTGTAACATGCAGTGCCCCGTCTCGCTCAGTCAATCAGAGGAATCGAAACGCCGACGGCGTTCGGACTTAGCCTTGCAACGGCTGCTCGAAGACATCGCTCGATCAAGGCGACCGCTCGCTCAGGTGGGGTAGTTTCGGTGAACTTGCCTCATCTTAGCCTTCACATAATAAATCGTATGTTTTCAACTTACACAAGTAGGTTTGATAATAAAAGAGACGAATCCACATAGCTAAAGGGAATAATCCCGACAGGTCGAATTGAGTTAGAATATGGAAAGGTCCAACGGTCGGCTTAGAATTGGTGAACGGCGTGCTTTGAAAATGACACTCGGTCCTTCGTCCCGTGGCTTTGGCGAAGTAAAGTTGGTTTGTGTTGGCGAAGTTATGAACGTAGCCTAAGTCATAGGCGTCGCCCGCATAAATGCTTCATAAAGCATGCTCGGTCCTATCGTCCAAGGCTTGGCATAGCCTTGGCTTGCCCTATGAGTTAAGTTGTATTGCACAGCTTGCGGCATAAGTCTAGGCACCTCAAATAACTTGGTTGTTCAAAGTCGAACGCGTGCACGACACGTTCCTACCATGCAAGGCTTGACGCAACCTTTGCCCGTCAAGTTGTTGCAAAGTAAGTTAGACAAGTTACGTTAAGCTAACAGGAGTAGTAGCAGGCACGACACTATGAGTTCTACGGCTGGGTGTAACCACATAGTCTCACGATTGCAAGACCCATCATATAGAGTATGACTTGGGCGGTGGTGCCACATAGTGTTTCAAGTTGGTTTAAGGCACGATGTCACGGACTTAGTGTTTAAGACATGAGCCACGGATGATTCATTGAGTTTGGAAAGTGTTTCAATAGTTGTTCTTGAGTTGAGTGAAATGATAGGGCAAGAAAGAAGAATGCTCGCGTGTAAACCCCCTAAAATTTTCTACTTTTATTCATTATTATTAAATAGAAATAATTGGTATATTTTTGTTTAAAAGAAATAATTTATTTCCTAGAAGTGGTAGAATTTATATTTTAGCCTTATAAGTGAGTAGAAATTTTAATTTATTTGATATTATATGTGGCTTATTTTATGCAAAATAATTCTATATTATAGGTTACGAATACTTTAGAAATTACTATTATTTTGTTTTTAAAATTTTGAAAATATATTTCTTTTGGAGCGTATTAAGTATTTAAAGGAATTATGGTATTTTAGAAATAGTGATAGTATATATATTTTTTTTTTTTTTTTTTTTTAGAAATAGTGATAGTATATATATATATATATATATATATATATATATATATATATATATATATATATATATATATATATATATATATATTTTTTTATATATATATATATATATATATATATATATATATATATATATATATATATATATATATATATATATATATATATATATATCATGGACTTTTATTTTTATTACTTTTTTATATATTGATAATTATTAAAATTGTTTTATAGAGTTGTTAGATTTAGGAGTTTTAATAGGAATTTATTGGGTTATTCTTAAAATATATGTGTGTATATATGTATATCCGTATATACATACATACATACGTACATATATATATTAGAGAAATATATATATAAATATATACATACTGGATTTTATTAGGATTTTATATATATTAAGATTTATAAGTTATACATATTATATAGTATTAGTAGGGATTAGAAAAAAAAAGTAGAGCATGGAATAGTGCTATGCACTGTTCCAATTCCACGCATGTGACTCAAACCCGACCATCCCCCTGCCCATTTCTTTCCGCACGTACAGAACAGAGACTATTGTCTCGGAAAAAAAAATTCAAAACCAAATCTTCACCAAATCTTCATCAAATCTTCTTCTGTGCAATCCCATACAGATTCTCCCCCGATCTATCCAAATCAATATTTAGATATTGTTGAATTTAGATGGTAATTCGGAGTTAGAAATAGATTAATCTTCTATATATTAAACCGTCGAGAAGTTCTCGTCTCCTTCATCGCGTGCCCCTTCGAAGCAGAAATATTTTGGCAAGAGCTGTTCGCCTAGCCCCCACGCACCCCAGGAACATCCTGCACCCGCCTGGGATCATCGCTGTCGCCGGTGATAGCCGGAAACATCCAAGAACAGAGGGGTTCCTCTATTTTGTGACATCCAGGTACCCCCTTTCCGATTTAGATTTCTCACTGTCTACTTCACGAAATTCAATTCTGTAAACTCATGTAGAAAGCCAATATAACACCCTTCCATCCCCTATAGGTAGGTTAATTTCTAGTGCATTAGATTGTTGTAAAAATCGATGTAAATATTCAGAAAAAAACGGTCCGAATTCGAAATAGAGAATCAAATCAACCACCCATGTTGGGAGTCACATCCTGATCAACTTCGTAGAAAATGTTCAAAACTTTTTGAACAGTAAATTAGACCACTTATACCACTTCAAGACACTTTTTGTAGTTTAATCTTTCGTCGAGTATAGGTCGAGAAATCTATTTTCCAAAACTGAGAAAAAAACCGCTTTTAAAACTGTTCTGAAACTTTAAAATTTTTCTGATACGACGTACGCCCCGACAAACCGAGCGACGTGGTCGTGCGCTGTATGCATCGAAAGGCGCGTATGGACGTTGCCGGTGTGTGGGAACTGACGGAACTCAGTTTCGTCGTGTGTGCGCGACGAAATCAGTCCGTATCCGTCGAGATACCCCCTTATCGACGTTTTGCAAACTTGACCATAACTTCGTGCACGTTCGTCAGATCGACGCAAAACTTGTGCCAGCATGACCGTATCATTTTTCTGGTCCTGTATTGTCACGACCCGCACCCACTGTAAGGGTACGAGCACGTAACAACACCCAGCCTACGTCGCAGTGTCGGTGGTAGAACGCTGTTCTAAGTCTCTAACTAACCATCAACTCATGCAGTATATAGTGTACTCGTCATGATCAACTCTGAACGGAGGACAAGTATAAGATATGGTGTAACTCAATCACAGTCTAAGCACGATAAGATAACACCGAATATAACTAAGAAATTGAAGACAACAAAACTACTAATAAAAAAAATAACAACAAACTCAACAATCTCAAATACATTTCAAGTCTCAAATCTCTATATACAACTCCAGATCTAAACAGGAAAAACTAAAACAGGACAGACTAACTAAACTCCCGATCACTCCTGAGTGTCGGGGCCATAGGTAGCTAAGCCATCTCCTCAGTAAAATGTAGGGCATGTGTCCCTAGGGCAATCATCTGTAAAATTTTCAACAGGTCCAGTCAGGACAGGAACGAGTACAACTCATCAAGAAAACCCAAGTAAAAGACAGGGAACTATAAAGCAGTTATAAACAGTTTTATTGATGAATATGGCAGTTTATATACAGGTGGTGGTATAGAGAAACAGTAAGATACAAGGAAAGTAAAGTAACTAAACAAGAGAAGAATGATGGCAATGACGACTATAAATAAATCTAGCTGAACTAAAGTAACATGATAAGTCCAGGCAGTAAATGTAAAACAAGTGTAAACTGCTATAATCCAGTACGAGATGAATCTAATACAAGATGAATCCAGTACCAGATGATTCTAGGTAGTGATCAAGAATCCAGGTAAGTCCAGCTAATCTAATAGTGTGTTTTAAAATACCGAGATTGACATGTAGACGGCTGTGGGTAATCAGGCACACCTCTCACTGATCAGACGAGAGATGGCTATGCTTCCAGTAGATTCCAGTAGAGAGATTCCAGATTTGGGGTATATCTACATGTCTTACTCAATATTTCCCCGCCCCGTAAACAAGTGAATCCAGAATTCGACACGAGAATCGAGATGAGTCCAGCCAAAATATAATGATTCCAGAAATAGATTCCAGAATAATTCCAGTGATTCCAGTAATAGAGATGTCGCATACATGAATCCAGAAATATCCATACGTGTGGTATCAGAGAATCACATAAAACTAAATAGAACTGAAATACAGTAACTGGCAAATAAATGAGAGAACTATCAGAGAATGTACTCGCCTGATACTCTGAAAAGAGTAGTGTAATGTCAGATGTCTGCATCGGAGTCACAGTGTCCTAAATAGAACAGTACAGGTTATAATATGTTTAAAACAAGGCAAATGATAGTTATGATGCAATCTACATGATTTCTAGGCCAATCTAGGTCAAAGTCAACTATAAGTCAAACCTGGTCAACTGTCTAGGTCAAACTAGGTCCAAATCAAACTTGGTCAACTCTAGGTCAACCCAAGTCAATACTCTAGTTCAACTAGGTCAATAAAGTCAATCTGGTCAATCCTAGCCAAAGGTCCACTACTGGTCAAACTTGGTCTTAACTAGTCTAGTCTAGGTTTGGACACCAAATCCTATATTTGCTAAACCCAAACTCTAACTATACCATAACCAAGCTCATATCCTAAACATCATCTATGCATACCATGACATACTCTACATCAACATACAACCATGTCTAACTACAGAATATAAACCTATATATATCATATTATTATATTATATTCAAGAATATAGATAATGTCGATATACATATAATGTGATAGGGTAGTGTGGCATACCCATGTGTGTCATATACATTGTTGTACAACTCAGGAAATTTAAATGACAGTTAGAATGTGTGTGAAAACATGGTAGCATGAAAACAAGTTTGTGTGTGTGTGTGTACACAAGTGAGTGATACATAGGCATGTGTTTGTGTGTGTGTACTAGATAGAGGGTGTGTGTCAAAGGCTAGAGGGGACATGTGTGTACACATGGGTGTGTGAGTGTAGGGTGAAATGATAGAATACATGAGTGTGGAGGATGGACATACAAGTAGGGAACAATGTGTGTGTGAATTCCATCTCAGGAATTTGTGTGTAGATGACAGTTAGTGTTAGGTGTACATGTGTGTGTTGAGTGTGTGTGATATCAAAAGGGAATTCAGTTTAGAAGAGTGGTGTGTGTGTTACCTTACAGTGATATGTATTTCAGGAATATGTGTGTATAGAAGGGCTGTTCTCAGATTTACAGTGTTCACATGACAGTGCAAAAACCAGTGGAAAGCATGGTGTCAATGTGTACAACCTTAGGATTTGCAATGTGTGTGATGGATCAACCATGGCAATTAACTCTCAAATCAATATAGAAACTGGAATTTAAAATCCAGGGTTCAAGTCTCAGGGCTGTGTTCTCAGAAAATGAAGTGTCAGTTACCTGTGTGTGATGTGGGGCTTGAACAAATCTCAGGAATCATGTGGAAACCAACACCAACACAACTTAAATTGAAACAAAACTCAAAACCAAAATCTCCAATCCAATATCGTTCTCGGTTCAGTAAACTAAACCCTTCACATGAATCTAACCATGGTAGTTTAAACATAAATCAGTTTTAAATAGGGATTCAATATTAGGATTAACTGACAGTTGTAATGTATCAATAATAGTTAACACATAAACTCCAAAACCTATTTCGAAAAAACCCAATCATTCGAAGGCCAATTACAAGAACCCAAATATAAATCCAGATAACCATCTAGTTAACAATTACAGTTGAAATTATCATGAAAATCATCTAATACATATGTAAGAACTTCTCTTTGCATTGAATCATGGAAATTGGTTCAAAATTCATGTAATCCATAAATCAGTAACTGTGCTCATGTGTCAAGTATTCCCAGGTTTTAGGGTGTCAAAATCAGTGTCAGGTTGAGAGTGCAACCATGTGTACTGTGCCAGAGCATGTGTGTAGCAATGTATGAGAGGAGTGAATCATAGAAATGTGGAATGAACATAGTGTATCCAACTCAAATCGAAACTGTCAAAAAAATGGAAAATAAATCAGTGACAGGCTTCATGTGTGGCATACAAATCTAACTGAATTCGGAAGAACCCAAACTCACCCACACATGTATAAATAAGGATCATAAGGATCATCTAATTATGACAAATAAATATTAATTCAGTTAGAAAAAAAATAGGTTTTAAAAACCAGGATTTCAACAGTAAACAAAACTAACAGTTTCCAACCCCTTTCAATTTCGAAATCCATTCCACAGTTCCAATTCTATTTCTAAGCGCAAAATCCAAACCTAACATGAAAAACCCAACTAGCAGTATATAACACATATGTAGGAATCAATTTATGGCGATTAAACATCAATTAAATGGGTTAAACTAGGAATCAAATCTCAGAAATTAAGAACTGAAGTGCGTATCAGAGCAAAAGGGAAAATTCAAAATTCGAATACTAAAACAAGTTAATACACCAAGGTGAGGGTTGGTAAACTAAGAGTCGAGTGTGTATGTGTCAACCCAAGCCTTCGTGTCCAATCCAGTGGACACAGGCTTGTCCAAACCACTCCAACACTCACAAACGCACAGGACAGTGCGCTGCATCGTGCACGCATGCACGCGTGTCCTGCGCGTGACACAGGGCACGATACGACTCGTGCTCGTGCCCATGTGTTCGCCACATATAGGGCTATGTGTCCATGGCCCTGTACTGTATCCCCGTGTCCCCGTGTCCAATATAAAAGTGCATGTCAGAGCAGAAAAACGAGCGCGCACAGCAGCTCGTGCGCGGCCCGTGCGGCCAGTGCGAGGGGGATTTCTCCTCGCACACTGAACCATAGGGCCCCATCTTTTGGGAGGATGATGTCAGTCAATGCCCCATCATCCTCGCCAAAAATGGCGTGTCCACGTGTCCTACACAGGAAGTTATTGTGCCCGAGTAGCAGGACACAGTGTGTGGGTGTGCACAGCGTGTTCGTGTCCAATTTGGACACGGACACGACACAGTTTCGTGCTCAGAAGGACACAAAATCAATAGACACATATAAAACAATATTTCCATTCAAATACTTTTCAAAAATAACAATTAAATACCCTTTGTGACATATCATCAAACATCTATATGCATACTATGACACGTGTCCGATACGGACACGAAACCGACACGAATTGTGCCCAAATTCCAGGGACAGCTAGGGGACTCCTAGATCTAGCCCTAAATGCAAAGAAAACAGCAATTTAAATCAATTTGGAGAGTTTTACCTATATGTGCAAAAAGCATAAAAAAGCTCCAAATGGGGGGTGTTCCTCTTGATGGCCAAATGTTCCAATTGAGCCCAAAACTGAGATTAACCTCCAGAAATATTAAATACACAAAAATTAGAACCTAATGCAAAAGACTAGGGTGAAAAAGGAGATCAAATGAATAAATGAAAATTTTTGGAAGGGGGAAGAATACCTCTTTTTTCTCCAAGTGTAGGAATGATAAAAAGGAGGCAACCCTAATGAATAAGTGTTTAAATAGGGTGGGGATCCCTATGTGGCTGTTCATAGGTTCATTAATTAGGGTTAGGGTTCACTAAATGGCCCATGGGCTTAAGTCATGATCAATTAAATAGTTAAGCCATAAGTCATTTCATGAAACCTCAAACCATGACTTAAATTCACCAAACCACATCCCCTCATTCTAAAACTATTCTCTAATGACTAAAATAGGTTAACTCAACCTAGACTAGGGTCACCATGGCTAGGGTTAGGTTCTAGGCTAGTCCACCAGGTCTCAACAAGTCAAAGTCAAACTAGAATTCACTAATTCAACAAATCACCAAATAATTTAAATAAGTCAAAATGACCAAATTACCCCTAGGCTAAAAATCATAATTAATCATCCTAATAACATGGTTAGGTTCTAGGTCATGCAGTCTCTTATGTTTCACTAGCAGCATATCAAAATCACAAGTCATGACTTAAACCAGTTCTTAAATAGTTTAAAATTAATAAAAAAATCACCAAAAATTATAATGTGAATTAAATATCAATAATTTATAATTAAAATTACAAAATTTCAAAATTATCCTCATCTGGAAAACTGGGTGTTACAATCCTACCCACCTTAGAAAAATTTCGTCCTCGAAATTAAAATGATCGCATCCCTACTAGGTCAAACCCCCAGCAATCAAGGTCGAAGCAACACAATCCTACTGGTCGTGATTTTACAGTCTTGTACGGGGTAGCTACACTATATAGCAATCAAATAATATCCTGGCAGGTACTAATGGAATCACACAGGGAAGTGGGAAGAAGAATGAGAAGGACAAACCTGCTAACCCATTACCTGCAGCGTCGGTCTCCTCGACCGCCATCGCAAAAGCTCCACCCCTCTGGTGCTGAGCTACAGGTGGCCTAGCTCCCTCAAGAGGAGGTACAAAAGGACAGTCTATCTTCTGGTGGGCTTCAGACCCACAGGAATAAAAAACCTTCAGCCTCTTCCTACACTGCTCCCTGGTGTGTCCCAACTTCCTGCAGTAGGAACAACTGCTCGTCTTCGGGCCCTGACCCCGATGCTGATGCTGCACCTGCTGAACCATCACTGGTGCCCGGGTCTACTGAATCTGAACATGAGGCCTCTTGGCCTGGCCTTCGCTGCTGCTACCACTCTGGAAGTCACGACCCTTCTTCAACTTCAATCCTAGGTCGTCCTCCGCTGCCATAGCCCCAGAAAATATCTTCGTAAAGGTAGCATTCCGGTCGCTCTTAGTCAGCGACCGAACCTCTCGAATCAAGCCTCGGCGGAACTTCCTCGCCTTCGTCTTCTCAGTCAAGTCATCTATGAACCGGGCCAATCGACAAAACTCCCCGGCGTACTCAGCTACCGTCTGCTTTCCCTGAACCAGACCCTCAAACTGTGCCTCTATGCCTCCCAAGGCCACATCAGGAAAGAACTGCTCCTTGAACAGTTCCTTGAACTGGGCCCAAGTCTGGCCCTCAACTCCCACTCTGGGATCTGTCTGGTACCATGCACGGGCTAAGTCCTGTATCTGACTGCCCGCCGCCTCGATATGGAGTCGATCTGGTATCTCTGCTAGCCTGAATATCTCCTCGATATGCTCGATCCAGTCGTCTACGTAATGAATGCCCTCCGTGCCCAGGAACTCTCTGGGGTGCATCTTCTGGAAGTCCTGTATATCCTTCTCCTTCCTACGAGGCTGCTGCTGCTGCTCCCCCTGAGCAGTCACCATCTCTACTGTAGCACGAACCAGCTGGTGGACTTCGTCAATCCCCTGACGATAATCGGCAGTCTACTGCTGCTGCTGCTGCTGGTGAGACGCCAGAATCCTCTCCACGAAGGAAAATAGATGAGCAGCATCTACCATCCCCGCAGGTGGAGGCTGCTGCGATGGAAGGATCTCGGGGAGCACCGAGCTCTGCCTCCCAGCTGATGGAACACCCACCCCAGCTGATGGATCTCCGAAAGCTGCTGAAACATCCACCCCAGCTGGCAGGACTGGGGCTGCGATACAAAGGGATGGCTGCTGAAGGTGAGAGGTGGCAGACCCCTCTGTAGCGGCTACTGTACCAGAGCGATGTGATCATGTCTCCACCATCCTGAAAACAGATCGAAAAGGAAGTCAATACTGAGCAGGAATCGATAAAATCAAGGAGGACAGTTTATTTCAAAGAAGACAATCAGTAAGATATGTAGATGGCATGAATTGAAGTAGAATTTTTCCTAACTGTGATTGAGCGCCTCTCCGTTAAAGCCTCTCTCTCAATCCTATCGCAGGCTCGCGGCAGTACAACTAAGTTGTCGTACTACCACGATATCGCACTAAAGCGACTCTCGACCTGCATGGGCCACCACTAAAAATGTGTCATGACCCGAACCCACTGTGAGGGTACGAGCACGTAACAACGCCCAGCTTACGCCGCAGTGTCGGCGGTAGAACGCTGTTCTAAGTCTCTAACTAACCATCAACTCATGCAGTATATAGTGTACTCATCATGATCAACTCCAAATGGAGGACAAGTATAAGATATGGTGTAACTCAATCACAGTCTAAGCACGATAAGATAACACCGAATATAACTAAGAAATTGAAGACAACAAAACTAATAATAAAAAAAATAACAACAAACTCAACAATCTCAAATACATCTCAAGTCTCAAATCTCTATATACAACTCCAGATCTAAACAGGAAAAACTAAAACAGGACAGACTAACTAAACTCCCGATCACTCCTGAGTGTTGGGGCCATAGGTAGCTAAGCCATCTCCTCAGTAAAATGTAGGGCATGTGTCCTCAGGGCAATCATCTGTAAAATTTTCAACAGGTCCAGTCAGGACAGGAACGAGTACAACTCATCAAGAAAACCCAAGTAAAAGACAGGGAACTATAAAGCAGTTATAAACAGTTTTATTGATGAATATGGCAGTTTATATACAGGTGGTGGTATAGAGAAACAGTAAGATACAAGGAAAGTAAAGTAACTAAATAAGAGAAGAATGATGGCAATGACGACTGTAAATAAATCAAGCTGAACTAAAGTAACATGATAAGTCCAGGCAGTAAATATAAAACAAGTGTAAACTGCTATAATCCAGTACGAAATGAATCTAATACAAGATGAATCCAGTACCAGATGATTCTAGGTAGTGATCAAGAATCCAGGTGAGTCCAGCTAATCTAATAGTGTGTTTTAAAATACCGAGATTGACATGTAGACGGCTGTGGGTAATCTGGCACACCTCTCACTGATCAGACGAGAGATGGCTATGCTTCCAGTAGATTCCAGTAGGGAGATTCCAGATTTGGGGTATATCTACATGTCTTACTCAATATTTCCCCGCCCCGTAAACAAGTGAATCCAGAATTCGACACGAGAATCGAGATGAGTCCAGCCAAAATATAATGATTCCAGAAATAGATTCCAGAATGATTCCAGTGATTCCAGTAATAGAGGTGTCGCATACATGAATCCAGAAATATCCATACGTGTGGTATCAGAGAATCACATAAAACTAAATAGAACTGAAATACAGTAACTGGCAAATAAATGAGAGAACTATCAGAGAATGTACTCGCTTGATACTCTGAAAAGAGTAGTGTGATGTCAGATGTCTGCACCGGAGTCACAGTGTCCTAAATAGAACAGTACAGGTTATAATATGTTTAAAACAAGGCAAATGATGGTTATGATGCAATCTACATGATTTCTAGGCCAATCTAGGTCAAAGTCAACTATAAGTCAAACCTGGTCAACTGTCTAGGTCAAACTAGGTCCAAGTCAAACTTGGTCAACTCTGGGTCAACCCAAGTCAACACTCTTGTTCAACTAGGTCAATAAAGTCAATCTGGTCAATCCTAGCCAAAGGTCCACTATTGGTCAAACTTGGTCTTAACTAGTCTAGTCTAGGTTTGGACACCAAATCCTATATTTGCTAAACCCAAACTCTAACTATACCATAACCAAGCTCATATCCTAAACATCATCTATGCATACCATGACATACTCTACATCAACATACAACCATGTCTAACTACAGAACATATACCTATATATATTATATTATATTCAAGAATATAGATAATGTCTATATACATATAATGTGATAGGGTAGTGTGGCATACCCATGTGTGTCATATACATTGTGGTACAACTCAGGAAATTTAAAAGACAGTTAGAATGTGTGTGAAAACATGGTGGCATGAAAACAAGTTTGTGTGTGTGTACACAAGTGAGTGATACATAGGCATGTGTTTGTGTGTGTGTACTAGATAGAGGGTGTGTGTCAAAGGCTAGAGGGGACATGTGTGTACACATGGGTGTGTGAGTGTAGGGAGAAATGATAGAATACATGAGTGTGGAGGATGGACATGCAAGTAGGGAACAATGTGTGTGTGAATTCCATCTCAGGAATTTGTGTGTAGATGACAGTTAGTGTTAGGTGTACATGTGTGTGTTGAGTGTGTGTGATATCAAAAGGGAATTCAGATTAGAAGAGTGGTGTGTGTGTTACCTTACAGTGATATGTATTTCAGGAATATGTGTGTATAGAAGGGCTGTTCTCAGATTTACAGTGTTCACATGACAGTGCAAAAACCAGTGGAAAGCATGGTGTCAATGTGTACAACCTTAGGATTTGCAATGTGTGTGATGGATCAACCATGGCAATTATCTCTCAAATCAATATAAACTGGAATTTAAAATCCAGGGTTCAAGTCTCAGGGCTGTGTTCTCAGAAAATGAAGTGTCAGTTACCTGTGTGTGATGTGGGGCTTGAACAAATCTCAGGAATCATGTGGAAACCAACACCAACACAACTTAAATTGAAACAAAACTCAAAACCAAAATCTCCAATCCAATATCGTTCTCGGTTTAGTAAACTAAACCCTTCACATGAATCTAACCATGGTAGTTTAAACATAAATCAGTTTTAAATAGGGATTCAATATTAGGATTAACTGACAGTTGTAATGTATCAATAATAGTTAACACATAAACTCCAAAACCTATTTCGAAAAAACCCAATCATTCGAAGACCAATTACAAGAACCCAAATATAAATCCAGATAACCATCTAGTTAACAATTACAGTTGAAATTATCATGAAAATCATCTAATACATATGTAAGAACTTCTCTTTGCATTGAATCATGGAAATTGGTTCAAAATTCATGTAATCCATAAATCAGTAACTGTGCTCATGTGTCAAGTATTCCCAGGTTTTAGGGTGTCAAAATCAGTGTCAGGTTGAGAGTGCAACCATGTGTACTGTACCAGAGCATGTGTGTAGCAATGTGTGAGAGGAGTGAATCATAGAAATGTGGAATGAACATAGTGTATTCAACTCAAATCAAAACTGTCAAAAAAATGGAAAATAAATCAGTGACAGGCTTCATGTGTGGCATACAAATCTAACTGAATTCGGAAGAACCCAAACTCACCCACACATGTATACATAAGGATCATAAGGATCATCTAATTATGACAAATAAATATTAATTCAGTTAGAAAAAAAATAGGTTTTAAAAACCAGGATTTCAACAGTAAACAAAACTAACAGTTTCCAACCCCTTTCAATTTCGAAATCCATTCCACAGTTCAAATTCTATTTCTAAGCGCAAAATCCAAACCTAACATGAAAAACCCAACTAGCAGTATATAACACATATGTAGGAATCAATTTATGGCGATTAAACATCAATTAAATGGGTTAAACTAGGAATCAAATCTCAGAAATTAAGAACTGAAGTATGTATCAGAGCAAAAGGGAAAATTCGAAATTCGAATACTAAAACAAGTTAAAACACCAAGGTGAGGGTTGGTAAACTAAGAGTCGAGTGTGTATGTGTCAACCCAAGCCTTCGTATCCAACCCAGTGGACACAGGCGTGTCTAAACCACTCCAACACTCACAGACGCACAGGACAGTGCGCTGCGTCGTGCACGCATGCACGCGTGTCCTGCGCGTGACACAGGGCACGACACGACTCGTGCTCGTGCCCATGTGTTCGCCACATATAGGGCCATGTGTCCATGGCCCTGTACTGTATCCCCGTGTCCCCGTGTCCAATATAAAAGTGCATGTCAGAGCAGAAAAACGAGCGCGCACAGCAGCTCGTGCGCGGCCCGTGCGGCCAGTACGAGGGGGATTTCTCCTCGCACACTGAACCATAGGGCCCCATCTTTTGGGAGGATGATGTCAGTCAATGCCCCATCATCCTCGCCAAAAATGGCGTGTCCACGTGTCCTACACAGGAAGTTATTGTGCCCGAGTAGCAGGACACAGTGTGTGGGTGTGCACAGCGTGTTCGTGTCCAATTTGGACACGGACACGATACAGTTTCGTGCTCAGAAGGACACAAAATCAATAGACACATATAAAACAATATTTCCATTCAAATACTTTTCAAAAATAACAATTAAATACCCTTTGTGACATATCATCAAACACCTATATGCATACTATGACACGTGTCCGATACGGACACGAAACCGACACGAATTGTGCCCAAATTCCAGGGACAGCTAGGGGACTCCTAGATCTAGCCCTAAATGCAAAGAAAACAGCAATTTAAATCAATTTGGAGAGTTTTACCTATATGTGCAAAAAGCATAAAAAAGCTCCAAATGGGGGGTGTTCCTCTTGATGGCCAAATGTTCCAATTGAGCCCAAAACTGAGATTAACCTCCAGAAATATTAAATACACAAAAATTAGAACCTAATGCAAAAGACTAGGGTGAAAAAGGAGATCAAATGAATAAATGAAAATTTTTGGAAGGGAAAAGAATACCTCTTTTTTCTTCAAGTGTAGGAATGATAAAAAGGAGGCAACCCTAATGAATAAGTGTTTAAATAGGGTGGGGATCCCTATGTGGCTGTTCATAGGTTCATTAATTAGGGTTAGGGTTCACTAAATGGCCCATGGGCTTAAGTCATGATCAATTAAATAGTTAAGCCATAAGTCATTTCATGAAACCTCAAACCATGACTTAAATTCACCGAACCACATCCCCTCATTCTAAAACTATTCTCTAATCACTAAAATAGGTTAACTCAACCTAGACTAGGGTCACCATGGCTAGGGTTAGGTTCTAGGCTAGTCCACCAGGTCTCAACAAGTCAAAGTCAAACTAGAATTCACTAATTCAACAAATCACCAAATAATTTAAATAAGTCAAAATGACCAAATTACCCCTAGGCTAAAAATGATAATTAATCATCCTAATAACATGGTTAGACTCTAGGTCATGCAGTCTCTCAGGTTTTACTAGCAGCACATCAAAATCACAAGTCATGACTTAAACCAGTTCTTAAATAGTTTAAAATTAATAAAAAAATCACCAAAAATCATAATGTGAATTAAATATCAATAATTTATAATTAAAATTACAAAATTTCAAAATTACCCTTATTTGGAAAACTGGGTGTTACATGTATGCCAAGTTTTGTCCGATTATGAGAAGGTTGATTGGAATGCCAAATTGGCGGGCCCACAACCCGACCCAACGGGCAATTTTGTGCACGGCTCATCGAAATCCAAAATTAGACATACCGTTGGGTTCATCTCCTCAAACCGGATCTGTAGACATGTAGCTTGATGACTTTAGAGACTGTAGACATTGGTACACATTTTGGTGCAAGACGGGTCCAATGGCGGACATCGTTTTGATCCGAAATTACGATTTTGTCCCTGTTCTAGAATTTGACTTTTGGACAGGCGTTTCCTAGGCTTATCTTTTATTCCAAACTCGTTCGTGATGTTTGTTTCAGTATCCGGAGCTTCTTGTGGATTTTGACTTTCGTGTTGACGATTTTGATTGTTGGATTTTGCTGCTTATCGTACCACCCTCAGGCAAGATACCTTGCCTTATTTACTATTTATAATTATATGCACCTTTATTTATTTATTTACTATATATTTTTTATCTGTTCTCAGTTGGGATCCATTACTTGCTATTTTTAGTTCTCTTTATTTTGCTTTCAGTTATTTTTTCTTTTGCTTTTTTTTGTATGCATATGGACCTAGTATTAGCGAGCCACCTTCTGTTAGTGACCTTGGGAGGGAGAAGACAGTTAAATGTATGGGCTACCCCAAATCCAAAAGTTGTAGTAACTGCGTACTACGGTAGTCTAGTCGCGAGGGTCACTAGCCTCGAGCTATGTGGACTAATGGATCACGTGGGCCGCTAGCCTCGAGTATGCCGACTGATAGTATTGGTACTTGACGTGTTCGTGTTGTGAGTTATTACCTTGTCCTGGGGGAGTCAGCCTTCACCTGCCCATACATCGATATGTCTTCTAAATTGCCTACTAGAAAGGATAGGAGACCTTAGCAAATTTTATGTTCCAGTCATAGCATGGAAAAATGTCACATCGCAGAATAGTTAGTTATCCCTTGTCCTTGTTTGGTTGTAGGGGTAGCCTACTGTTTCGATGATGGGATGTCGAGCCGTGCTATGGTTTGGACACTTTTACTTTATGTTTATTTTATGGTGCATTTATATTCAGTTCATATGGCATGTTCTTTCTGTATCTTATTACGTCCCTCTGAGGACCTGGTGATCTCTCCAGGTATAGACGATTATCCACAGAAGTATGGCTCAACACTGGATCCATCATACCCTGATGACGAGGTGTCTTCCGCTGATATCTAGGTTCATGTGGTTCTTTGAGACTCATAGTGGACATCTACTTTATTTGAGATTATTTTTTTATAGCTGTTTGGTGTGGGCATGTCCACCCGGCTATCTTTTGACTCACTTATTTATTCTATTTTGACTTCTTATATCTTTTGTGCCTGCTATGGATGAGATATAGTTTTATTGATTTTTTTGGCCTGCGATTATATTATTACAGCTTATGTATATATACGAGGATTCCATATACTGGAGTATTCATCGTATATATGCAGCTGGCATGTCTACGTACTTGGTCCTAAGTATTTTGGGACTAGGGCATTACATATTTTTGTGGTGGCCCATGCAGGTCAGAAAATATTGTTGGGTTACATGACTATGCCCAACAAGCCTGCATATAGGAATAGGAATAGTATCTCATCCATGATTATTGCCTCCTTTGACCTCCAAACTTTTCGAACACTCTTTGATTACCTGTATTGCCTCATATCTGACCCTCCATACGATCAGTCTAATTCATGATTGGTAGAGGTTAGGACGATGACTCGTACTAGGTAGACATGTTCCATCATTCCCACATTACTAGTCTAAGTTTTATAAGTTGGGTAGAATGCCTCAATACATAACACTTCCCTGACCATCACCATTGCCTCAGACAAGAAGACAGTAGGACGTCTATATGGGCACGAAACCCGAACAAAACTTCGATTCTTAAAAGACTAAAATTTTTATATTCTTTTATCATTATCACGCGTACTTATATTTTACCATCTTGACCAATGCTGCTATTATAGCCTAGATTTGCAAGCCTATTCATTTTTCGAGCTTGTTCATGACATATATGTTATTGGAGGTACCCCACTAACATATTGTTTATCAGAACCGGTGCATGATGGTCTGATCAACCTAATGCACTTGGTTCGCTCTTCATAAAATTATTCAATGAGACATAGTTAACTTGTTTCCCCAAAATCTCATCCGCAACTGCGTGGACAACTCTCCTTCAACTGTTTGACCTGTAACTTGTTTGAATCTATTCTTACGTTATCCTATTTTCGTGCCAGCAGTATGGATCTACGAAGTCGATGTAGCTCTACCTTGGCCCTCACGTCTGATGATGCGTCTACCCAGGAGGAGCAGAATCCTTCAGTGACCCCGGTGACTCCGTATCAGCCAGGACAGTCGCAGGCCACTATGACCCCATCGATGGTACAACAGGGAACTCAAGTGCCGCTAGTCATCCCAACTGGGCAGACTACCGAGGTACCAACCGAAGAGAATGTACCACCACCTCCACCACCATTCACTCAGCAGTACCCACCTCAGTGCGGACACAAATGCCTCCACCACCAGAGGATGGAAACCCTACTACACAGTTCATGTATGCCATGATACATACTCAGTGGCAACAAGCTGAACTGATGGAGCAGAGCATGACGGAAGCACTAACTAGGCCCCCACCTCCACCTCCGACATCGGTACCAGCACTAGCTCTACATCCATATGAGGGCTCTATCAATGACTTCATGGATATGAATCCCAAGCCCTTCAGAGGTACCGAGGAACCCCTAGAGGTCACTGCATGGCTTATCAGCACGGAGAAGCTACTGAGGGCGTCCCAGTTGCCAACAAATGATTGGATGACAGCAGTAGACTTGCTCTTGGAAGACAATGCCCATCATTGGTGGGAAGCCAAAGGAAGACGCTTGGGAGCTAAACAGACTTGGGAAAAATTCTACAAACTCTTCAATGAGAGGTTCTTTTCTATCCATGTACGTGATGCCCTCTATGATCAGTTCCTACACCTCAAGTAAGGGAACATGACCGTAGATGAGTACGATGCAGAATTCAGTCGACTGAGCAGATTCGGTGAGACACTGATTCCTACCGTGTAGGAAAAGGCCAAGGGATTTCACCAAGGATTGACACCAGAGCTCAAGAAGCTTACTACAGTACAGTCTAGGGTTTCTCATGCTGCAGTGTTAGAAGAAGCTAGAAGCCAGGAACTCCTTGACAAAGAAATACAACAGGCTCAGAGACGCCATATTCTAGCAACTGGGCCAAGTAACCTTATCCATGGTAGACCAATCAGACATTCTATGACACAATAACCACCAAGAGCATCACCCTATCCAATTGATGAGCTTCTTACATGTCGCTTCTGTCATAGAAAAGGTCATGTTATGAAGGATTGTCGTCGCAGATTAGGACAATGAATGATTTGTGGCTCCAATCATCACAAAGCCCGAGACTGTACAGAACAACTAAAGGCAGCACGACAGCGGATGCAAGGACCCGTAGCACCAGGACCAATAGTAGAGCCCAGTCAACCATCATATGGAAGTTATCCTAGAGGATCACACTTTGCTGACCAATTGACACAAGTTAGCCAGGCTGCACAGGAGATAAATGGACAAAGGCATGGGCAAGCATTTAGTATGACCGTGATAGACACCCATTCGAAGGTTAAAAAATTGGCAGGTATTATTCCGGTTGTAATATTTATTTGTTTTAGACATGGCTTAGCGTTCAAGCAACACATCCTTTAGTGTGGTCAACATGCATATCATAATACTTATCTTAGTATGAATCACTAGTTATCAGCAACACTGCATATACACTACTTTCGAAACCATTAAAAATCTATTGACCATAGTCTAGCAGACTACTACGAATAGTGATTTAAGAGTTGGTAGTTAGAGATCTTACATAACGTACTTTATAATTTATTACCCCATCAGTAATTGTCTTATGCTATAGGAGGGGAATTAATAAATTCCCCTGGTGCATGTGTCATTAGGGCATCCCACTCCAACTTGGAAGCACAAGGATGACATACGTCATCATTTCTCCATTGTCCGATGTCCAAAGTACGATCTTCAACTTGACACATTTCTCAAATCAAGCAAGTAACTCAGTGGTTCACAACGTCCACTTCTATTTGTAACACTATGGATACTCCTACCGTGACCTTGAAATTTGAAGCACAACACTAACCATTTTCTTCCAACAAATTCCACCCTCATGAACTAGACAAGCCACTCTACACCTAAGACATACCTGTCCCAATTGCAAATACTCCATCCTATGCTTCATTTCAACTACACCACATGTATAACCCGATTTCCTTAGAAAGAAACGTAGAGATCCATTTTCGTCTCATTCGATGTTTAACCATGCAATATCGAGCCATTCCATCAGACGAACTGAATACCCATAATTCATGCAAGACCAAGAACACCTTGTTATGTAGAACATGGTGCCAGTTTAAAACTCCTCCATCTTTCCAAAAATCGAGTTACGAATTGACTACCTGCTCTCCCTTTGTATTCAGCCCACTAAATTTTTATTAAGATTTATTGTCATATTTTTATGAGGTTTATTTTAATTTTGAGGACGAAATTTTTATAAGTTGGGTAGGATGTAAACCCCCTAAAATTTTCTACTTTTATTCATTATTATTAAATAGAAATAATTGGTATGCTTTTGTTTAAAAGAAATAATTTATTTCCTAGAAGTGCTAGAATTTATATTTTAGCCTTATAAGTGAGTAGAAATTTTAATTTATTTGATATTATGTGTGGCTTATTTTATGAAAAATAATTCTATATTATAGGTTACGAATACTTTAGAAATTACTATTATTTTGTTTTTAAAATTTTGAAAATATATTTCTTTAGGAGCGTATTAAGTATTTAAAGGAATTGTGGTATTTTAGAAATAGTGATAGTATATATATATATTATGGACTTTTATTTTTATTACTTTTTTATATATTGATAATTATTAAAATTGTTTTATAGAGTTGTTAGATTTAGGAGTTTTAATAGGAATTTATTGGGTTATTCTTAAAGTATATGTGTGTGTATATGTATATCCGTATATACATACATACATACATACATACATACATACATACATACATACATACATACATACATACATACATACATACATATATATATTAGAGAAATATATATATAAATATATACATACTGGATTTTATTAGGATTTTATATATATTAAGATTTATAAGTTATACATATTATATAGTATTAGTAGGGATTAGAAAAAAAATTAGAGCATGGAACAGTGCTATGCACTGTTCCAATTCCACGCAGGTGACTCAAACCCGACCATCCCCCCGCCCATTTCTTTCTGCACGCACAGAACAGAGACTATGGTCTAGAAAAAAAAAATTTAAAAACCAAATCTTCACCAAATCTGCATCAAATCTTTTCAAATCTTCTTCTGTGCAATCCCATACAGATTCTCCCCCGATCTATCCAAATCAATATTTAGATATTATTGAATTTAGATGGTAATTCGGAGTTAGAAATAGATTAATCTTCTATATATTAAACCGTCGAGAAGTTCTCGTCTCCTTCATCGCGCGTCCCTTCGAAGCAGAAATTTTTTGGCAAGAGCTGTTCGCCTAGCCCCCACGCACCCCAGGAATAGCCTGCACCCGCCTGGGATCATCGCCGTCGCCGGTGATAGCCGAAAACATCCAAGAACAGAGGGGTTCCTCTGTTTCGTCAGTTTTGACATCCAGGTACTCCCTTTCCGATTTAGATTTCTCACTGTCTACTTCACGAAATTCAATTCCGTAAACTCATGTAGAAAGCCAATATAACACCCTTCCATCCCCTATAAGTAGGTTAATTTCTAGTGCATTAGATTATTGTAAAAATCGATATAAATCCAGAAAAAAACTGTCCGAATTCGAAATAGAGAATCAAATCAACCACCCATGTTGGGAGTCACATCCTGATCAACATCGTAGAAATCGTTCAAAACTTTTTGAACAGTAAATTAGACCACTTATACCACTTCAAGACACTTTTTGTAGTTTAATCTTTCGTCGAGTATAGGTCGAAAATCTGTTTTCCAAAACTGAGAAAAAAACTGCTTTTAAAACTGTTCTGAAACTTTAAAAAAATTTCGATACGGCGTGCGCCCCGACAAACCGGGCGACGTGGTCGTGCGCTATACGCATCGAAAGGCGCGTATGGACGTTGCCGATGTGTGGGAACTGACGGAACTCATTTTTGTCGTGTGTGCGCGACGAAATTAATCCGTATCCGTCAAGATACCCCCGTATTGACGTTTTGTAAACATGACCATAACTTCGTGCACGTTTGTCAGATCGACACGAAACTTGTGCCAGCAGGACCGTATCATTTTTTTGGTCCTGCATGCCAAGTTTGGTCCGATTCTGAGAAGGTTGATTGGAACGCCAAATTGGCAGGCCAACAACCCGACCCAACGGGCGATTTTGTGCACGGCTCATCGAAATCCAAAATTAGACAAACCGTTGGGTTCGTCTCTTCAAACCGGATCCGTAGACATGTAGTTTGACGACTTTAGAGATCGTAGACATTGGCACACGTTTCGGTGCAAGACGGGTCCAACGGCGGACATCGTTTTGACCCAAAATTACGATTTTGTTCCTGTTCCAGAATTTAACTTTTGGACAGGCATTTCCTAGGCTTATCTTTTATTCCAAACTCATTCGTGATATTTGTTTCAGCATCCGGAGCTTTTTGTGTATTTTGACTTTCGTGTTGACGATTCTGATTGTTGGATTTTGCTGCTTCTCGCACCACCCTTAGGCAAGTTACCTGGCCTTATTTACTGTTTATAATCATATGCACCTTTATTTATTTATTTACTATATATTTATTATCTGTTCTCAGTTGGATCCATTACTTGCTATTTTTAGTTTACTTTATTTTGCTTTCAGTTATTTTTCCTTTTGTTTTTTTTTTTGTATGCATATGGACCTAGTATTAGCGAACTACCTTCTGTTAGTGACCTTGGGAGGGAGAAGATAGTTAAATGTATGGGCTATCCTAAATCCAAAAGCTGTAGTAACTGCATACTACGGTAGTCGAGTCGCGGGGGTCACTAGCCTCGAGCTATGTGGACTGATGGGTCACGTGGGCCGCTAGCCTCGAGTTATGTCGGCTGATAGTATTGGTACTTAACGTGTGCGTGTTGTGAGTTATTACCTTGTCCTGGGAGAGTCAGCCTTCACCTGCCCATACATCGATATATCTTCTAAATTGCCTACTAGAAAGGATATGAGACCTTAGCAAATTTCATGTTCCAGTCATGGCATGGAAAAATGTCACATCGCAGATTAGTAAGTTACTCCTTGTCCTTGTTTGGTTATAGGGGTAGCCTACTATTTCGATGATGGGATATTGAGCCTGCTATGGTTTGGACACTTTTACTTTATCTTTATTTTATGGTGCATTTATATTCAGTTTATATGGCATGTTCTTCCTGTATCTTGTTACGCCCCTCTGAGGACCTGGGGATCTCTCCAGGTATAGACGATTTCTTGCAGGAGTATGGCTCAGCACTGGATCCATCAAACCCTGATGACGGGGTGTCTCCCGCTGATATCGATATTCATATGGTTCTTTGGTGTGGGCATGTCCATCCGACTATCTTTTGACTCACTCACTTATTCTATTTTGACTTCTTATATCTTCTGTGCCTGTTGTGGATGAGATATAGTTTTACTGATTTTTTTGGCCTGCAATTATATTATTACAGCTTATGTATATATACAGGATTCTATATACTGGAGTATTCATCGTATATATGCAGCTGGCGTGTCTACGTACTTGGTCCTAAGTATTTTGGGAATGGGGCGTTACTTCGCGACTGGGTCGTGGAGGCAAGAAAGAAGAATGCTCGCGACTGGGTCGCCGAGGCAAGATCTCAGATGTGAGAAGTGTTGAACTTAGCCCTAAAAGAGATGGTAACACTAGAAGTAGATTGACTGTATGAGACGTCAGTTCGAGTTGAGTCTTGCATGGTCATTGGAAAACTTATACAAGATAAAATAAACTGTTTCTCGAACGGTGACCCAGGCGGCCCAAGGGAACCGTTGCGATAGAGAAATTTGTAGCTGTGCTGGATGACCGCACGGGTTAGCGGGGACTTGTAGCAGAGCTAGCTACTCGTGCTGGCAAGGAGCGTCCGTCTAATACTCGACTTGCAGCGGAGCTAGCTACTCGCGCTGGCAAGGAGCATCCGTCTAATCAAAAGCTCAAAGGGAGTCCATTATAGCACTGGGTGCTAGTGACTAGTTCATATAGATGAGTCAACATGGGCGGTGATCCGCGTGTATGCCTTTGGATTGAGTCGAGTATTGAGTATAGTATATCAAGGAAGTCTAGTTGAATGTGTGAGTATAGTTGGAACACAAAATATTGGTCCTAAGATTTGGTTACAACGTAGGCGACGTGCTTCGGCACGAGATGTGGCATCGAGTCTTATATTGTCGGCATATAAGTTGTATATTTTGGATGTGAGTTGTCTTGAGTCTAAGTCAGCAAAGGCAGCAAGGCAAAATCGGTCGAGTGACACTTAATCCACAAGTCTTGATTGGGTCAGTTGATGATTTAGCGGCAAGTGCCGCGAGGCGGCGATATGATTAAGTCTCATTGAGTTGCGAGGCACGGCCTCAACAAGGACTTATAGCACGATCACACGGGAATGGAGTCTTATCGCGTAGTTGTGTCTCTGATTTTCAGCCGTAAGGCAAGCACGACTTGATAGGTTAACATTGTTGAGTTGATGTTGCGTTGCAAGCATGAAATAGTCTTGAGACCCAAAATAGGCTAAGGCATCTGTCCTAAAACTGATCCTAAGAAAAGTGTAGAAAGACAATCATAAAAGGACTATGTTATACACAAAGTAAATTAACGTATTGGTTTTGTATGGGTGGACGAGGAGCTCATTCCACCAGTACAGTTGAGTACTGACACCCACAAAGTTTTTATGTGCAGGCACAGGTAGAAGCTCGTAGTTTGGAGCTCGCTGGGATGCGTCGATGCACGGAGTTCCTTGACGATTCAAAGCATGCGACCGTATGGAGTCAAGACTTATACGGGACATAATGTATGGACGTTGCCTTCTGAAGCATCCGCTGGCTCAAGACTTGTATCTGAGAGATGAGAGAGAGAGCTGAGTGACTTGTAATTTGAGAAGAGTGAGCTTGAGTGACTTATAATCTTGGCCTTGCACCCTTTGTAACCTTTGTTTCAATATCAATAAAAGAGTATTTTGAAATAACTTGTATTTTTTTTCTAAATTCTGCTGCTATTATTCAATGTCTCTGCTTGGGACTTCTGTGCGACTGTTTGCCATTAAAATCTTTTGATTGCAATTTCTAAATTTTTTAGCTATTATTCAATGTCTCTGCTTGGATGTAGTCCTAGAGTACACTTTTGTTTATCTGGGTCCCTGTGTCGATGGAGCGAGTGGTAATGCGTTGACTCCGTTGACGATCTGACGACGGTTTTCGGTCCTCTGAAGGTCTGAGTTGCTCTGGAAGCTGGAGCTTAAGGAGAGAAAGAAAACGTTGAGTGTCTATGTATTTCTGTTCCTTTGTATATGTGTGTGTGTCCCTAGGAGAAGGAAATGATCCCTCTATTTATAGCTTGCAGGATGGCTGCTCATGCGCGCATATGTAGGATGCGTCTGTACGTAGGGACGCCACATGGTTGAAGCGGCATGGATGATATACCATCATTTGTTGGTTGAATCCTTCATGCTGTATTTGTGGGCTGGCACGTAGCAAGAGAGAGAATCTTTCAGTTGCTGATATCTTGGGTGATTAGCACCCTTTTATAGGCTGAATTGAGTCAAAGGACACGTGGCGCATGTCCGTTGCTCAAAGATCTTGGATTTAGGGGAGAGTGATCTGACAGGATGTGCCTGGAATTGGGCACATGAGAAGAATTTGGCTCACAACCATCAAGAGTCATGAACCGGTCTGGGTGCACGGCTTTTGAGGCACATACGAATCTTCGGGCGTATGGCTGCTGAAGCGCATGCGAATGGTTGGTCGACCATGTGGGTTTGTAATAGTTTGAGGAAAGTAATGATGATGCTACGTCGACGACACTTCGTCTTCTGAAAAAGCTGCCAACTGTTCAGTCTTCGGGGGACGTGCTGCCAACTCTGTCACTTTGGCATTAATTGTTTGATGGGGTGACGCATCGATTGGGCGTACGGGTCCTTGTTGTTTAGGATGCATGGATCTGTGCTTTGTTTGGGCACATCCATACGGGGCGCTTGGTACTGACAGGCGCGTCTGTACGATGCACGATATCTGACCGGAGCATCCGTTTGCATGACGCATTTTTATTGGTCCGACTTTTGAGTTCTTTAAGTGCTTTAAATAGCCGTTTTGAATTGGCCAAATTCGAAGCGTCAGGTTCATCACCATAAATGCAAATTCATTACACGGGATTCGGAGAGCCCACCACTTGGCGTATAGGTTTTATTTGCCCGGCCTATAAATAGCAGGAAGGAGAGAGTTTGCTTCTCGTTCTCTCACGTCTTCCCGAATGAACTTATTTGCTCAAGTACATTCTGTTGATGAGATGTTTCCGAGGGTGAAGATATGACGAGTTGTCTTCGTATGCACTCGAGAAGGTGACCGTTACATCCAAACGTCGGGGTTACGGGCTTCTGAGGCAGGCGGAAGGTGGTTGTTGCATCCAAAGATCGGGATGCTCGAGCCCCGTCTCCATTATTTCGGAAGAGCTGCAGATTGGAATTGTGGTGCCTCCATCTTCCTTGGGCTTTGGAGAGCTCTTCCTCCAGCTAGAGTGGGGTGTTGCCCACTCTGGTTGTGCTGAAAGCTGCTCCTTTAGCCGTAGTACTTGAAGTGGAGCGCATATGCTGAGACTTCATGATGCGCATAACTGAGACGCTGAAGAGACGCACCTAACGGAGACGCTGAAGAGACGCGCCTAACTGAGACGCTGAAGTGATGCGCCTGGAAGATGATGCGCCTGGCGGGAGGCACATGGCAGTTTGCTGCGCCTGGCTGTAGTCTTTGGATCTTTCTTTTTGTAAAAATTCTCCTTTGTAAAGCCTTTTTTAGACATGTAATAGAGTTTTATATGAAATAAAATCCTCTTTGGATGTCTATACTTTTGCTGTCTTTTGTTGTGCCAAGTACTTCATCTGAGCACCCTGGCGCATGTAATGTTAGGCGCATAGGAATTCTGGCCTTTGGATGCGCCTGAAATTCCATGCTTCTACAAGACCCCCTTCAAAGTTTTCAAAACTTTTGGTCAAGTTTTGGAATACTTTGAATAAGAAGCATGGTAGTGTCTTCAAGTGGGCGCATGTCTGTTCGGGGCGCATGATTGCTCTGCGCATCCGTGATAAGGCACATGCTCCTCTTCAGTTTTAAATGCAAATGATAACGCTTCGTAAGAAAAAAAGATTAATGATAATCTTTTTGTATATCTACTGTTATTATTTTGTTTAACCCCAGGCGGCGGCTGACGTCACCCAAGCCTATAAATAGGCATCTGGTAGAGAGAGAGGGTCTTCTACTTTCTGTAAAAGCTTTCTTCTTCTTTAGAGTTCTTGTTTTCAAAAACCCTAACTTCTTTTTTCGAGATGGCTCCCAAAACTCCTCGCGGTGGTGCTGGCCGAGGACAAGGCCGGGGTAAGGAGCCGATGGAGTTTGATGAGGAGGACGCTCCTGTCGTCACCGTGACTCTTGCCGACGTTCGACCAGCGGTGACGGGTGGGTGTCTTCTGACTTTGTAGTTCCCCACTTTTTTTAGACGAGTTTAGGGCATATGGATGAGTTGCATCCTGTTGCTGTGCCCTAACTACCTATTGCCGACGCGCATGGACTTCTGTCATGATGATGCGCTTAGGTTCTTCTGCCGACGCACATGGGTTTAGGCCCTATTTATGCGCCAAGGCTTCGCTGCTGACACGCATGGGTTTAGGCCCTGATTATGCGTCGAAGATTTTACTGGTGATGCGCATGGGTTTAGCCCCGATTATGCGCCGAAGCTTCACTGCTGATGTACGTGGGTTTAGCTCCAATTATGCGCCAGGCTGCTGATGCGCCCCAAATGTTTTGTTTTTGAAGCCTCTAACTTTCTCCTTGCTATCTTTCTTTTGTTTTTGCTGTGTTAGTGTCAATGACTATCTCTTTGCTGAACGAAGTCCTTCTTGATGCTTCCCTTTGCCAAATGGGGGTTGATTTGAACGAGGAAGTCATTAACCCAGTAAAGGCTGCTATCATGCTGGATCAGCCTCCCGAGAGGATATTGCAAATCTGGGACCAATCGTCTATTTTTCTCCAAAGTATGATGGAGAGCGGCAAACTGAAATCTGCTGAGTCCGAGAATGTGATTTTTTTGAAACCAGCCTTTATGTTTGGTGACCGCTTGATCTCCACTGAGGCGAAGATACTGAAGATCAAGGAAGACTAGTTTTTCAAAGCGAAGGGCGTGGCCCTGTATATACGACAGTCTGAGCGTCAATTGCCACTGACGGCTTTCTACCGTTTGGCCTTCAAGAGGAGGATGCCATGGGAGCTTACTCCTTTCCAGGGAGGGGCAGTAGGGGGTACCCTTCGCATTGATGTTACTTCGAATCAAAGAGATACCTTGGCCTCCTCGCGAGCCGGGACCTCGTACCATTGTCGAACTTTACGCCCTGGGAGTATTTATAGTGATGTTCCCCCCGACACTTTCGCCTTCGGTGCTTCGACCTTTGCGAGCCGGATGCTAACATCGAATTTTATGTATCCGAAAGGAGGTTTTCGGGTTGAGGGTTGGTGTCACCACGTTTCAAAGTGGGACGAGCTGACCCTTTAGGTTTTGACGAAGTTCAAGACTGAGCTGAAAGCGATTGGGCTGACTGCTGCTCTTCGTGCCACCCAAGCAGGTGTCGACCTTAATCGACATATATTTCTCGCCCTCCTAGAAATGTTCAACACCCAGACTGTCATATTTTTTACTCCGATAGTGGAATTGGGATTGGCCCTCCATGAGATATTTGAGGTATCCAAGCTTCCCTGGGGCTCGGAGCCATATGAGGAACACTTCTCGACAAATGAGGAGATTCAAGTTCTGGAAGACAAGGACCCAGAAATGGTAGCTATTTTCAGGGAAGTAGCGAGCCACCATTATATGCTGCAACGAAGGGAGAAGGGCGGGTCACAGCCCCATGTGACTGCTTAGAGGGATTACGTCTTCAAGCAGGACCTGACGGATCCTTCCAAGATTCGGTTTGTGACTCCGCAGGGACTGAGTCACACGGAGGTGACCTCCGACATGAGCCAGTTAGGCGAGAAGACACCTCGTTCAAACGAGAGTGGTACCGACGTGTATAGTTGTTTCTGGCATTGCGTGCATCGGATGTCTTCCAAGGCAGTATTGACTGCATACTTGAAGATATGGCTCCAGGACTATGTATTCTCGGGCGTATCTGGATTCGTAGAGAGAGTGAGCAGGAACCTCATTTTGCCAACAATAAAACTGGTTTTCGGTCGTCCTCTGGCACTCCTTTTCGCGATGGTGTATAACCTGTTGTGGGGTTTGAGAGATTTTGTCGACGATGTGATCCACGGGAGGGGCAAGAAAGACAACTTTCCCCGAGCTGAGCTACCATTCCATTATTTGATGGGATGGTTGATTTTGTATCATCCAAATGTGATAAGCCCCGGCCCTGAAGAGGATCATGTTGAAGGTGACACCTTTATCCGTCGCTTCTATAAGAGGAAGTGGATGCACACCGGTGTCCCTGTCTGTAGGAAGGTATTGTCTTATCTTCAAGGGTCGGAGATCTCCAAGGTCAGTCCTATCTTCACAGACTTCGAGGCTGACCAAGAACTGGAAGACTCTGGTGAAGATGCGATCGCCCGGCCGATATGGGGGTTTCGCTGGTTGCAGAGTATTCGACCGTCCCATTTGGTCTACCGCCAAAAAAATAAGTGCTATCTGGAGTCGTATTTACCGAGCCGGTTTTTGCACCGGTTTGGTTACACCCAGCTGATGTTAAGGAACCCAGTAATAGTCTGGGGTTTGTCGGGAGTTTACTGGATGGGGCCCGGGGTTGGCAATATTACAAAGCCGGATGCACTGGAGTTCGTTTCACTACTCCAGTTCACAATCCTTGGCGGTAAATCTTGTATTCGACTGTGAAGCTGTATTGTGCCATGAACACCATGTCCCCAGATTTTGACTGGGAGACTAGCTTCATTGTTGGCACCCAGCTAGAGGCAACAAAAAACGTGCTGGCGACGGCTCGGTCATATTGTCCACCGGAGGTTGCAGGTTATCGGGTTGTTGCTGCAGCATCAACGGAGGATACTCAAGACGAGCTCCCAGCTGGAAAGAGACGAGCCGACGCGGAGGCTGGTTCATTTGTGCCAAAAAGACCAAGGAAAGCGATGACTCCGAAGGTAGGGGCCCCGGTGGTGCCATCTATCGTACCAACGGAATCAACTCCCGCTGAGGTAAAGACGTCCTACATAGTCTGATTTATTCTTTGACTTCTGTGACTTATGTCCTCCTTTCTCTTCTAGAAGGTGCCGAAGAGGAAATCTCGAGTTTCGAAACTGAGTGTTAGTAGGCCGAAGCAGGTGGCGAGCTCTTTCGACGAGCGCATTCCTCCGATTATAGCATCTCTCAGAGAAGGGAGAGCTGATGATGTCGCTTATGCAGAGAATTTGGTGTCTCCAGATTATATTAGAAGAGAGGCTGAAGATGTATTAGCACCTCAGGTTGCTGAGGTCTCTCGATCGGTCCATCAAGAGGGCGGGATGCAGACTCGACCGAAAGTCGACCCGGTTGTTGAGGGGGTGCTTGAAAGCATCGGGGCCTCAGAGGAAATTGAGGGAAAAGTCCTTCCAGATAAGGAGGAAGTATGAAGCTCGTCTTCTTCTGACAATGGCTCGCAAGAAGATGTTGATCGGGCTGCGAGAGAGAGAGTGTCTAGCGGAGACGTCTCTGACAAGGATTTGCCGGCTGGGCTTCTTTCTGGTTGTGGTACCGAGGCGCTGGTCGCACATGAGGCCTCGTGGCCCAGCCCTACCCCTGCCCCAGAAGTGGGGGTTGATGTGGTAGGGTCGACGCCACTGCCGAGCCCTACACCCGTCCCTCTAGTTGATGCGGGTGATGAGATTCATTTCTCGAGCCCGGCTCTGATGGAGGTCGAATTGTCAGGGGTGGACCCCGTCGCTTCGAACAAAAGGGAGACCCGCCCTGCCCCGGACGGGGATAATATCCCGGATATCGGGGGACCATCCGTCATTGGTTCTGATAAGGGCAAGGGTCGTGTTATGGAGGACAATCCTCCTGCTTCTTCCACTTGGGGGACAGTATCGATGCCCCATCCGGCTCCTTCCGTCCACTCGGCACCTCGGGCTAGTGAGGAAGTGCAAGTCCCTGACGAGAGAGGGTCCGCTGATGTTGAGGTTGCAGCCTCGCAGATTGAGGTCGGCAGGTCTTCTTCAGGTCCGCCGTCCCTCACCGAAGCTCCAATAACTCCTTCGATGACGCCTCAGGTGTTGGCAGATGCGGATGAGTATGTACAGTTCGTTGTTGAAGCAGTGTACAAGATGCTGCAGAAGGACGTATCAACGGTGCTGAATGCGAACGGGAGTTTCGCGATGAAAAAATCCATGATGCTCCCTTTCATTGGTTTGATACGTTCGTACCGTGGCCACGATTATATGGCCGAGATTCTGGAGGCATCGATGGCCGAGCTGGACCAGCTTCTTTCCGAGTTTCAGAGTATCCGGCGAAATGACTTTTCTGCTCTGATAGAAGCAAAAAAGGAGAAACTGATAGCTGAAGTCGAGTCATCGTATCAGGCCACGGTGGCTGTTTGGAACCGCACGGTGGCCGAAGCTGAGGCTGCGATGGAGAGACTATCGCAGTCCACACAGGAGAAGATGGAGTTGCGGGCCTCTTTGGAAGCTAGCATAGCGGAGGTCACTGCCAAGATCCGCCTCCTTGAAGACCAGCGAGCCCAACTCTTCTTAGATGCGGAGCGAGTCCAAGCTGAACATGTAGCATCTAAGGAGGAGAAGGCAGCTTTTACTCGCCAGATTCTTTCCCTGACCTACCAGCGACAACAGCTAGACGAGAAGTATGAGAATAATACTGCCCCTGAAGCTGTAGAGGTGATGCGTCAAGAAGCCGAACGCCAGGTCTTGGCGACCGTAGAGACTCGGGTGGAAGACTTGAAGCATCGAATTAAAGAGCTTTCTGCCAATCCCAGTGATGCTTAGGGATTGTAGTCTCTCTCCTTTTTTTTGTTATTTTGTAGTTTGCAACTTCTGTTGGGGATGTAATTTTTTACTCTTAAATAGAAAAATAAAGAATTTTATGGTGTGTTTATTTTTTGTTGTCATGAACTGGTGATTTGTGTGGACCTATTATATTTTGCGTACCTTGAATTTTTTTAGGAACAGATAATAAGTTTGAAAGAACCGACATGTTTGCTCAGAGGTAATATGGACGTGGTAAATATGGGGTTCAAATGATGAAGTCTTCCTACTCAGAGGTGTTATGGAGGTGGTAGGAGTGACTCTGGAGGGATGCGCGGAACTACTCAGAGGTAATATGGACATGAAAGTTCTGCGATCAATGTACGGCAACGCGGGGGTTATTTGTACGGGATGTTTACTCAGAGGTAATGTGGACGTGGTAAACATGATAAGTAGCATAGTCTTACGGAGTGTAAGATTCTGCTCTGTAGGGCGTAGAGGAGCAACTCAGAGGTAATGTAGACGTGGTTGTTTTTCTACTGCGGATAGAATGCCACCGAAAAACTAGGTTCCGAAAGCATAGGATTTTGTGAAGGGGAGGTATATGTCATCTCTGATGATCAGGTCCACTGACTCCCTTGCTGGGTTAGAGATGGAAGTACATGTCTGAAAGATGTCATGAGTAGTACTTCTTTAGGAACTTGCCATTGATGGGCATCATGAACAAGTCCCCGTTCGATCGAACGAGGTGGTAAGCACCGTTTGAGTATATATACCGTCTCTATGATGAAAGGTCCCTCCCACTCGGGCTTGAATTTTCTTGGTGCTTTGTGAGTCAACACCATCGGCCTCCTGACTGCCAGGACCAGGTCGCCAACTTGGAAAGTCCTCTGCTTGACCTTTTTGTTGAAAGCCTGTGATATACGGGCTTGATAATGTTCAATGCGCTGCTGAGCTAAGAGACATTTTTTGTCCAGTGTCTCCAATTCTCGCAGACAGCGACGTTGATTGTCTTCTTCTGTCAATTGGTTTGTGATCGCTACATGGAGTGAGGGTATCTGAATCTCGAGAGGCAGTACCGTTTCGCTTCCGTAGACTAAGAAGAATAGGGTGTTGCCCGTTGGAGTCCGTACCGTTGTACGGTAGGCCCAAAGACATTCGCCGAGCTTTTCATCCCAGTTGCATTTGTTGGATGACATGACATGACCTTTTTGAGTAGCTTGATGATAATCTTGTTAAAAGAGTCGGCCAATCCGTTTGCTGTCGGATTGTAGACGGTTGATGCCACATTCTGAATGCGGTTCTTGTCACAGAACCTGCTGAAAACATAGCTGATGAAATGTGGACCGTTATCGTGGATAATCCTTCGAGGTACCCCGAAACCGTAGATGACGTAGTGCTTGATGAAGCTGATCACCTTGGAGCTTTTCACTTCCATCAGTGGAACTGCTTCTGCCTATTTGGAGAACTAGTCGGTGATGGCTAGGATGAAGCGGTGTCCCCTCGATGATGGAGGGTTGATAGGTCCTACAATGTCTATGCCCCAAGCTTCGAAGGGCCAGGAGGCGACCGTAGGATGTAGTGGTTCCGACGGTGTATGAATAAAGTCGGCGTGAAGTTGGTAAGCATGGTACTTTTTAGCATAGTCGACGGCATCTGCTGCCATGGTTGGCCAGTAGTAACCCATACGTCGCAGTCGATCCTGCAACTTAGGGCCAGGTTGATGAGCCCCGTAAGTCCTATCATGAGCTTCCCGAAGGGCTTCGGCCACTTCTTCGTTGGATAGACATCGAAGGAGAAGTCCATCGAAGGAACGTCGGTACAATGTTTTAGTAGCTGTATCATAATAAAATTGAAGGAAACACCTCCAGTCTCGGACATTAACACCGGCACTTGTCGTCATGGCATGGGCCATTTGTGAGCATAGGTTGTTTTTGGGACAGACCAAGTCTCGTCCAACTACCGTGAAGTAGTGTTGAGTCCCGAGGGGTGCTGCTAATGAAGCTACGAGGCTGGCCAGAGCGTCAGCCTCCAGGTTTTGTAACCGAGGTATACGTTCTATGAGGAACTTGGTGAAGGTTGAAATAATATTCAATACAGCTTCATGGTAAGGAACCAGATCTTCATGGCAAACTTCGTACTACCCTCGGATTTGATTAACGATGAGTTTTGAGTCGCCGTAAGCTTCCAAATAATCCACCCCCAGCTGTTGCGCCAGCTGGAGTCCCATAATCAGAGCGTTGTACTCGACAACATTGTTGGAGCATGGCTTCGAAAGGGAGTAAGCACGCTGGATGACAAGCTGATCGAGGGATACCAGGACCACCCCCACTCCTGCAATGATTTGGCCTTTGGGGCCTGTTCTTGAAGCGCCATCGAAAAACACCCGCCAGACGGAGTTTTCTTCGGTGACGTTTGATTCTTGGACCTCATCCGGGATGTCTTCATAGAGTCTGGAGGACTCCGGGATAGGGTGCACGGCTAAAAAGTCGGCTAGAGCTTGACCCTGGATAGCTTTTTGTGGAACGAACACCATGTTGTACGGCGTCAACAGGATTACCCATGTAGCTAGTCGGGAGTTCAAAGATCCCAGCTTCGTTATGAGAACCCTGAGTGGATTGACTCGGGAGATGACATGAATTATCTGGCCCGAAACATAATGGCGAGTCTTCTGGATGGCAAATACCAAAGCCAAACACTCTTTTTCAACGGGGTTGTACCGGTGTTTGGCCCCGATCATCGTTCTACTAAGGTAGTAGATAGCTTGCTCGTAGCCTGCATCGTTGTTCTTAGCCAACAAAGCACCGAAGGAATGATCCATGTCACGGACGTAGAGGAGAAATAGTTTGCCTGCGACGGGTGCCACCAGGACTGATCCATGTCACGGGGTTGTATCGTTGTTTGAAAGCTTTCTAGCATTCTTCTGTCCAGACGTAGGAGACTCCCTTCTTCATGACCTGGGTGAAGGGTTGGCATTTTCCGGAAAGGTTTGCTATAAACCTTCGGATGTATGCTAGACGCCCTTGCAGGCCTCGAAGTTCTCGGAGGTTCTTCGGAGGGTCCATGTCAAGGATGGCTTTCGTTTTCTCGAGATCGACATGAATGCCTTTCGTCGTAATAATGAAGCCCAAGAATTTTTCGCTGGAAACTCCAAGGAAGGGTTTAGCAGGGTTCATCTTGAGTTGATGCGCTCGCATGAGATCGAAGACTATCTTTAGGTCTTGTAGGTGATTACCTTTGAGACGGCTCTTGACTGCGATGTCATCAACATAGTATTCAACTGTCTTATGAAGATATTGACGTAAGATGATACTCATAGCTCTTTGGTTTGTAGCACCAGCGTTCTTCAAGCCAAAGGGCATCACTGTGTAGCAAAAAACCCCTTTTGGTGTCCTGAATGACGTGTGTTTTGCGTAATCGGGGAATATTTTGATCTGGTTGTAGCCCGAGTACCCATCCATGAAAGACATGCATTCAAAGCCACATGTATTGTCGATCATCACGTCAGTGATTGGAAGTAGAAATTTGTCCTTCAGGCAAGCAGTATTGAGATCCCTGAAGTCGATACAGACTCGTATCTTTCCATTTTTCTTGGTGACAGGGACGACATTGGCCACCCAATCTGGATGTTTCTCTTCATGGATGAATCCGCTGCTCAGGAGTTTCTCCACCTCCTGATCGATAGCATTCATGATGTCAGGACGAAAGCGTCGTTGTTGTTACTTTACAGGCTTAGCATCAGGCAAGATGTTAAGTCTGTACATTACAATTTGGGGATAAAGTCCCGACATATCTTCGTAGCTCCAGGCGAAGACGTCGATATATTCCTTGCCCAATTGGACCAAAGACTCCCGGTCTTCTTCCTTCAGACTTTTGCTGATGAAGATGGGTTTGGAAGGAGATCCATCCCCAAGGTCAACTTGTTCGACCTCGTCTTCGGTAGGGGGCTCGCGTAATTCAAAACGAGACTCCCACTGTGCTCCTAGGCGTTGAGCCCAGGGTTCTTTCTCAAAGAATTCTGGCATTTGGTCATCGCCTTCATCCTCTTGAGATTGTGCAGATGCCATGTTGACAGATAGCACCTTCCTGAGGACTGAGCCGATACTGGTATCGAAATCCCAAGTTGACGCTTCGGACAAATAAGAGTGTTCCATTTCATCTGCCTCCAAACTCTCTGGAGTTACCGGTGGCGTGACGTAGCCTACCCTCCGTCGAGTACGATGATAGTAGTCCTGCGGCTTTCCTTTAGGTGTTGGGATCCGGAGAGGAAGACGTCGACCCTTGCCGTAGTTCAGGCCTTTGTTGCTTTTCAGATCGTAACCCATCTTTTGGATAAGGTAGTTTGCCTTGTCCGTGTACCGATAGACTTGTATTCTACCGGTATCTGGTTCTGGCTTGAGTGGCGGGAGGTCTTGATGACGCTCGACTTTGCCGAAGATGATGGGTTCTTCATCTCGATTCCACGGTGGGACTATAAAACAGACTCCTTAGGACGGGGCTACACGATTTACATGATTGACGGTCGTTATTTGTGTTTGTAACGACCGTAGAGCATTATCTATTATATGCATGGCATTCCAATGTGGAAGACTAGAATAATTGAAAGACACTCTATTATTGATAAAACACGAGATTTTGTCCCACGGGATTACATTATCAAGAGAAGGGGCATCTATATCAGCAGATATGTACTCTCCTAACTCTTCATTTGTGAGCACCGGGGTCGGTTCGTGAGAGTTCATCGCCAATTTGATCTTAGGATCCGAGAGGGCTGTGCGGGCCTTCTCTTGCACCTTGGATGATTGCAGAGGCTTGCCTTTGAGACGCACCTTCAGGGGTGCCTCGAATGCGCCTTTGATGACAGGTGCCTTCCTTTGTAGTTTTGCAACAAGGGGAGCCGACGTTTGAGAAGGTTTTCCATTGAGCCGTATTTTCAAGGGAGCTTCAGTAGGTGCTCTACCTAGAGAAGTCGGTGCTTTTCCAGGTAGCTTGATGGTCATGGGAGGCAGCATCTGAGGCGGTTTCCCTTTGAGTCGAATCTTCAAAGGAGCGTCGGGAATTATCTCTGGCTCCATGTCCGGCTCTGCCGCTATTTCAGCTTCGTTGTCAGCATCATTGGCTTCCCCTTCGTCGAGCGACTTGTATAGGGTAGCATCCGTGAAGTAGGCTTCGACTCCCTTGAAAGGGTCAATGTCCACGAACACTGTCCAGATGATGTCGTTAGTTGACACGTACTTCATACATCGGTGGAGTGTAGATGGCACCACCATGTACTCATGCAGCCACAAAAGATCCAGCAGGAGGTTGTAGTTGACGTCGGCATCCACGATATAGCAAGTCACCTCGGTTCGGAGGTTACCGATATGACATTTCAGCCATATTTTGCCCAACGGTTCACTTTTGTAAGCATTAAAATCGCTGATTGTAGTGTTGGAGGGCGCTAAACGGTACATCGGGATCCCCAGTGTTGATAGTAGAGTCCTAGGGATGATGCTGAAGGAAGACCCTGGATCAATCTGAATTCGCTTCACCTTGACGGAACCCACATACCCTGTGTAGTACAGTAGCCTGTTGTGCCGGTTATGCTTGAGTAGCATGTCTTGTTGGGTGAAAGTTATGTTGGGGAAGACCTCATCCGCACAATGGCAATACATACATGTGGTCGGGAGATCCTCGGGCTGCTTGACCTGACTGATGAAGGACTCAGCATCTTTTAAGGCTTCACAGAGAGCTTCGCAGGTATCTTTGGAAAGGAGAAGCAGCTCGTACAGGAATAAGCGGGCGGGAGTACCGACAAGTTGTGCCAGTATGTCAAAGTTGTGGGGCTTGGCTAGCCCCGAAGCATTCTCCCTTCGCAAAGGCTTGTCGAAACGGGCCTCTACATGCTTCTGTTTATTAGCTGTTGGAGGTTTGGATGGACCTCCTTCTACGACAGCAGGGGCAGTGCAGGAAGGTACCACCTCAATGGCAGCTTCGTCGGGTTGGGCGTTCAGCTGCGAACGGGTTTGTATAGGAAGAGCCTCTTTCGCGGAGGAAGAGACCATGCGGCAAGACTTGATCTTCTTGCCCTTAGCTTTGGAGGTAGAGCGTACCCCCGCTTGAGTAACTTCGAAGACAAGATCGGGGTGAACCCATACGATCTCTCCCCGAGATGTGGTGAGTTGAATGAGTCCACTCACGTTGTCACGAGTAGGTTGTAGGTTGACCACCTCCATTGTCGGCTTTGAGATGGGGACGACGCCATCTTGTGTTGTAGTTGGCGGCAAGGTGCCAAATTGGAGCGACACCAGGTTGGCCGAGAATGTTTTCTCCTTATAGTTGACGGAGATAACATTTGCATTGATCATGCGCTGGATGTAGTTCTTGAGGACGTAGCAGTCCTGAGTTGGATGTCCGATAAACCGATGGTAGTGACAGTACCTCGGATTGTCCACTCTCCCAACCTCGTCGGGATGCTTTGGGTCCAACAATTTGATCTTATCACCCTGTTTCAGCATCTCGAAGAGTTGTAAGGTGTCTTCGTCGTTGAAAGAATAGACCTCATTTGGCCTCGGCACAAGTAGAGGCTTTTGAGTAGGTGCTTGTGCACCTTTGGAGGCATTGACAGTCAGCGCCTGCTTCCCCTTCGTCTCACGTCCAGGATTGTTGGCAGCAGGCCATTTTCCTTTGTCTTTAAAAGCAGGGAAACTGACTCCTAGAAGGCGAGCATTGGATGCCTTCTTTTCAGCTGCTTCAGCCTCAATAATCAATGAGCTCCAATCGGGAGGAGGAGTGGAGTTGAGCCAGAGCTTGATCGCAGGAAGCATGTTCATGCTACATGAGGAGAGGAGTGCATGTTCTGGCATACTCGGGGGCAGTCTTAAGCAGGCTTGTCGAAAATGTTCGATGAATACTCGAACCGTCTCCTTCTCCTTCTGTCGTACCTCTATCAGGGACGCCATTGTCATGTCTTAACCTCCGTCATAGAAACGATCGAGGAAGAGACGTGTCAAGTCGTCGAAGAAAGATATGTTGTCAGGGAGACTGCAGTACCAGTCATAAGCCACTCCTTTCAGTGCCCCGACGAACATGCTGGTGAGTAGCGAGTCTTCCTTCGGGAGATGTCCCATTTGAGACTGGAAGTATGTCAGATAACGGCGTGGAGAGTCTTTTCCGTCGTATGGCGTCAATGTTTGTGGTTTATACTTGGGAGGATAAACCACTTTGTTCCATTCGAGGTGGTATGGTTAAGGGATCCCCATCTTCTGGTGCTCCTCCTGTCTGTTTTTTGACTCGAAGCGCTCACGCAAGTCCCTGATCATCTCCACCACGTCTTCAGTGGAGCTGGGAGTCGGAGAGGGTGGTACAGTCTGGAGCTGTACATTCGAAGGTTCCGACACACGCGGTGCTTCGCGGCAATCGATATTCAAGGATGCCCGTTGGAGGGGCACACTTGATTCTCCGTTGACTCCTGGATCAGGATTAGTGGAAGGTGCTCTGGCCAAGGCTGACTGTATCTCGAACACTGCTTGAGTCAGTGTTTACATGGAGGAAGAGAGGGTTTTAAGTCCTCCCTCCAAGGTATCCATGCGCTGAACAAGATCTGTTGGAGGTGCATCTGACTCCGTATCACCAACTTCCGTCATGTATACTGTCATGACGTGACTGGAAGTGGAGGGATCGATTGAAGCTTCGCTTTCAGCCTCGTTCTCTTGAAGGGAAACTTCTTTCGGAGCTTTGTCTTGGCTACCCCCAGCTACGTCTTCGGGTTGAAGATCCACATGGGGTTGACTACCCCCAGCTATGTCCGAGAGGCTGACTTCGTCTTCGGGATGAAGATCCATAGGGGCTTGACTACCCCCAACTATGTCGGGGAGGCTAGCTTCGTCTTCGGGATGAAGATCCACAGGGGCTTGACTACCCCCAGCTTCCTCTGAGATCTTCTTTCTCCCCCGGGTGCCCTCAAACACTCCTGAGGACGGAACGATCGTCTTAGTCTTCCTCGGCTGGCTCTTGGATAAGGACGAGGTCGAGGAGTTGTCAGTCGCCTTTCAAATTGATGGGAAGTTAGAGACTATGTTGTAAGAAGCAACATGTAGTTATGGCTCCACTTCAATTGACACCTTTTTTCCGAGGCGATGTTGGAGGGGCGTTGATGATTTCAGCCACTGGAACACGGATTGCCTTGGTGGGACTACAGCCTTGCAAGAACAGTTGATGATGAATACAGCACAGGTGTGCCCTGTGAGGGGTGCATTGTGCTTGTCAGTCGAGTCTCCTGATCGGCATTTGTGAGTGATCACGTTACGCAGATCGTTGGAGGGGAGTGCCACCTTTACATCCCCATCAGGCGCATGGTAAGGCCAAGCGCCAGGCTGGTCAAGTGAATGATGTACCCCTTGATCCGACGCAAAAGATGCGCCCAGATCAATAGTGGAGGAGCAACATTTAGAGTGACGAGAACCAGCCTCAGACGCACAACCAATGTAGGTGCGGGAGTTCAAGACCACTGAGTTTGCCTTGCACGACTTGGTTGCGAACGTAGCAGATGCGCCCAAGTGTGACAAGGACTTTGAAGGTCGGCTCATTTCTGGCGCGGAAGCACCCGAGTCAACCTTGTATAGTTTACTATTGGCAGTGCGCATGATTGTGAGCGCATGTCTCTGGCTCACTGCTGGCATAGCGCGTTCGAGGCGCATGGCCCGTGCTGTCTTAGACTTCTTCGTACTAGCCCGCTGGGGTGCATAGTACTCAGAGTCCTTCTGTGGCGCATCAGAGTTAATGCACAGGGCGTTAGCTGTGCCCCTGCTCCGTCGACGCATCTTTCTTGTCTGAGAAAAAGAAAGTTGGGGAATATGGTTGGCCCCACGCTTCCCCGAGATATGTGCTGCACTCGCGGGCGCATCCTGGCTGCTGAGGATGTCAGCAGCAAGGGTAGGCTGCATTGGCGCATCCCCTTCAGTGGTGGTGCCAGGGGCCTCGACCTTTCGCACCCAGACTTGGCGAGTCTTCTTCGGCTTCGGTAGCCACTTCGAAGGACTTGCACTGCCTTCAGAGATGAACTCCTCATATGCCTGTTGATTGAGGCGTACGACCAGCATCTTGTGGAAGGAGCCCACCTTCACGTCGTCAGATTACGACACAGCTTTCTCAGCAGAGGAGAAAGAGGTCCCAAGCAAAGTCGCCAGCTTGTTTTCCAATAAAATCTTTTGATTGCAATTTCAATTACAAACATAATAGTGTTACAATATAGTACTTGGATGTAGTCCTAGGAGGATACTTTTGTTTATCTGGGTCCCTATGTCGATGGAGCGAGTGGTAATGCGTTGACTCCGTTGACGATCTAACGACAGTTTTCGGTTCTCTAAAGGTCTGAGTTGCTCTGTGTGCTGGAGCTTGAGGAGAGAAAGGAGACGTTGAGTGTCTATGTATTTCTGTCCCTCTGTATGTGTGTGTGTGTATCCCTGGAAGAAGGAAATGATCCCTCTATTTATAGCTTGCGGGCTGGCTGCTCATGCGAGCATATGTAGGATACGACTGTACGTGGGGACGCCACGTGGTTAAAGCTGCGGGAGGCACATGGATGATGCACTATCATTTGTGGGTTGAATCCTTCATGCTGTATTTGTGGGCTGGCACGTAGCAGGGGAGAGGATCTTTCAGTTGCTGAGATCTTGGGTGATTAGCACCCTTTCAAAGGCTGAATTGAGTCAAAGGACACGTGGCGCATGTCCGTTGCTCAAAGATCTCGGATTTGGTGGAGAGTGATCTGACAGGATGTGCCTGGGATTAGGCGCATGAGAAGACTTTGGCACACAACCTTCAGGAGTCATGAACCGGTCTGGGCATACGGCTTTTGAGGCATATGCGAGTCTTCGGGCGCATGGCTGCTGAGGCGCATACGAGTGGTTGGTCGGCCACGTGGGTTTGTAACCGTCGGAGGAAAGTAATGATGATGCTGACGTCGGCGATACTTCATCTTCTGAAGAAGCTGCCAACTGTTCAGTCCTCGGGGGACGTACTGCCAACTCTGTTACTTTGGCTTTAATTGTTTGATAGGGTGACACGTCGATTGGGCGTACCGGTCTATGTTGATTAGGACGCATGGATCTGTGCTTTGTTTGGGTATATCCTTACGGGGCGCTTGGTACTGACGGGCGCGTCTGTACGATGCGCGGTATCTGACCGGCGCATCCGTTTGCATGACGCGTCTTTATTGGTCTGACTTTTGAGTTCTTCAAGTGCTTTAAATAGCCGTTTTGACTTGGCCAAATTCGAAGCATCAGATTCATCACCATAAATGCAAATTCATTGCATGGGATTCGGAGAGCCCGCCACTTGGCGCATGGTTTTGATTTGCCCGGCCTATAAATAGCAGCAAAGAGAGAGTTTGCTTCTCGTTCTCTCACGTCTTTTCGAATGAACTTATTTGCTCGAGTACATTCTCTTGATGAGATGCTCCCGAGGGTGAAGATGTGACGAGTTGTCTTCGTATGCACTCGTGAAGGTGACTGTTACATCCAAAAGTCGGGGTTGTGGGCTTCTGAGGCAGGAGGAAGGTGCCTGTTGCATCCAAAGATCGGGATGCTCGAGCCCCGTCTCCGTTATTCCGGAAGAGCCGTAGATCGGAATTGTGGTGCCCCAATCTTTCTTAGAATTTGGAGAGCTCTTCCTCCAGCTAGAGTGGGGTGCTGCCCACTCTGGTTGTGCTAAAAGCTGCTCCTTTAGCCGCAACACTTGAAGTGGAGCGCATATGCTGAGACTTCATGATGCGCATTACTGAGACGCTGAAGAGATGCGCCTAACTGAGACGCTGAAGAGACGCGCCTAACTGAGACGCTGAAGTGATGTACTTGGAAGATGATGCGCATGGCGGGAGGCGCATGACAGTTTGCTGTGCCTGGCTGTAGTCTTAGGATCTTTCTTTTTGTAGAAATTCTCCTTTGTAAAGCCTTTTTTAGACATGTAATAGACTTTTATATAAAATAAAATCCTCTTTTGAAGTCTATACTTTTGCTGTCTTTTGTTGTGCCAAGTACTTCATCTGAGCTCCCTGGCGCATGTAATGTTAGACTTGATTGAGTAAATGAGATGAGTATCGATAGGGGTGCTATCGAGCGACGATAACGTCGATGCGATATAGATGAGCGTGCTTGGAAATTAATGAATGGTTCGAACAGAAAATTTGAAGAAGCCGATCTTGATTCGAATGATAGTTGAGGATTAGTTGAATGACTTCATCCCTGAGTAGTGTATGCGATAGCCTCAGGGATGTCGATCGATCGATTGAGGATTCGGGGTGGCAATGAGTCTATCAATGAGCGTCGCGTGTATGTAAAGCCGTAGATTGAGTATCGTTGAACAAGTTATAGTCTTAAGATTTGACGATGTGTGATTCAAACAACTTAGAAATTGACGTGCACGGGATTGAGGATTGCGTAAGTATGAAACACGAAAATGATCGAGTAGATAAAATCGAATCGAGAAAAAAGTTAAGGTGTAGCGAACGGATGACTTGATAAAGGGAATCGATAGGTAAAATCGTATAGAGAAAGTTAGCATGATGGGAAGATAGCGTGCATGAAAAGTTGAATTTTGAAGTTATGCGATGACTCTGAGGATTGGAATGGATGTCGTTCGATGATTGAGTTAGCAAGAATGATGCGAATTGAGGAAATATGTTGGTCGATGACTTAAGATCAAGGGATAATGATCGAACTTGAACTTGAATGTCGAGGAGATTATCCAGTCGGATAATAGCATCATTCGTATGATTCGAAATTGGTTGCAAAGGAAGATTGTCAAGTTACGCATATCGTCGATGGTATTGAGGCGTATCAAAGATCGATATGCGATAACTCGGCGGTACTCTGACTCGGCGAATGATGATCGTGCAAGTGTTATTGTTCGGTTGGATGCTATACATAGGAGTTTGATTGAGATGAATGTTTGATAAAAATGATCGTGTCTTGATGGTTACGTTGATAACCACAACGTCGATGATCTTGTCTTGCGTGAGTGCAACTCTAGCCTCGCACATGCGTTGCGTCGGATTTGGGGCGATCGTTCCGCGTGAGCGCTGACATGGTGATTCATGTCGCAGGAGTGATCGAACTCGAAAAATTGGGACACGGCAACTTTGATTGTCTCGACTTATCGGTTTGATGCGAAGGAAAGTTTAAGGATGTTAGGACTTACGATTGATGAATAAAATAAACTTAAGGACTGAGTAGGTCCAATCCGCGCAACGAGAATGAATTAGTCTAGACTCGAACAAGTGTTATGTCTCGATGAGGATGATTGACCCGCGGGAGTGTACATGGTGATTCATGCCCACCGTAGAAAATCTGACTCGCGTGAGATCGGAGCGCAATGTATTGTTAAGTCAGATGACCTTGTGATCGATTTCGTGAATTGGGATAAATGACTTAGGGAATGTGAAATGTGAATTATGGTTTAGTCGTAGCGTGCTTGACTTGAGAATGATTGATAGGCGGATTATGTCGAACGTATTCGAAAGATAGACTATGCAAGATGGTTTATGGACGAGCGATATTGATACGTCAAGGAGTTGGTTGAAACGTGACTTACAATAGGATGGCTTTGCTGAACGACTCGGACCCCGTACGACAAAATATTTGAATGTGTGTAGGGAATCGATGCTCGATGTTTAGAAATCAGAGTGATGCGACCTTGGGTAGAAAATCCCGTACTATCAGTTTGGTTTGACCTTAGGATGGGGTCAGTGTTGATATTGTTGTTGTTTGGGAACTATGATTCCAATACTGACGGATTGACTATAGCCTAAAAGACATAGCCTAGCGGTTTGACAGACGTTTCGGTACGGAGCGATAGGAATTGTGGAGGTACCACTCATGAGGCTCGGTTGACATGCACGTATATCACGGACGCCGAATATGTGCATGATCCGACTCGAGTGGTGATGGAGAATTCTCTATCACGAGGCTTGGTTAAGATGCATGTAATTCAGGGATGCCTAGAATATGTGCACGATCCAACTAAGTGATACGTTGAATCAAGTGAGACTAGAGGAATGGAAAAGGGTCTAGGATTTTGAAATCGTGTTTCAAAAAAAAGATTGGGGGTAGTACGAGCGTGGCTCAGATTGAGAAAATACATAAGCGTAGTGTGTACGAGAGTTCTTGAATGTTAAGTAAAGTGATAAGTCAATAAGAAAGTACTCAATTAGTTTCGAGGACGAAACTTTTTTTGAGTGGTGTATGATGTAGTGCCCCGTCCCACTCAGTCAATCGGAGGAATCGGAACGCCGACGGCGTTCAGACTTTGCCTTGCAACGGCTCCTCGAAGACATCGCTCGGTCAAGGCGACCGCTCGCTCATGTGGGGTAGTTTCGGTGAACTTACCTCATCTTAGCCTTCACATAATAAATCGCATGTTTTCAACTTGCACAAATAGGTTTGATAATAAAAGAGACGAATCCACATAGCTAAAGGGAATAATCCCGACAGGTCGAATTGAGTTAGAATATGGAAAGGTCCAACGGTCGGCTTAGAATTGGTGCACGACGTGCTTTGAAAATGACACTCGGTCCTTCGTCCCGTGGCTTAGGAGAAAGAAAGTTGGTTTGTGTTGGCAAAGTTATGAACGTAGCCTAAGTCATAGGCGTCGCCCGCATAAATGCTTCATAAAGCATGCTCGGTCTTATCGTCCAAGGCTTGGCATAGCCTTAGCTTGCCCTATGAGTTAAGTTGTATTGCACGGCTTGCGGCATAAGTCTAGGCACCTCAAATAACTTGGTTGTTCAAAGTCGAATGCGTGCACGACATATTCCAATGATGCAAGACTTGACGCAGCCTTTGCTCGTCAAGTTGTTGCAAAGTAAGTTAGGCAAGTTACGTTAAGCTAACAGGAGTAGTCTCAGGCACGGCCCTATGAGTTCTACGGCTGGGTGTAACCACATAGTCAAACGATTATATGGCCCATCATATAGAGTATGACTTGGGCGGTGGTGTCACATAGTGTTTCAAGTTGGTTTAAGACACGATGTCACGGACTTAGTGTTTAAGGCACGAGCCACGGATGATTCATTGAGTTTAGGAAGTATTTCAATAGTTTTTCTTAAATTGAGTGAAATAATAGGGCAAGAAAGAAGAATGCTTGTGACTGGGTCATCGAGGCAAGAAAGAAGAATGCTCGCGACTGGGTCGCCGAGGCAAGGTCTCAGATGTGAGAAGTGTTGAACTTAGCCCTGAAAGAGATGGTAACACTAGAAGTAGATTGATTATGTGAGACATCAGTTCGAGACGAGTCTTGCATGGTCATTAGACAACTTGTTCAAGGTAAAATAAACTGTTTCTCGAACGGCGACCCAGGCGGCCGATGGAAACTGTTGCGATAGAGACATTCGTAGCTGTGCTGGATGACCGCACGGATTAGCAGGGACTTGCAGCGGAGCTAGCTACTCGTGCTGGCAAGGAGCGTCCGTCTAATCAAAAGCTCAAAAGGAGTCTATTATAGCGCTGGGCGCTAGTGACTAGTTCATATATATATATGAGTCGACATGGGCGACGATCCGCGTGTATGCCTTTGGATTGAGTCGAGTATTGAGTGTAGTATATCAAGGAAGTCGAGTTAAATGTGTGAGTATAGTTGGAACACAAAATGTTGGTCCTAAGATTTGGTTGCAACGTAGGCGACGTGCTTCGGCATGAGATGTGGCATCGAGTCTTATGTTGTCGGCATATAAGTCGCATAGTTTGGATGTGAGTTGTCTTGAGTCTAAGTCAGGAAAGGCCGCAAGGCAAAGTCGGTCGAGTGACACTTAACCCACAAGTCTTGATTGGATTAGTTGATGATTTAGCGGCAAGGGCCGCGAGGCGGCGATATGATTGAGTCTCATTGAGTTGCGTGGCACAGCCTCAACAAGGACTTATAGCACGGTCACATGGGGATGGAGTCTTATCGCGTAGTTGCGTCTCAGATTTTAAGCTGTAAGACAAGCACGACTTGATAGGTTAACGTTGTTGAGTTGATGTTGCGTTGCAAGCATGAAACCGATCCTAAGAAAAGAGTAGAAAGACAATCATAAAGGGACTATGTTACAAACAAAGTAAATTAATGTGTTGGTTTTGTATGGGTGGGCGAAGAGCTCATTCTACCAGTACAGTTGAGTACTGACACCCACATAGTTTTCATGTGCAGGCACAGGTAGAAGCTCATGGCGCAGAGCTCGCTGGGATGCGTCGAGGTACGGAGTTCCTTGACGATTCGAAGTGTACAGCCGCATGGAGTCAAGACTTATACGGGACATAATGTATGGACGTCGCCTTCCGAAGCATCCGCTGGCTCAAGACTTGTATTTGAGAGATGAGAGAGAGCTGAGTGACTTGTAATGTAAGAAGAATGAGCTTGAGTGACTTGTAATCTTGGCCTTGCGCCCTTTGTAACCTTTTTTTCAATATCAATAAAAGAGTGTTATGAAATGACTTATGTTTTGTTCTAAATTCTGCTGCTATTATTCTATATCTCTGCTTGGGACTTCTGTGCGACGACCCCGTTGCAGCCGCTGAAATCGGCCGTTATGGAACCCGCCTTGCACGAGCACAATCTAGGCTCATGCGGCATCACGCCTTAGCAAGGACGATCGCTCCTACGAGAGCGGGGCATGACATAACATAGCCTAATCCTCGATAAATGTGCTGATAATAGTTTTAGGACTTTTCCTTTGGAGTAAAAAGCCATAAAGAAGGTGTCGTCCTTTGCCATAGTTCAGCCCTCAATCACTGTTCAGGTCGTAACCCATTTTTTGGATGAGGTTTTTGGCTTGAGTAGTGTAACGATAGAGTTGCATCTTGCCATTATCGGGTTCTGCTGGTGCCAATCGTTGAGGATGCTCCAATCGGCCAAAGATGATGGGTTCCTCCTCCTTCTTCCGTGCTGGAACTACGAAGTAGGCATTTTGAGAAGGGACAACTCAGCTTGCGAGGCTGGCGGTTATCACTTGTGTTTGCAGTATATATAGGACATTGTCTAAGAAATACCTGGTGTTCCAATGCGCACAAGAGTAATTTAAAGACAACTTCCTATTAATGAAATACGAAATTTTATCCCGAAGGATTGCATCATCTAAAGAATACAATTCGGAATTGACGCATATGTAGTCTCCCAACTCTTCATCCATGAGTACCAGGGCTGTTACAGGAGAAGGTGGAGGACATTTCCCCTTCATCTTAACTACAAAGGGGGCTGCAGTCAAAAGTTCGTATAACCTCATAGTTGGCTTCGGAGCCTTCCGGGGAAGCCTTATTTGCATAGGCTCCTGGCTATCCTCTGACATGCTCGAGGATGATCCAGCCGGAGCTTTGTCTCGAAGCTTGATGACGAGAGGGGCTGATGTCTGGGAAGATTTCCCTCTCAATCGAACACTCAATGGTTCTTCAGCGATAAATGCACTTTCTGCGTCATTGTCGGCATCATTGGCGTCGTCATCCAATGGGACTGATTTGTACAGATCAACATCCGTACAGTATGCTTCGAGTCCACGGAAGGGATCGATGTCAGCGAACTCGGGCTTGATAGTCCCGTCGCTGGCCATATACTTCATGCACTGATGGAGAGTGGAAGGCACGATCTTGTATTCATGAATCCATAGTCGTCCCAATAGCATGTTGTAGTTTATATCGGCGTCAATGACGTAGCAAGTAACGTCAGTCTGGAGATTGCCTATTTGAGATTTCAAGCGTATCTTGCCCAGGGGTTCACTTTTTTCAGCATTAAAATCGCTGATTGTAGTGTTCGATACAGTTAGCCGATGCATCAGGATTTCCAAAGCTTGGAGTAAACTACGAGGGATGATGCTGAGCGAAAAGTCGTGGTCGATGTGGATGCGATCAACCTTAATGGCCCCAACGTACCCTGTATAGTACAGGGTCGGTCGTACCGACTATTTTTCGGTAGCATGACCTGCTGAGTGAAGGTAATGTTAGGGATCACTTCGACCACACTATGATAATGTGGACACTCAGCAGGGTTCTCCTTGGGCGGTTGCACCTGAGTGAGGAAGGATTCAACATTCTGTAAAGCTTCACTGAGGGCATCTCGAGTCTCTTTAGAGAGACGGAGAAGCTCGATGAGTGATAGTCAAGCCGGAGTATTAGCCAACTGTGCCAATATGTCAAAATTGTAGGGCTTAATTTGCTCTACTGTCGAATCTTTTCTTATAGGCTTGTCAAAGCAAACCTTCTTCTATTGTTGTTTATCGGCAGCAGGCACTTGGGATAGGCTTGCTTCCAATGTATCGGGGATGTTGGCCGCAACGGGCGGAGGTATCTCTCCCTCTAGAGCTTGGTTCTCTTCTCGCTGGTGAGCCAAGCGAGTGGTAACCAGGGTATCATCAGTTGTCGTGGAGATCATGCGACACGACCTGACCTTCTTTTCCTTGACATAGCGCACTGCAGGCGTCATCATGTCTAGAGCAAGATCATGATGGATCCACATAACATTGCCTTACGGCATTATAAATGTGATGAGCCACTGAGCATTATCACGAGGTGGTGTAAGATTGACTACTTCCATTGTCGCCCTTGGAATGGGGACTACGTCGTCTTGTGCCTCCATGGTTGGAAAACTTCCGAATTAGAAAGTAACCATATTGGCAGTAACAGTCTTCTTCTCATAGTCAAGTGAGATGACTTTAGCGTCGATGAGATGCTGGATCTGAGTGGGAGTGAAAGCTTGCCGCTCTTCATTAACATATCGAAGTTTTCTAGCGTATCTTCATCGTTGAAGGAGTAGATCTCCTTCGGCCTCTGCTCTTCCGTAGGCTTAGAGTTCGTCGGTGGGAGTGAAAGCTTGCCGCTCTTTATTAACATATCGAAGAGTTTTAGCATATCTTCATACTTGAAGGAGTAGGCCTCCTTCGGCGTCTGCACTTCCGTAGGCTTCGGGTTCGCTGATGCCGAACCTTTAGAAATGTTGACGGTCATAGCTTGCTTCCCTTTTCCGTCATTAGGGTTGCTGCTGGACGAGGCCACCCTTTGTCTTCGAGAAAAGGAAAGTTTAGTCCCAGGAGCGGTGCATCTTGGGCCTTTCTTTGTGCCACATCCAACTCTATAATGAAAGGCATCCATTCTGTGCAAGGAGCTCTGTGCCACAACCTGATTGCAGGAAGCATGTTCTTGCGGTACGAGTCCATGAGCATGAGCTCGGGTATACCAGGAGGTAACCTCAGAGCTGCCTGGCCGAAGTGCTCAATGTATGCACGTACAGGCTCTTTCTCCTTCTAGACAATGTCCATGAAAGTCGACATCCTCATGTCCATTCCTCCTTCATAGAATCGATTGAGGAATAGAGTCTTTAAGTCTTCGAACGATGTAATACAATTGTCTAGAAGATTGCAGAACCATTCGTAGGCCACCCCCTGCAGGGCCACTATGAATGGTTGGTGAGGAGAGCATCGTCCTTCGACAGATGCCTTGTTACTGAGGTGAAGTACCTCAAGTATCGTCGGGGAGACTACTTCCCATCGAAGGACATGAGAGTCTGCGGATTGTATTTGGGAGGATAGACCATATTATCCTATTCGGCAGGATATGGTTGCTGAATCCCCATCTTTTGGAGTGCTACTCGCTTTTCTTTGGCATCATAGCAAGCGTGTAACTCCTAGAGGTCCTGCTACATCTCAGTTGACATCACAGGTCTTGTTGTCGATGGAGTAGACGATGATGGTGCTATTTGGTTTACGAGGGAAAGCGCATTGGATCCACCGTTAGCTGCTGGGTCAGGAGCAGGATTGGAGGCAGCGGGATTCAACCTCTCCTTGATCTCTGGAATGACAGAAGCTAAAGACTTTATAGTAGCATTCAACGTATTTAGGCTCGTCTCAAGAGCTTCAATATGTTTGAGCTGATTAGAGCCTTTGCTGCTTTCCGATTTGCCGCCGTCGGCCATGAACACTGACATCATGTGTGGATGAGTTGAAGGGACAGCGGATCTCTCGCTCTCCGGCTCGGACACCTGAGTCCCGTCGTCTTTAGGATAGACTGGAAGGTTGCCATCATCCTAAGACTCATTGTAGTTGCTACTCCCCAGTTTGTTGGCTAGCTACGCCCGTGGAGGCATCTGCGTCATACAATCCTTCGTTGGATTAGAATACAGGATTATCATGGATGGTGGAGGACTGGCCACCCCCAGCATCGAGCATGGCATCTCCTTACGACAAGGAGCCAGACTTGGCACGCGTGTGTTGGAACACACCTGTGCTGAGCATTTTTGTCTTACTACTCCCAGGCTGTCTCTTGGGCTTGTTGGCCAAAGTGGAAGGATTTTTGGATAGCTATTTGAGAGATGGGGAACCCCGTACTGTGTTGCATGAAGCAACATGGAGTTATTTTTCTTCCTCGCTCATCGACCTCCGGTCGAGTCCCTGATGTGCAGCCGCCATTGTCGCAGTCTTTGGAAGACGGACTGTCTCCTTGGTGGCGATGTAGTTGTCGGGTGATAGAAACAGTTGATGGTGATCTGGGTGCAAATATGCCTTGGTTTAGGCATTCCTTGCACGGTAGGCTCCTCTTCTGCTTTACGCTTGTAGGAAAGCATTGGGGTCTTCATTCATGCACTCCCATTGCACGTGCAGGAAAGCTGCACGCAGTAGTGAGGATACAGAGATAGCTTACCTCTTCTGAGTTCCTGAGCGTAAAGTACGCTCATGTCCTGATCAGAAAGTTGCTGATGAGGTAGACTCCTTCAATGCTTACGGGAACACTGCTCACGTGAGTCTTTCTCAGTGGAGTGTACCCTGATGGAACTGGGGACTCCCAGGACCCTTCCTTTGGTGTGCGTATTGATCGATAGAAAGTTAAACAGATCTAATACGTGTTCTAACCCTTCATAGGCGGAAACTAGGGTTCACGAATTATACCTGCGGCGAAAAGGAGACAAGTAATTCCTGGCAATCTCGACCGGACGACCCCAAGATCTTCTGTACGTATTCCTTCCTCGAGTTGGACGTCGTGTGGGCGACGATCTCCCAACCTTTTCTTCTCCTTGGCAGCACTGTCTTTCTCTCCTTACGTTAATCACGAATTTAGAGAAAATTTCAGATTTCTGATCAGTAATCTGGCGGCCATAGAATAGAGGATATATATAGGCTACGGCAGGGACCATGAGGAAAAATTAGGGTTAGGCCTCCTAACGGATCTGGATATCCCGTGTTCAGTCCGAACACACAATCCAGGCCCATTAACAATAGCTCGGTCCACTAATGAGCTATTGTTGCACTACCTCCCTAATCCCAAATTATGTTTGTGGGCTTCTTTTATTATATGCTCGTTTGGCTCCCCATGTTAAGATATCGTATGTCCGTCGATCAAATTAAGTTACTGACAACTATATTGATTCGACATCTTTTATCCTTAAGTAGTACCGCTCAACTTTATTTGTCATGTCGGATATAATCTACCTGCAGTGTTTACTTGACAATCCTTATGAGCTCCTTAAGAGAACATCATCAACCCGATGTATCGGGACATGGATTCCATTTATAATCAACAGCCCATCATACATACAATGTTATTATCCAATTCATAGAGGTTGTTGATCCATAATGAATCTCACTCTTTTATGAGTCAAAGTAATACACATTGCATATACAGGTCCGTTATTATATCTGGATTAAGAGTACATGCATCCATAATAACAGAGGTGTTTGTTCTCTTATGTAGTCAGTACAAAGAGAACAACCTCAAGTGGTCCTGTTCAATACACACAAAGTGTACTAGTGTAAACCTATAGTCAAGATAGACTAATACCATATTACACTACAACCTTTCCAATAGATTGTCCAAGTCCATCTAGGTTGTGAACTATTTATATACTCCATAGGAAACTGATAATATGATCTTCTGTGTGATACCACATACCATATTATCTACAATATAGAATATCAGATATTTGCATTAATACTTGCAACAAATACAATATGCAAACATTTGTCCATATGATTCTCATTCGAAATTTAAGGAAATAAGGTTACTACAAAAGTGATGCTTTTAGTATATAACACTTGTAGGAAAGTATTGGGGTCTTCATTCATGCACTCCCATTGCACGTGCAGGGAAGCTGCACGTAGGAGTGAGGATACAGAGATAGCTTACCTCCTCTGAGTTCCTGAGCGTAAAGTACGCTCAGGTCCTGATCAGAAAGTTGCTGATGAGGTAGACTCCTTCAATGCTTACGGGAATACTGTTCGCGTGAGTCTTTCTCAGTGGAGTGTACCCCCTGGCTCGAGTTGTGCATATGAGTGCTCAAGAGACAATGGGGTTCTACCAGGCGAGGCGTTGAGGCACTCGGACCAGTTTTGTATAGCTTTCCATTGGCTGCGTGCGTGACTGTCAACGCGGGCCTTTGGTTGACTATTGGCATAGCACGTTGGTTGCATATGGCACGTGCTGCCTTAGATTTCTTTCTACTACCCCAGAGGGTACATAGTATTCAGAATCCAATGAAGTAGTTGTCATAGCACTTTGGTCGCGTAGGGCACGTGCTACCTTGGATCTCTTTAAGTTACCTCCAGGAGGTGCGTAACGTTCAGAGTCAAATGTAGCCTTACCCGATGGGTAGGCAATTCTGTCAAAGACAGATCTTCTCTTCGGCACCGCTCCCTCCGTAAGCTGTTGAGCTACTACGCGCTTTCTTCGACATTATGCCTTTGTTAGGCCTACCACAGGAGAGCCGCTCTCTTCCCTGTACTTTATCGGAGTGGAAATCGAGCGAGGAGGCGTGGCGGTAGTTGCAGAAATCTTCTTTGGAGCTTCGTCGGTCAGGGGGTTCTGGAGCGCAGTCTCCTCCATCCTGCTGCTCGTCGCAGCCGTCTTCGGCCCCCAGGTGCGTCGAGTCTTCTTCGGTTTTATAAACCGCTTCGTAGGACTCGACTTCTCCTCAAAATGTGATCTTAAAAAGCTTGTTGGTCAAAACGTACGACCAATGTCTTCTGGGAAGATCCCAACAAGTTGTCATCAGATTGTGCCACTACCTTCTCATAGGAGGAGAAAGAAGTCCTCAGCAGAGTCGCCATCTTGTTTGCTATGACAAAAGATTATACAAACTTTTTGTATTTTAAACGTAAAAAGAGTACAATCAATTCCTAAATAGGAGATCTAAGTACAAAATTTCTAGAAAAGTGTGGCGGTAGAGATCGAGCACTGCAGCGGCTCCTTTACTTCGTTGACGATCTAACGATGACTTGAACATGCTTTGGCCTTCTGGTGTTGGTGATTGAAACTCTAGTATTACCAATCGAGAGGATGCCGATGTTAAAGATTTTGAAGCCTCTTTATTGAAGGGAAACTCTTTCTATTTATAGGGGAGGGGGCACATATACGATGTGCATTAGGATTTGAGATATAAAAGAATCTGCTGTCATTACACGGTGAAGGCACTGCTGAGCTGACACGTGGCGGACGTTGAGATTCCCCTTTATCGAGATCTTGGGTGGTTATCAACATAACCAAAGAAAAAACACGTGGCGCGTGTCTATTGCTCGAAATCATATGTTCAGATGAAGCCGAGTAGATCTCGAATTCTATCATAGAGTTGGATTTTGTTTTATCTTAGGAGGCTATTGGTTTAAACAAACCGATTAGATATAGCCTTCATTCATAATAACAAACTTTGTCCTTATTCGTGATTATAAACCAATTGATAAGATATTGCTTTTATCAACAGAATCAACCTATGTCTTATATGTAAGGTGGCTTAATCAAACCGATTGGGTGGGACCATGCTGTCTACGCTTCTGGTGATGTTTCAGTACTGCCGCGCTTCTAGGCGACGTGTAGACCGTTCTTCTGAAGACAATGGAGCCTCTGTGCTTTTGGGCGACGAGTAAGCTGTGTTTCGAAGACGACGAAGCCTCTTGTGCTTCTCGGCGACGAGTAGACTTGTGTTTCGAAGACGACAAAACCTCTATGCTTCTGGACGAAGAGTAGACTGTGTTTCGAAGACGACCGAGCCTCTTGTGCTTCTGGGCGACGAGCAGGCTGTGTTTCAAAGACAACGGAGGCTCTGCGCTTTTGGGCGACCAGTAGGCTGTGTTTCAAAGACAACGGAGCCTATGTGATTTTGAGACGAGGGTGTCGTGTGGTGAAATCGACTATCTGCGCTTCCGAGTTGAAGAAGGGGCACAGGTACTTTATTGTGCTTCTGAGTCGAAGGACCTAGTTCATGTCGATATCTTTTTTAAGATCATTTAATGACTATTCTCCTTAATGGCTGAGTCAGTCGTCCTTCTCTTTAATTGCCGCCGTTACTTTGGGGGAATTCGAGAAGTTAGTGGCCTAGGACTCAGTGGAATGAACCTATTAAATGATGTTCGTTGTGTTGAGTTCTAGGTTCATCCATTAATCTGGGCACTTTGACCGACGGCCACGTGGCCTGTTGGTTGGACCACACTTACCCTATATAAGGGGGAGTTTTTCTGAAGCATCGTCTTCCTCTCAAAACGTTATGCTTGATTCTAACTTAGCTTCGAACGGCCATTAGCCTTGCACAGGTCGGCTAATGGTTGTGGATCCTGTCGTTCAAAGAGGCTATGTCTTTGTAGAAGAACTAACTGGCCTTGAGAAGTACCCGAATGTCCACCATAAGGAGTTTGAACCTGGGCAACGTCTTGGAGGTCTTCGAGGTCCAAGCTATGGGGTTAGGATTGGTTTTCCACCTGATGAGCCCTCTGTTGTGCTCTGCCCTGCTCATCAGCGGCTGTGTGCCTTCGTTATGCTCGAAGAGCCGCAGAAGCTGATGCGCTTTTGAAAGAGCCAGCCGTCGTGTTGTGGACTGAGTTCTCCCTTGAACCACTAACTGCTTTATTAGCCATATTAGAGTTCCTCCGTGTCTGACTATGAAGTGGTCACTACAAAAAAAAAGGATTTTGGCAACGGAAGATTAGCGACAGAAAATTCTGTCACTAATAGCGACAAATGAGCAACAGATTCTTGACGGATTCCCGTCCAATTACTGAATAAAATATCAATTATTTTTATTGTCCACAAGTGTCAACAAGGAGTCGCTTTTTCATCGGTAATCTAACGACGGAGTTATTTGCCATCGCTAAGTAGTCGCACATCTGTCATTATTTGGCGAGAAACACGCCGGAATGTGGCACCAAAGTTTGAGTCAAATTAGCGACGGACATGAATTCCGTCGCTAAGTCAGTTCCGTCGCTAAGTCGTCGCACAGTTGCCGCAATATTGTCCAAATTTTTGTGCTGCCTAGAATTTCATGCTTTAATGGCGACGAATTAGCGACGAAAATTATTCGTCGCAAATCCATCGCTAAATTTCTGAACCATTTAATTTGAATCGACGGGGGGTTTTCATTCCCCTCCCCCCGAACTCTCTCTCTCTCCAACCATCCTCAAGAGCTTCCCTCCCGCCCCGATGTCCGACATGCGCCAACGAGCCCTCACTTCCGTCCGACGTGCCCGTCGCCGACGAGGTCCCTCTCTCTCATGTACTACTCTATCCTCTCTCTCTCTCTCTCTCTCTCTCTCTCTCTCCCTTAGGGTTAGGGTTCAGGTTAGGTTCTGGAGTTGGTGTTAGGGTTAGTGTTAGGGTATGGGGTTAGGTTTAGGGTTCGTATTAGGGTTAGGGTCTGGGGTTAGGGTTTGGTTTAGGGTTAGGGTCTGGTGTTAGGGTTAGGGTTAGGGTTAGGTTCGGGTTTGGAGTCGGGGTCGAGTTCTAAGTATATATATTGTATCTTTTTTTTACTTTTTGATACTAATTAGGAGTATATTAATAATTTGATCAATTGCATGAAGCATAATAAGGTTGAAGCATGTAAGGTTGTAAACCAATCGTTAAGGGTGTAAAAGCATGTAAAATAAGAAATTTGATCTATTGCATGTAAACCAATCGGTAAGGGTGACTATCATTTAATTTAATTTCAAAACTACTAAGAAATAACACTAGAAATTCTTATAATTATGCCTAAATGTATAAAATATTTTTAAATATTAATTATTTATTAATAATTATTTGTTTTCTGATACCAAAAATCCGATACTCCGATCCGAAACCGCCGATACTATACCGATATCACCGATACCGATACTCATAGGAATAGTCCGATACCAATTCCGATACTGATACTCATAGGAATCAGACCATTCCTATGAGTATCGGTATCGATGATACTATCGATATCGTCGATACCGATACTCATAGGAATGGGCCGATTCCGATACCGATACTCAGTTTTGGCCAAAACTATTTTGTAAGCATTATGGGCCTATTGTTCACTTTTACAAAACTAAAACTTTATAAAGTAAGAGTATATAGAGTGAGTATCTTATTAGTATATCGTAGTACCTAGAGTGTATAGAGTGAGCCTCCCTACTCCCCTTCTTCTCATTCGGGTCATGTGGCCTCCTTTTCCGCATCATATGATATCCAACTCAACCAAAGCCTAGTGAAGTGTAAAAATATTAATATTAACCAAGGTTCACAGTAACGGTATCGGAATCGGTATCACCATGAATCTCATGGCTTCCTGTAAAACACCTAAATTTCTTCTATTTTTATATTAAATTTGGTACCGATTTAAAATTTTTGTATTGTACGTCGTGTAGTCGTATTGTACGCCGAGCGCGGAAGTTCATTTTTTGAATTTGCTCGACGAGTGCGAATATGTGCGAGCGTACATATTTTTAGAAAAATATTTTTTTGTTTCAAAATAATATATGTAATAATTATTTTTGCTATCATATCAACATTTCCTAGTCCATTATTTTATTTATTTATAAAAATTCTTTCATTTATAATAGTTATCAATAATAAATAATATTCTTGTACATAGGTATAAAATTCCTAAATATTTACTAGTTTATTTTAAATAAAAATGTATTTTTGAAATTTATTAATATTAATATTTTATTATCCAAAAAGATTTAGTATTGAAAAAAGATTTATTATTTTCGAAATTATTATTATTGGTAATTTTGGAAAAATATATTTCGAAATTATTGTGAAGATTTAAATTTTGATTTGATATCATGGCTACATTTTAATAGTAAACTAATATCTATATTTGAAATTGATTAGATTTTAAACTAAGGAAATTTGATTTGATTTAAATTAGATTTGGATTTGGATTTGGATTTGATTGCTTTTAAATTAAATTAGGAAATATCTAAATTGGGTTTTAAGGGATCCTAATTCTTATCCAATTGGGAATTTCCACATCCTATAAATAGGCAGGTACTCCTCCAACTTTTTTTATTAAATCCTTCCACAAAATTCCACAAAGTGTACGTGCCTCGTGTCGGTGTCCATCTCTTCCGTGTCAGCCGTGACGGCCTCGGGTCCGACCCCGGGTGTCTTTCCAATAGGTTATTTTCTTTTACATCTACAATTTTTCCCCTCCTTCGGGTCCAACACCCTGGACACAAATCCCCACAATATTCCCTTCGTGTCCTAACACCAGGACACGATATAATCAGTAATCCCTAACCCTAACCCTAACTCTAGTCTATAGCTGTCGCCTCCTCCTGCCACTGTCCATCGTCACCCACACCCAACTGCCGTAACCACAGACTGCCCCATCGACGTCGTCTCACCTCTCATCCCTGACTCCCGACCATCACCACCAGAACATAGCCCTCTCTGCCATCATCCTCGACTCCCGACCATCACCACCAGGACATAACCCTCTCTGCCATCATCCCCGACTCCCGGCCAGGGCCACTCGACCAACACCACTCAAACCCCTACCGCCGCCACGGCACGTCCAACGCCACCACCGGCATAACCATCATCACCACCAGCAAAAATAGAGAATTAAGGAAAACCCAATTAAAAATCACCACCAGCGGCGCTTACCTCCACCGGAGTCGCGCCCAGCCGCCGCGGCGAATCGCCGTCCGCCGCACCCCACGCTCTGCTCCGGCCTAGCGACCGACCCTCCGTTGACCCACGTCCGGCGTGGATCTCACCACCGCATCCCCAAATCCTCAACGAGAACCGCCTCCCTCCACGCACAATCGCCCTCCGAGCCTGGCCGCCGCCGGCGCGAGCCCTAACCGCCGGACCAGCCCGTCCATCTACCTCCCCGACCGACGAAACCCTCGCCCTAGACGCCCGCTCCGCCGGCCGAAGTCTGCCCCCTTCCTTCCTCTCCACTCCGATCATCTCCCTCCGCCGCTCACGGCCTTCGCAGCGCCGCCGGCGAGCACAGAGCCGGCGACGAACCCCTCGCTTCCTCCGCAGCCTCTTTCCGTACAGATCCGAACCATTTTCCGCCCTAGCCGTCGCCGCGTCTAACAGCGCTCGTCCCTCGCCGCAGCCCGCCGCCTCTCGTCCCCGCTCACTCCCTCTCCCTCTCCGAACCTCTTCCTCTCTCTCTCTCAGTCTCTCTCTTCCTTCCTTTCCCTGCTATTTTTTCCCTTCTCATTTTTTTTTCTTTCTTTCTTTCCAAAGATTGGCACTGAGTGTAAGGTTTATTTAGTTATTCGATTTATTATTATTGTTATTAATATCTTTACTATTGTTATTATTATTATTATTATTCTGTGTTGTTTATTATTATAATTATTATTTTCTTTATCATTACTATTATTATTACTATCATCATTTTAAATTATTGTTACTAGTTTTATTATTACTATATAGATGGTTACAAGTGTTTTTTTTCCTTATTATTATTATTCATAGTATTTTTATTATGATTATTTTTATTGCTAAAACCATTTCTTTGCAAACATTATTACTTTTAGAAATTTCTACGAAAATATTATTCCAAACATTCTCAAAGGAAGATTTTACCAAAAATAGTACGTTGAAAAATCTATTTTTTAGCCCTAGCTTATCTATTTGTTTTCCTTTTGGATTTTGTATTTTCTAAGGATATATTGGTCAATAAAAGTAGTCACCAAATTATACTATAAATTTCTAGTTTATTAATTTTTGGCTAATAAAAATATATAGTTTCCTACTAAAACTTATTTTGACAAACTTAGCGCTTTTGCCTAAAAAAATGACTCTCGATTTTCTTTTGTATTTAATTGAAAGACTAATAATTTGTATTTCAAGTTTTATAAAAACATTTTCTTAAACCAATTCTATTATTTGACTTCCCACGATTTTCTCCATCTCGTGATTCAACCCATCTTTCCCTTTCCTTTACCAATTCTATACTACCTTATGTCCACCCTAGCTAATTTAACCCTTCTGGACCCAATGGAACTAACAGTGTCACCACCGGAGGTCACCTTGCATGGTTGTTGCACCGAAGTCGCAGTTTGTGCCACCTTGATTATCGTAGCCCACCAGGCGTCCTACCAGGCAAGACACCTTGCCATTTGCTGTTTAATTATTTTAGCTCATATTTCATGCATTATTTATTTTTTTTTATGCAAAAACTGTGATACATGGCATAACCTATTAGAACTTACTGTTCATTTATATTCCTGCTATGTATTATTTTTCTCACATTAAACCTAGAATTAAGGGACCACCTTGTGTATTGCATTCATTGGCCTTGACACGTTGTACCACGAAGTTGTATGTCGCATGTAGGACACGAAAGTGCGTGATTGGCTGGCCACCAGTACGTACAAGCCGTGCGATAGGAATAACCGCTAATAGAGGTTGCATGCTAGTTTGACTTAGCGGTTATAGTAGTTTATGTTGTGGATACAACACAGTAGGCATTGGGCGGGGAGGATAATTCCTTAGCGTATAGGCTTCGATGCACTTCCCTTTGTGACCCGGACTCTCCGCTGGAGATATGGGGTTGATGACCCAAGATTACTGACGGCCACTGACGATTCTGCGGAATGTCATGCTCTCACTGATGGGGCCTCTGGTGCCCAGGGGGGACTACGCCGATCCTATTCAGCCAGGGTCTATGCGTAGGAAGGATTGCTCTTAACTATATTTCACTTAGAACGGTAGGCTACCTTTATCCGTTAGGTACGAGTACTTTTGGTTTGGATACTTGTATCTGACCGTGGCTTGGAACAATAACTTGTCGCAGATTAGTTCGTCACATCTTGTCCTTGTTTGGTTGTAGGTGTGACTTACTACTTCGATGAGAAGGTATTGAACCTTGTTGGGGTCCGGATACCATATTGGATTCATAGTATGGAAAGATACGTTACCGTAAATTAGTTTACCATCTCCTGTCCTTGTTTGGTTGGGGGGATGGTACGCTCGTTCAGTAGGTGCGTATTGGAACATGTTATAATTCGATTTACTTATTTATTTAAGCAATATTTATTCAGGTTATATGGCATGATATTATGTGTTTTGTTACATCCCTCTGAGGACCTGGTTATCTCTCCAGGTGTGTGCTATTGTCTTTCACAGGTGCTTTAGCTCTAGTCGTGATCATCGCTATTTTCTTCGAGGATGATGGCACTTGGATCGTCTTCGCTTCGCTCGCCACTCATTTCATTTCTATGTACTTTTCCTTATTTGTTGGTAGTAGATTTGTCTTCGCCCAACATATTGTATCAAGACAAATTCATTCTCATTATATGATATCTTTTATTCATTTATTCTGTGTGGATGAGATTAGTTATGGTTCTACTGCATTTTACAGCTTATGTATTTATACGAGGCTTCCATATATTGGAGTATACTTCGTATGAATACAGCTGGCATGTCTACGTTCCTAGTCCTACGTATTTTGGGACTGGGGCGTTACATGTTTTTGTGGTGGCCCATGCAGGTCAAGATAAATTGTTTGGTTACTTTACCGTACCAAGCAAGCCCGCGTATAGGATTAGAAGCCTAGGATCTCATCCACATACTTGACCTCTTACCTTGATTTTATTTACCGTTTGACTCATCAATTGCATCTCGCTTGCTTCCTTCCATCCCTATTCTAATCTTCCCTTCGTGCTTGCTAGAGATTGACCCTACTAGTTAGATGTCCCCAAACACCCTTAGCTTAATTCTTTAAGTTGGGTAGAATACCCCACGACCTAACATGCCCTTGACCATTAAGGTAATACCAATAGTATTATCTAGACCATAGAGACTAGAGGAATTCAATCCATTAGGTCAACCAAGCCTTGATCAATAAAACCGTAGGAAGATGGAATAGGAATAAACAAGACTTAGATCCTTATGACACTTAGACTGTTCATATTAGTTCTTATTTCATCTACCCTCGTGCCTATGTTTTACTATCTAAACAAATGATGCTAATATAGCCTAGTTTTTGCAAGCTTATCTTTTTATCGAGCTTGTTCAAGACATATGTTATTGGAAGAGCTCCCACTAATATGTTGTCTAATCAGAACCGGTGCATAATGGTCTGATCAACCAAGTGCACTTGGGTTCACTTTTGTCTATTATTCTACGTGGATGGAACATAATTAAACTTGGCCTTTAGAACCTCATCCACGACTGCCTTGACAATTCCTTTGAAATTATTCGATCATCTTTGAATTACGTATTCGTATTTGATAACGCATCCTTCGAACTCTATATTGCTTCCGCCTTCACCTATTTTAGGAGGACGAAGGCGTTATTCTAGAACTTCCTCTAGCCTTCCTATCGGCTATGACCATTCTCACTCGATATTGCTATCTTAAATTACTCGACTCTATCAAGACCCTCTAATCGCTTAATTAAATCTAATCTATTTCGTTCTCTTAATCGTGACCCTCATTCATTCCGACCATATCGTATTATTTTCCTATGATCTAGATCGCAATTTCTTACGACAAGATTTTTGTTATTGATTGTTCCCCATCGATACCCCCTTGTGTCTTCTCACCCCCCTGCTAATTCTTAATTTCGAGGACGAAATTCTTTTAAGTTGGGTAGGATGTAAAACCCCTAAATTTCTACTATTTTTATATTAAATTTGGTACCGATTTAAAAATTTTGTATTGTACGTCATGTAGTCGTATTGTACGCCGAGCGCGGAAGTTCATTTTTCGAATTTGCTCGACGAGTACGAATATGTGCGAGCGTACATATTTTTAGAAAAATATTTTTTTTGTTTCAAAATAATATATGTAATAATTATTTTTGCTATCATATCAACATTTCTAAGTCCATTATTTTATTTATTTATAAAAAGTCTTCCGTTTATAATAGTTATCAATAATAAATAATATTCTTGTACATACGTATAAAATTCCTAAATATTTACTAGTTCATTTTAAATAAAAATATATTTTCAAAATTTATTAATATTAATATTTTATTATCCAAAAAGATTTAGTATTCAAAAAAGATTTATTATTTTCGAAATTATTATTATTGGTATTTTTGGAAAAATATATTTCAAAATTATTGTGAAGATTTAAATTTTGATTTGATTCCATGGCTACATTTTAATAGTAAACTAATATCTATATTTGAAATTGATTTGATTTTAAACTAAGGGAATTTGATTTGATTTAAATTAGATTTGAATTTGGATTTGGATTTGGATTTGGATTTGATTGCTTTTAAATTAAATTAGTAAATATCTAAATTGGGTTTTAAGGGATCCTAATTCTTATCCAATTGGGAATTCCCACATCCTATAAATAGGCAGGTACTCCTCCAACTTTTTTTTATTAAATCCTTCCAAAAAATTCCACAAAGTGTACGTGCCTCGTGTCGGTGTCCATCTCTTCCGTGTCAGCCGTGACGGCCGTCCGACCCCGGGTGTCTTTCCAATAGGTTATTTTCTTTTACATCTACAATTTTTCCCCTCCTTCGGGTCCAACACCATGGACACAAATCCCCACAACATTCTCTTCGTGTCCTAACACCAGGACACGATACAATCAGTAATCCCTAACCCTAACCCTAACTCTAGCCTATAGTTGCCGCCTCCTCCTGCCACCGTCCATCGTCACCCACACCCAACTGCCGTAACCACAGACTGCCCCATCGACGTCGTCTCACCTCTCATCCCCGACTCCCGACCATCACCACCAGAACATAGCCCTCTCTGCCATCATCCCCGACTCCCGACCATCACCACCAGGACATAACCCTCTCTGCCATCATCCCCGACTCCCGGCCAGGGCCACTCGACCAACACCACTCAAACCCCCAACGCCGCCACGGCACGCCCAACGCCGACACCGGCATAACCATCATCACCACCAGCAAAAATAGAGACTTAAGGAAAACCCAATTAAAAATCGCCACCAGCGGCGCTTTCCTCCACCGGAGTCGCGCCCAGCCGCCGCGGCGAATCGCCGTCTGCCGCACCCCACGCTCTGCTCCGGTCGAGCGACTGACCCTCCGTTGACCCACGTCTGGCGTGGATCTCACCACCGCATCCCCAAATCCTCAGCGAGAACCGTCTCCCTCCACGCGCAACCGCCCTCCGAGCCTGGCCGCCACCGGCGCGAGCCCTAACCGCCGGACCAGCCCGTCCACCTACCTCCCCGACCGATGAAACCCTCGCCCTAGACGCCCGCTCCGCCGACCGAAGTCCGCCCCCTTCCTTCCTCTCCACTCCGATCATCTCCCTCCGCCGCTCACGGCCTTCGCAGCGCCGCCGACGAGCACAGAGCCGGCGACGAACCCCTCGCTTCCTCCGCAGCCTCTTCCCGTACAGATCCGAACCCTCTTCCGCCCTAGCCATCGCCGCATCTAACCGTGCTCGCCCCTCGCCGCAGCCCGCCGCCTCTCGTCCCCGCTCACTCCCTCTCCCTCTCCGAACCTCTTCCTCTCTCTCTCTCAGTCTCTCTCTTCCTTCCTTTTCCTGCTATTTTTTCCCTTCTCATTTTTTTTCTTTCTTTCTTTCCAAAGATTGGCACTGAGTATAAGGTTTATTTAGTTATTCGATTTATTATTATTATTATTAATATCTTTACTGTTGTTATTATTATTATTATTATTATTATTCTGTGTTGTTTATTATTATAATTATTATTTTCTTTATCATTACTATTATTATTACTATCATCATTTTAAATTATTGTTACTAGTTTTATTATTACTATATAGATGGTTACAAGTGTTTTTTTTCCTTATTATTATTATTCATAGTATTTTTATTATGATTATTTTTATTGCTAAAACCATTTCTTTGCAAACATTATTACTTTTAGAAATTTCTACGAAAATATTATTCCAAACATTCCCAAAGGAAGATTTTACCAAAAATAGTACGTTGACAAATCTATTTTTTAGCCCTAGCTTATCTATTTGTTTTCCTTTTGGATTTTGTATTTTCTAAGGATATATTGGTCAATAAAAGTAGTCACCAAATTATACTATAAATTTCTAGTTTATTAATTTTTGGCTAATAAAAATATATAGTTTCCTACTAAAACTTATTTTGACAAACTTAGCGCTTTTGCCTAAAAAAAATGACTTTGGATTTTCTTTTGTATTTAATTGAAAGACTAATAATTTGTATTTCAAGTTTTATAAAAAACACTTTCTTAAACCAATTCTATTATTTGACTTCCTACGATTTTCTCCATCTCGTGATTCAACCCATCTTTCCCATTCCTTTACCAATTCTATACTACCTTATGTCCACCCTAGCTAATTTAACCCTTCTGGACCCAATGGAACTAACAGTGTCACCACCCGAAGTCACCTTGCATGGTTGTTGCACCGAAGTCGCAGTTCGTGCCACCTTGATTATCGTAGCACACCAGGCATCCTACCAGGCAAGACACCTTGCTATTTGCTGTTTAATTATTTTAGCTCATATTTCATGCATTATTTATTTTCTTTATGCAAAAACTGTGATACATGGCATAACCTGTTAGAACTTACTGTTCATTTATATTCCTGCTATGTATTATTTTTCTCACATTAAACCTAGAATTAAGGGACCACCTTGTGTGTTGCATTCATTGGCCTTGACACGTTGTACCACGAAGTTGTGTGTCGCATATAGGATACGGAAGTACGTGATTGGCTGGCCACCAGTACGTACAAGCCGTACGATAGGAATAACCGCTAATAGAGGTTGCATGCTAGTTTGACTTAGCGGTTATAGTGGTTTGTGTTGTAGATACAACACAGTAGGCATTGGGCAGGGAGGACAATTCCTTAGCGTATAGGCTTCGATGCACTTCCCTTTGTGACCCGTACTCTCCGCTGGAGATACGGGGTTGATGACCTAAGATTACTGACGGCCACTGACGATTCTGCGGAAAGTCATGCTCTCACTGATGGGGCCTCTGGTGCCCAAGGGGGGACTACGCCGATCCTATTCAGCCAGGGCCCATGCGTAGGAAGGATTGTTCTTAACTACATTTCACTTAGAACGGTAGGCTACCTTTATCCGTTAGGTACGAGTACTTTTGGTTTGGGTACTTGTATCTGACCGTGGCTTGGAACAATAACTTGTCGCAGATTAGTTCGTCACATCTTATCCTTGTTTGGTTGTAGGTGTGACTTACTACTTCGATGAGAAGGTATTAAACCTTGTTGGGGTCCGGATACCATATTGGATTCATAGCATGGGAAGATACGTTACCGTAAATTAGTTTACCATCTCCTGTCCTTGTTTGGTTGGGGGGATGGTACGCTCGTTCAGTAGGTGCGTATTAGAACATGTTATAATTTGATTTACTTATTTATTTGAGCAATATTTATTCAGTTTATATGGCATGATATTATGTGTCTTATTACGTCCCTCTGAGGACCTGGTTATCTCTCCAGGTGTGTGCTATTGTCTTTCGCAGGTGCTTTAGCTCTAATCGTGATCATCGCTATTTTCTTCGAGGATGATTGCACTTGGATCGTCTTTGCTTCGCTCGCCACTCATTTCATTTCTATGTACTTTTCCTTATTTGTTGGTAGTGGATTTGTCTCCGCCCAACATATTGTATCAAGACAAATTCATTCTCATTATATGATTTTTTTTTTCATTTATTCTGTGTGGATGAGATTAGTTATGGTTCTACTGCATTTTACAGCTTATGTATTTATACGAGGCTTCCATATGTTGGAGTATACTTCGTATGAATACAGCTGGCATGTCTACGTTCCTAGTCCTACATATTTTGGGACAGGGGCGTTACACTTCATCTACCAGAGCATAATGTAAAACCAAACGTGAAGCAGAGCTTCATATTCAAAACATTAGAAGTAAAAAGTTTTTGATTGGTGGTAGGAAGAGCCAGAATCCTTTGACGCTGCATCAAAGGATTCTGGCTCGCCCTACCACCAATCAAAAACTTTTTACTTCTAATGTTTTGAATATGAAACTCTGCTTCACGTTTGGTTTTACATTATGCTCTGGTAGAGGAAACCATGAGATTCATGGTGATACCGATTCCGATACCGTTACTGTGAACCTTGGTTAATATTAATATTTTTACACTTCTCTAGGCTTTGGTTGAGATGGATATCATATGATGCGGAATAGGAGGCTGAGAGAGTCGAATGAGAAGTAGGAAAGTAGAGGGGGGTCAGAGAGGGGGCCTTCTTGAGAAGCAGGGGAAGTAGAGCGACGAAGTAGCGGGGCGTCGATATCGGACTATATATTCTTAATTGTAATTCTGTTTACTTTGTCTTACGATACATATTTTCACATCCAATCTGCAATAGATTATTACTTCGTTGATTGTATATAGATGTACAAATGGCATTACGAGAGCAGAATTCGTGTGAGTGACGATTTCAGGGCAGGTAGAATTGTTTCTCATTATATGGACGGTAACAAAATCAATTATCCATGTGATAATTGTCGCAATAGACGTTACGAAGAAGTGGTGACTGTGAGAGATCATTTGATCCATAAGGGTTTTGTATGAGATTACGGACTGTGGTCATCGCAAGGTGAACTATATGAGGAAAGGCAGGCTGCGTTTGTTACGGACGCTGCTACTTCTGCTTTTCATGAGGATGCTGCAACAGATTTTGTCATCGAAGACGACGTAGGCTCTGTTGATTATGGAGACCTACAGAACCTTGTACGAGAGATGGTGTACGATGCAGCGGGGCCTAATTTTGATTCGGAGCATCCTAATCCCGAGGCGAAGGAGTTCAATGATATGTTTAAGGATGCCGATACTCCTCTATATCCTGGTCATGAGACTCATTCCGTACTGTTAGTGACGATGCGGTTGTTGAACATAAAATCTAATTTTAACTTGCCGCAAGCTTGCTATGATCGAATCACACAAGTAATCAAGGAGGTGTTACCGAAGGAATCGAAAGGGCTTCCAAAAAATTTCTACAAGTCAAAAATAATGGTCCGACAGCTGGGAATGCGGTACGAGAAGATAGATTGTTGTCACAACGGATGTATGTTGTACTACAAGAAGAACGAGGACATAGAAAGATGCAGTTTCTGTAATACAGATCTTTACAAGCAGTTCGGGGAAAAAGGAAGTCAAATAGAAAACGATGTCCTTACAAGTATATGCATTACTTGTCGATCACGAAGCGCTTGCAGAGGATGTATATGTCTCTAAATACAGCAGAACACATGACGTGGCACAGCGAGGAACGCACAAAGGACGATGGAGAATTATCACATCCTTTGGATGGAGAGGCGTTAAAGCATTTTGATTTGTGTCATCCAGATTTTGCTGTAGAGCCTAGAAATATACGTTTGGCGCTATGTTCTGACGGCTTTGCCACTTTCAGGCAATCAGGATCTCAATACTCCTGCTGGCCAGTCATTCGTATCCCTTACAATCAGCCACCATGGATGTGTATGAGGACTCCTTATATGTTCTTGACAGCTATCATACCCGGTCCCAAAATTTCGATGAAGAACATCGATATATATTTACAGCCGTTGGTGAATTAGCTGAAACAGCTGTGGAAGATCGGCGTCACGACCTATGATATTTCCAGGAAAGTGAACTTTCAGATGAGAGCTTCACTGATGTGGATAATTAATGATTTTCCAGCATACGGTATGCTGTCGGGATGGAGTACGCACGATACTATGTCTTTTCCGATATGCATACAAAAGAGTAAGGCATTCCACCTTAAGCATGGAGGAAAAACTTCTTTCTTTGACTGTCATCGTCAATTTCTGCCCGCGACTCATCCTTAGAGAAAGAACAAGGACGTGTTCAGAGCTGAAAAGCAAGAATTTTCTCATTTGCCTGCCAGATTGTCGAGATATGATATTTGGGAAGATGTAAAGGATTTGCCCACCGTAAAGGAAGATCCAATATCGAACAATCGTGTCGAGGGGTTCGGACACAGCCATTACTGGACCGAGCGGAGTATCTTTTGGGACTTGCCTTATTGGAATGATAATCTTATAAGGCATAATCTTGATGTCATGCATATCGAAAAGAATGTGTTTGATAATGTCTTCAATACCGTTATGGATATTAAAGGACAGACGAAGGACAATCCAAAAGCAAGACAAGACATAGCCGAGATATGCAAGCGTCCTCATCTAAACTTGATACAAAAGGGAGCTGGTGGACAACTAACTAAGCCGATAGCGCAATACACATTGAGCAAGGAAGATAGATTAATAATCTGCTAGTTGATATCTACTTTAAGATTTCCTGACGGCTATGTGTCGAATTTGTCTAGATACGTTGATCTTAACAAACACAAGCTAACGGGATGACGTGTCACGGCTGCCACGTGTTTATGGAAAGATTACTGCCCATTGCTTTGAGAGAGTTGTTGCCTTCTGCTGTATGGGTTCCGTTGGCCGAGCTATCTACATTCTTCAGGGACATTTGTTTAACTAAGCTGTCAGTGCAACATATGGTTGAACTTGAGGAAAAGATTGTATTAACAATTTGCAAGATGGAGAAAGTATTTCTACTGGGCTTCTTCGACAGCATGGAGCATCTACCGATTCATCTATCATACGAAGTCCATGTCGGTGCATCTGTTCGTTATCGATGGATGTACCCTTTTGAAAGATAAACAAACATCGTTATAAATTAAGTGGATTTTATAATTTATTTTTAATTCAAGATAGTTTGTCTCTCTAGGTACCTACACCATCTAAAGAAGAAAGTTGGCAACAAGGCTCATATAGAGGCTTCGATATACAAAGCATATCTTATCGAGGAGGTATCAAACTTCTGGTCCATTTATTTCGATACTTATGTCCAGACAAATCGAAATAGACCCCCAAGGAATGATAAAGATGTTGAGGTTGGAGGCATATTCAATGTAAGAGGTAAGCCTATTGGGGCTAGTAAGAAACAGTGGTTGATTGACGATGAGTTTGATGCAGCTTCCCAATATATCTTGTTAAATTGTGACATACAAGAAGTGAGAGATTCGGAGAAGTAAGTGACTATACTTACACTACTTATGATCTCTAATTTGGTGAAGGAAATATACTGACTCATTATTATTCTCTCTATTAGTGTATTTAGAAATGAAGTCAAAATGAGGACACCCGATATTACTGACGAGGGACTTCAAAGAGAGATTGACTGTAACTTTCTGTCATGGTTTTGCAAATACGTAAGTAACTAAGATAATATGTTATGTGAATACCATTAAAATATATGCAGCTAAAACATTTAAATTATTAATATGTGTTTACAGGTTTTATTGCATGAAACAACCCTAAAAAATGAGAGCCTTCGTTATTTGGCATTGGGACCGATCAAGCAAGCAAATACTTGGCCAGGATATGTCATTAACGGCTTCAAGTTTAAGGCAACTCAGAATGTTATATATGTCGAATTTCTAAATGACGGCTTCAGTACAAAGGATTATGGGGTTTGCATTAGAAGCACCATCTATGATGACGAACCGGACTTTGACTATTATGGAGTACTACGGGATATTGTAGATTTATAATATCCTGTCCATATCATATGCATATTGTGTTGTTCAAATGTGAGTGGTTCGATACGACACCAAATATCGGATAGACAATTGATAAACAATTTATAATCCTCGATATAAACTATCGCAGGAGATATAGAGGGTCTGACACATTTGTGATAACAAGTCAGGCTGTTCAAGTCTACTATACAAGCTACCCAGGGCATCGTAGAGATCAATTTGACTAGTAGGCAGTATGCAAGATTAAAGCTAGAAATACATTCAACGTTGGAGACCCAGCATACCAAGAGAACCAGGTCGAAAAGCCCCTATACTTGGGACAACAGTCGGATACCATGGATGTTGAAGATATTATTGAGGAAAATAGAGGGGAGGAAGATGTTGATACACAAGACTTAGCCGTCAACCATGGGACAAAGAGGCGCCTTGTCCCAATTATTGATCAGGCTGAAGAAGAACAAGAAAAAGAAGAAGAAGAAGAAGAACTTGATGAGGATGAGGATATAGATGAAGTCGAGGATAAGGACGAAGATGAGGCCGAGGACGAGGACGAAGAAGAAGACGAAGGCGATAATTAGATTAAAAATATACCGGTATATAAAAACACTTCCTACTAACTTAGTGAATTTACTTTTACCTCATAAAAATACTTACAACTAACTTAGTGAATTTATTACCTCCTAAAAACACTTAGAACTAATTTAGTGAATTTATTGTAGTTTAGTTATTTCATTTTATACTTCTACATTATTATTTCATTTCATGCTTTTGTCGTTCGATTCATTTACTTATTGTATGGTTTTCTTTTTGCAGATGGCACTCTGGTCTTCCTGTTGGACGCGTCGGTACTTCTCGTACTGCTGGTAGTATATTTTAGATTATTCTTCTATTTATTTATACTTATATATTATTAATTATGTTTATGTGTTCTATTTACAGGTCATGGCCACCAGCGGTCACGGCGACCGTGGTGGTCGTGGTGGAGGTCGTGGTCGCCTTCACCGGGATGTGACCCCATCTACCGAACCCGACCCAGAGACCTCCTCATCCCGCCCTCGATCTACCTCGGGGGTATCGTCATCCATTGGCTCTGGGAGGATGCCAGATGCCGACCCATCGTTCGTTCTGCCAGCGGATCCTCTATTTACTGCACGATGGGCCCCAGAGTATCCACGGATTCAGTTCCATCCAGTTACTGGCGAGTATATTCGTCGACCCGTGGATCCTCCGATGCCACCAGAGAGATCGGCAAGGGAGCTCAAACGGAAGCTATGTCCCTCGGGTAAACTGTAAGTAAATTTGTATTTTGTAAGTTACTTTTTTTAATTCGTTTCATTCATTCAAATAAATAATCCAATCGTTGCTTCTTTGTATGTTTTTTCCGTGGGTTGCTACCAGGGAGCTAGGGCTCATTATAAGGCAAAACTTTCTTGGCCCCTAACTCAATTTTAGTGAGGTACCCCCGGAGTCGTGGTACATCTGGCTCGACCAGATGAGGGTATGTACATATATCTTTTGATTACTTAATTATTAATTATTCTTTAATCCACTATTTTTCTAATTACTTGATATTAGAATTTGTATGTCAGTTGACGTTCTGGTGGCCCCCCTCCTCCATCGCGAGACGAAGATCATCAATACCTAAAAAAAGCTGCCGGAAAGAAGCTGCGGGACGTGAAGGACAACATCCGCAATGGGAGGAAGGTTTGGCTCTGGGAGGACTTCTATGAGCAGATGCTTGAAAAGATGAATACGCCCGAGTTCAAGAATAAATTGGTGAAGGGGAAGGCGAATCGACAGGCAGCGGGTCTGCATACGGAGGGATCGAGGCCCCATACAGCGATGCTTGGAGATCTGGTGAGATATCGGAAAAAACTTTATTTTTTTAATTACTTAATATCGAAAAAAACTTTATTCTATGAATGTTTCGTACGCAGGCGACAAAGGCCGAAAAAGATCCCCGTTCGGTCATCTTGGACGATGTATTCGAGAGTACACACAAGAGGAAGAAGGATGGTAGCTTCGTCGACGAAAGGGCCAAGAAAACTTATGTAAGAATTTTAGTTTATAAGATTTAAGTTTTAGAATTGTAAGTAGTTTAGTTTATAACTTTTGTGACAATAGTGTGAGGCCTTAAGATTTAGACTATAGCTTAGGAAAACTCATAATAAACTAAACACATTCATTGAATAGGCTAAATAACGTGCGGTCGTTAGCACGATTGAGCCCACTCCTGCCGAGGGTATCGGCAAATCGACGTCCGCCCAGTCGTTCCCTTCTATAACCGCTCGCTTGGACGACTTGTTCGTACAAGCCGCCGGCGGTGTAGGGAAAGGCGGGAGCGTCTACAGCGCTGGATCCATAGCGCCGTCGCAGACGTCTTCGAGACTTTACTTTGCGACTCAGCTCGACGAGGATGTGAGGACACAGCTTAGGACTCTAACCTCGGTGGTGACGTCCATGCGAGAGGAGATGACCCAGTTGGCATCACAGTACCCGGGTTCTTCTACTGCTCTGGGTCCTTCTGGTCCCGGTCTTTCGGATGGTGTCGATCCTTCTTCCGTCGGACGTGTTTCTTTTGATGTTGCTGCCACTTTTCTACCGGCTTTGTCTACGATTGCTCTTCTTGACTTGATGTCGCCGGCAGATGTACGTTAAGTTCCAAAGCCGATATTTGATGGTATGTCGGCTCACATCGTTCAGGCGTATCTTCATAAAGCGTAGTAGGCACCATCAGACGATCCAGCTGATCTTTTCTATTTTTTTTGTATTTGTAATGTATCAAAATTTGGATAATTTTAATTTATTATGGATATTTTGTTCTGTTTGTGGATTGTTGTGATTATGGATAATTTGGATAATTTTAAGTTATTGTGGATTGTTGTGATTATGGATATTTTTGTGGATTGTTGGTGGATTGTTCTGTTTTTGGATTGTTGAAGGATATTTTTGTGGATTGTTAGTGGATATTTTATTCTATTTATGGATTGATGGTGGATTGTTGATTATGAATATTTTATTGTGTTCTATTTGTGGATTTTTGATTTTGTTAATAATTAATTGTGTAAATAGGGTGTTGTGAATTCAGGAATTTTTTAAAAAAAATCAGTTAGCGATGGACTTCTGATGGAATAGCGACTCTCGTTGATGGACAAGCGACGGATTATCCGTCGATAAGCTTCTGGAAATTTGCATATATCCAGTTAGCGACGGATAGCGACAGCAAATCCGTCGCCGAGCTTCTGGAAAATTACATGTATACAGTTAGCGACGGTATACTGACGGAGTAGCGACGGAAAATGTCACGTCCCGCCCCCTGAGTAGGGGCACGTGCACGTGGGTACGTCCACCCTACGCCACAGAATCGGTGGAAGAACACTGTATAGGTCGTCTACAAATACAACATCTAGACACAATATATAAACCTGTCATCTCCGTAAGGAGGTATATAAAGTGACAAATCAATCACGAAGACATCTAAGGAAGATAGCACGAAATATGATAAGATATGATAGAAGGAAATAACTGGAAATGGATGCAAGATCCCAACACAAGTTAGAGTTCAAAACATGACACAAGATCCCAAAAATGAATAAATATACTACAAGCCTGAAGTACAAGATGGAACGCAGTCCAGTCAAGCCTATCTTGTCTAGTCTAAGCAGGCGGTGCATCCTCAAGGGGCACCGGCTCCATGGGAATGTCTTGGTCATACTCGCCATCTATGCCAAACCCACAGAAGGTCGAGCAGTCATCATCTATATCATTTATAAACATCAACTGGGTTATCCTATCAGGATATGAGCAAGTACAAATGCTAACAACAGTTCCATGTGAATTGACAAATTCTGTAAGAGACAATTATAATGAAATACAAGATAAAAAATCAAGACTAGAATATAAACAGGATATGTAAAACTGGATATCATGTCATGGTATGAAATAATGGAATGTAGAACAGTACAGGAATATCTGATGTATAATGTAAACATAAACGGTACCTTGAGATATTAGTGCGTTATGTGATCGGCTTGGGTCAGGATCAGGCTGTTCCATGTGACTGGCTATGAAAAGAAAATATGAGAAAACTGGATCAGGTCGGCCAAAATGGAAAGCTATGAACAAGTAGTATCAGGTCAGGCTACACCCTACGTGCGGTGAGGGTGGAGCTATGAACAAGAGAATAGGAATACAAGTAGGGTATTGATCACATAACCACTAATAACTCCCCATCCCCGAGTAGTGTAATGGATCCGGACATGTCACGTTATGACACAGGATTCAAAAGCAGGGGGCCAGCCTACTCCTAAATTGGTGTCTATATAAGTACAAGAAAAACAAGATCGAACAATGTACCAATATACCAGGAAAGTCCAGGAATAACATCTCATGACAGGATCCGACGAATACTAGTGCGTGTACCATCGTGTCGGGAATCAAGTAAAATACTATAACTGAATCGGATATAGCAGATATCAAGACAATAAAAACTATCAGAGAATATACTCGCCTGCGGTCCTGAGCTGTCAATGAGAATAGATGCTAAGAGTGATGTCACAGACCTAAAGATGAGATATCATGAGTTAATTAAGGTTTAATAGTATATGGCATTATATTCTAGTATATGTTATGCAATCTAGGTCAATCTCAGTCAAACTAAGTCAAACTAGGTCACACTAAGTCAAACTAGGTCAAACTGTGTCAAGGGTTGACTTACAGTTGACTTTTGGTCAACTGGTCAACTCCTAGTCCAATCTAGGTCAATCTAGGCTAATTGTTGACTCACAATTGAGTTTTGGTCAACTGGTCAACTTTGGTCAAGTTCTAGTCAATTCTAAGCCAAGTGTTGACTTTTGGTCAACTTTGAGTTAAAATAGTCAACCATGGTCAAACGAGGTCAAAGCTAGTCTAGGTATCCTATTCCCAACCTTACCTACCAAGATACCATATACCTTGGTCATATTGGTATCCCAATACCAATACCTTCAATAGGGTAAACCACTCATTTACCTTGTAGGTAGGGCCAATATCCTAAGATACCACTATGGTATCTCAAGATACACTCTAACTACCTATAGGTATCTAACATATCTAACATCTATATATATATATATCCTAACTTAACACAGGCTAAGATATCCTAATATCTAAAGCTCAACTTAACCATTAACATACCTTAACAAATTCTAACATCTAACTAACTAACAACATCTAACATACAACTTAGAAACTAACATATCTAACATATATATTGAAGTACGCGTAGGCAACTCTAGAGGGGGGGTGAATAGAGTACTTGTGACAATAATGAACAATTAAAAATTCAACTCTATTCAATCCTAACTAGCAAATAATTAATCAGAGTATAATTGTGGAAATTAAATGAAGATCAGAAAGCATACGCAGACACAACAATTTTTAACCTGGTTTCCCTCGTGGAGGACTAGTCCAGGCCTGAGAACTCTAGCTCAGGATTGAAATCCACTATTTGTGAAATAGCTTTACAACCACGTACCTTTACTCAGAAGAGCACGCCAACTTCTTGAATGATCGCTGAGGCGAAACTTAGAATTTTCTAAGTGACTTCTTCAAGACTCTTGTACAAAACTTCTAATTGACTCGAACCGAGCACCTTGTAGGCTTGGAAAGTTTTGTGGCTAGTAGATGAGAAGAGTATGGCTTTTTAGGATGTATAGACTATAAGAGTAGAAGAGAAGAGAAGATTGGATGAATTAAAATGGGATAAAAGGGTGCCTATATATACTAGTTCTGGGAGGCAGAGTACGGCCAGAACTCTGTCCAAAAATTCAAAATTATGGCCGTTGGACAACTTGCAATGAGCAATCCCTAAAAATTAGCTACTGGAAATTAGAAGACAGAGTTCGGCCCGAACTCTGTGTGGGGGCAGAGTTCGGCCCGAACTCTACCTCCTTAGAGATTGAATGCCCATGGGCTTTGTTGGGCTTTGGCAGATTGGCTTTTTGTTTTATGGAGCTTGTTGGTTATCTAGTCTATGGTAGAGGTACTCAGTTTGACTCAACATACAATAGTCTAGACTCAATAAAAGAGTAAAAATTACAGACTTCCGGTGACAAGTTCCAACAGTATTCGTCGAACAATCGTCGATGATGATTGTCTGACTTGATATGTGATAGTCGTCTAATTTTTAGCTTGATGACGATTTATGTGTCGAGTTGGATCATATCAAACATCGATTTGTTAATTATCAAGATTTGGTTGACTGCGATCCAGTTTGGGTCAACAATCTTCCCTATTTTGATAATTGACAAAATTGTGATATTTACGTGTCACAACATTCATACCTGGACCAGATATATAGCTCTCCCGTAGATGGACATTTCGGCTTCCCCGTTAATAGAGAAGTTCTGAAACAAGTACTAGTCCAAACAATACATAGCACAAATATTTATCCAAAATGGTTAAGCAAATATCACATATTCTTCCTCTTTGACATTTAGCAAAATAAAATGGAGGCCCCCCCAATAAAAACATAACCATGGTGAAAATATACAATTACACAACCAAGGCTCAAATCCAACGTAAGAGATAACTAGCAAATAATTCAAATAGAAGCCATATAATCATAAAGTAGTACAAAGCAAAGAGTTCAACTACATAACCACTGAATGAAAATGACAAAGTGCATAAACAAAAGAAATCCTAAACATCAGCAGCATCATAAAAGGGACCACGGCCGTCACGGAGCACGGAAAGGTCCAGCAGAGTCAGATGGGTCGCTAGCAAAGAGACAAGGATCAACAAATGCTCCATCCGGATCTAAATACCTCCTGACCCAGGTGTCGTCGATACGGTAACCTTCGTGAGAAGGGTCCCGTACCAAGGGGTAAGACACCGTAGGATGAGTAGCCAGGGAGTACTGGATGTCATGCAGGGTGTTACTGATGGCCGTCATCTGTAAGGTGGTACGATAATCCATCTGAGTCCAGTGATCGTCCTTCAAGCGAAAACGATCACGCAGTATAGTCTGAATGGACGCAAATGTAGCAGGAGGCTCGGGCGCAGGTTGGCCAAGAGCAGGAGGATCAGTATGAGCATCATTCTCGGAATGCCCAGACTCTGCAGAGGACTCAACAACTGCTAGAAGCCGTCGTGCCTTAAAGAGATAGGTATGGGTAGGAATGACCTGACACTCATCAAGGGGAATATGGAACGTACGAAAAATCATCGGCAAATATAGGGCGTAGACCAATGATCGAGGTCTCTTCCGTGCACTAATCATCCAGTCCATCATAGTGCGCAAAAAGTTAAAAAGGATATAGAAGTGGAGATGATAAAGAGCAGAGATCTCAAGATAAGATACTTCATCGGTCGATCCCGCTTTGGGCAAGATCGTGGAGAAGATAATACGATGAAGTTCATAGAAATACGGATTAAGATATTTAGCCCGTAGCTTGCGTAGATGAGTGTTGGGAGTACACAAATCATCCTTGAATCTTTCAAGTGACGATCCATCGGGAAATTAAAACTTGCGGGCATCGATAAGTTTCTTCCAAGAATTGGGTTCCGGGATCTCAAGATATTCTGCAAGCTCAAAATCATCAAAAGTAATGTCGATACCGGCGACACGAGAGCAAATCCATGTGTCGTCAAAGGTTAGATTATAATAGAACATTTGGATAGCATTCAAATAAACTATAAATGAGGTAGAAACTAACTCATCTAAATAAAGATCATGGAACAATGAATCATACGCCAAAAATATAGTAAAATTAATCGGATGACCCGCATACACACTCCGTGAACGAAAATCGGTAAACCATTTATTGGAAGCCTCCAATGATACAAAAATTTGTTCATTGAATGTGTTGGGGTCTTGAGGTGGTGGTGGATTAAAAAGAGGATGGATTGGAGGAGCAAGAGGAGTAGGAGGATTGGAAGATGATGCACCTTCACTCCTTCTTCTCTTGCCTCTTCCAAAGAGTCTTGGAGCCATGGAGAATTTTGAAAAATTAAAAAGGAAATAAAGAAGAATATGAAATTATACGTCACACAAATGAGAAAAGATGGAAGAGATCCCCTAAAAAGCTTTAGATCTTGAGTTTGGAAAGAAAAAGAGCCCTAAAAATGGACTTTCTAGGGTTAGGGTTTGAGAAAATTGTGTTTGGAGGAAGGTGGAAGAAGAATAAAGTGAAAAGAGAGGGTTTTCTCTCGGGTTTAAGGTTTTTAGGAGCAGCAAGTCGGGTTAAATCTGGACCGTCGGATCAAAACAATGGGTAGCTGAGAATCAGAGAAGGTTCTGTGACCAAGGACACAAAGTTAGGCCCGAACTCTGTGTGGGGTAGAGTTCGGCCCAAACTCTGCCTCCATGGGCACAGAACACAGAAAATGGCTAAGTTTTGATGGAAAATGAATAGAATTTGAAAGTTTGAATTAACTAAGTCATAAACGTAATTAAACCATATAATAAATACGGATTTAAGACAGCGACCATTACGTTAAACTGCCATGAGTTAGTTGTAGGGGCTGTATGCGTAGCGGTAGTCCGAAGACTAGTGCGCCGTGTCACTTAAGCTTTTACGCCTTGTTGTCAGAAGGACCCTTTCGGCTTGTACTCATAGCAAAGTCACCATAAAGATATATGTCATAATCGTTATTTACGCAGGCCAATTTATTTTATGACCGTTTCATCCAAAATTCCTATTACATGACAAAGAAAGTTGAAGCGCTCTTCGGCCAATGGTTTGGTAAAGAAGTCTGCTAGCTAATGTTCAGTGTCTATAAATTCTAAATTAATCGTGCCTTGTTGTTGACGATCACGCAAAAAGTGATGTCTAATCTCTATGTGTTTAGTGCATGAGTGACAAACTGGGTTCTTGATCAGATTAATGGCATTAGTGTTTTCACAAAAAATAGGTATGTACTTGAAACATAAGTTGTAGTCTTCAAGGGTTTGCCTCATCCATAGAATCTGTGCACAACAACGACCAGCTGCGACGTATTTAGCTTCTATTGTGGATACTGCGACAGAGTTCTGCTTCTTGCTAAACCATAAGACTAACGCCTTTTCTGGCAAATGACACGTACCGCTGGTACTCTTACGGTTGACTTTGCATCCCATAAAATCAGCATTAGAATATCCGATTAAGTCAAAGGAAGTGGTTTTGGGATACCAAAAGCCTACCGTAATAGTTCCTTTAAGGTATCTAAAGATACGCTTAACTGCGGTCATGTGTGATTCCTTAGGATTGGCTTGGTATCTAGCACATAAGAAAACACTGAACATAATGTCGGGGCGACTAGCAGTTAAATATAATAAACTACCAATCATACCTCGATACTTACGTTGATCGACCGGTTTGCCGCTTTCATCAGGTTCCAACTTTGTGGTAGTAGCCATAGGGGTGCTGATTACCATGATGCTGTCAAGCTCAAACTTCTTCAACATGTCCTTTACATATTTCGATTGACTGATGAAGATGCCTTGCGAGAGTTGTTTGATTTGCAATCGAAGGAAGTAGTTGAGCTCCCCCATCATGCTCATCTCGAACTCATTTGGCATACACTTGGAAAATTTCTTGCATAGACCCTTATTAGTAGACCCAAAATCAATATGTATTTGTACTAAAAGAATTGTGTCATCAAGAGATTTTATAAACAGTGTAGTGTCGACTTTCCCTTTTGAAAAACCTTTATCTAGTTAGAAAGTACTCAGACGATCATACCAAGCTCGAGGAGCTTGTTTGAGACCATAGAGAGCTTTCCTAAGTTTAAAAATATGGTCGAGAAATTTGTGATTTTCGAATCCTGGTGGTTGTTTGACAAAAACCTCTTTCTTGATAAAACCGTTTAGAAAAGCACTTTTCACATCCATTTGAAAAAGTTTAAAGTTTTAAAAATTTGCAAATGTGCAAAGCATCCGAATGGATTTGTAAAGCCCCTAAATTTCCTTATAAATTTATTTTCTGTTATTTATTATACAATTAAAATTTTATGGTAATTTTAGATAATAATTATGCATATTAAAGAAATACTATAAGGTTGCTTTTTTACCTTAGGGAAATAAATATTTTACGTATAATATACTGAATACTTTGTAAATGCAAGATATATTTATATATATATATATATATATATATATATATATATATATATATATATATATATATATATATATATATATATTCATGTTAGAAGTTTCTTATTGATAATGAAAATATTTTAGTATGTAAATGTACTAATATAGAGTTGATAATATTTATAATATAAAAATATATGTGCTTAATATATTGGTGAATAAGGTAAAAGGTATTTATAGATTACTAAGCATTTATGTAAATTATTAATAGATTTTTCTTGATATTTTTATATTTCTATAAAAATAAAAAGAAGAAGGGAAATATCATTTATATAGTTTTAAAAAAAAAGTTTCTCCAATTTCTCGTGAGATGTAATATCTCACGAGATGAAAGAGGAGGTATTATCTCGCTGGAATATACTCAGCGAGTATATTACGATCGGAGTGAGAAGGAAGCTTTGCAAGATTTAAATCACAATTCTCCACAATCCTTCTCCAACATTCATCATATCAAATTCTCTAGTAGATAGGATTGGATTTACCAAAAGATTTGGTTTAATTAGCAAGTAATTGAATCAAAATAGGAGTTGAAACTCTAGATATTTATATGGGTTTATCGACATGCTGCCGCAACTCGTAAACCCCTGTAACCCTTGCACATCGATCATGCGACATCCCCGTAGGCCCCCAGCAGTCTTCCCCATTGTGCGACGCTAGGACCCCACCGTCGGCCGTCCAATCCACGATGACAGTAACCGCGCGCAGCAAAACAGGGCAGTAGCAGCGATTTTGAACGCCTGTTCATCGCGAGTTTTTGGCCATCTCGTTCGATGGTTTTCCGAATCAATTCTTCGGGTATACAGCTAACCTATCCCTCTTCAATCCCCCTTCAAGTCAAATTTATTTTTAGACGATAGATTTTCTGAAAGAAACCCTCAAAAACCCCAGAAAAATTGTTCAAACTTGAACAGGAGATCAAACCGGAACCCTAACTTTGAAGGCAGATTTCTGTCGATTCTTCCACATTTTCAAAAATCTAATTAATGACAGACATAGGCAACCTATAGGTCTATGAATCCCTTTTGGTAGACTTTGACTTCATCGACTATTCATCGAAATAACAAATTTCAAAAAATGGACAAAAACAATTTCAAAACAATAATTTTTTTATGAAAACCTCCAATACAACGTGCATCCCGCCAAACCGGGTGACGTGGTCGTAAACCGAAAGCATCGAAAGATGCGTATCGACTTCGCGGATGTGTGGGCTTTGACGAAATTCAAATTGGTTGCGTGTGTACGACGAATTTGATGTGTATCCGTTGAAATTTAACGTATCGGCCCCTTTGCAAATTTCCCAATTACTTTGTGCACGTTCATCGAATCGAAACAAAAATTATGCCAGCAGGATCGTATCATTTTTTTAGTTCTGTATGCCAAGTTTAGTCCGATTCTGAAAAGGTTGACTGGAACGTCTATTTGGCGGGCCCGCGACCCGCTGCAATAGGCAATTTCGTGTACGGGGTCACCGGAATCCGACTTTGGACATATTATTGGGTTTGTCTCCTCAAATCGGACCCATAGATGTATAGTTTGATGACTTTAGAGACCGTAGGTTCTGGCACGCGTTTTGGTGTAAAATGGGTCCAACGACGGACATCGTTTTGATCCGAAATTATGATTTTGCCTCTATTCCAGAATTGGACTTTTGGACACGCGTTTCCTAGACATATGTTATATTCCGAAAACGTTTGTGGTGTTTATTTCAGCATCCGAGGACGTACGTGGGACTTGGCTTTCATTGCTTCACTATTCTGACGGTTCGAGCTATTGGACGTCGCCCTTCGCACACAACCTCAGGCAAGATACCTTGCCACCTTACTATGTGATTTACATATTCTTATTTTCAGTTGTATTTTCCAAATTTCTTATTTGTTGTTATTATAAAACTGTGCGTCAAAGTCACACATGGGTGCAAGCGACTCTATCGATCGTTTTCTTACTTTTAATTATTTCTTTTGTATTGACTTAGTCTAGTGACCATCCATTGTTGATGAGGTATTGGTATATCTCATACGGCCTTAAAAGATACTTTATCATGTGATGTGAGTCACATGTAGGACACGTACTCGTGTAGTCGGCCGGCCACCGATACGTATGAGGCGTGCGACGGTTCGGAGTAACTGCCAATAGAATTGCATGCTAGTAGACTTTGCAGTTACTAGCGGTTTCAATGAGTCACGGATGTGACCCTACTAGGCATTGGGTGGGGAGAACAGTTCCTTAACGCATGTGCCACGTATGCACTTCCCTATCATTGCCGGTTATCTCCGCTGGAGATACGGTCCTGGATCCTGATACTTGACTTTCTGCTGGCCTCTGACATTCGGTGAATGTTATGCTTTGAGGTCCCTGGTATCCTGGAGGGACCATACCTGAGTTTCTTGTACCTGTAGCTAGAGTGCCCATGCATTGAAGGTTTGTTCTTAACTGCATTTTTACAGTAGAACTGGTAGGAACCCTATTGCGTGCATCCCCTTTTACTCACTTTTATATATTATAGATAATATGGCATGTTCTTTATGTATCTTGTTACGTCCCTCTGAGGATCTAGTTATCTCTCCAGGTGTGTGCTTTGTGACTTTTACAGGGGTTCTAGCCAAGGCCGTGATCTTCTCCATTTCTTTGAAGATTATTGCTCTTGGTTCGTCTTGCCATTTTATTGATCATTTTCTTGTATATTTTTTTTATTTAAAATGGTTGGTAGTGGATTTGTCTTAGCCCAACTACATGTATAAATGACAAATTCTTGAGTTGATTATAATATTATTCTTTATTGTTGTGGATGAGATTTAGTTATCATAGTTTTACTGTATTTTACAGCTTATGTATATATACGGGATTCCATACATTGGAATATACTTCGTATGTATACAGCTGGCATGTCTACGTACATAGTCCTAAGTATTTCGGGACTGGGGCATTACATGTTTTTGTGGTGACCCATGCAGGTGAAGTTTGCCGTTTCGGTTACGTTACTGTACCGAACGGACCTGCATATAGGATTAGAATCTGGGTATCTCATCCACATGCTTGACTTTCTCCCTTGATTCCAATTTCGAATTCTCGTCCGTCTACCTTGACTTCCTTCTACTCGATTTTCTTTCTACCATAAACCTTAACTTTCCTTCGGCCTGATACAAAGGTTAGAATGATAACTCATACTAGTTATACGTGTTATATTGCTCAATCACCCTAGTAGTTGACTCTTATAAGTTGGGTAGTATGCCTCGCAGCCTACCACCCTGTGTTCTTATAATCCATTAATGAAGTATAACCGAGAGGCACTGAATAATGCTAGTGTAGGAAGATATAATTACCTAGAACATAGTGTTTTAGTAGTCCATTAGTCAACCAAAACCTGATACAAGAGACAGTAGGACGACTGTACAAGCAGGAACATCGGACAAGACTTAGATTTTTTGTGAAACATGAACTATTTATAACTGCTTTCATCATTATCTTCCATACTTATACTTTGCACTACCATGATTGACGTCGTTATTTATAGCCTAGTTTTGCAAGCTTATTCTTTATCGAGCTTGTTCAGGACATATGTATACTGGGGACGCCCACTAACATATAGCCTAATCAGAATCGGTGTATTATAGTCTGATCAACCTTGATGCATTTGGTTCGTTGTTCATTTGATTATCCCACGTGGATTGAGATATCGAGGTATCTAGGTTCTCATCCGCGACTGCATTGACTATTCCTCTTGAATTATACATTCGCATTCGAATCACGTAATTGTATTCAATGACATCTTTCTTGAACTCTTTATTGTTTTTGTCTTTCACTGATTTGGAAAGATGAAAGCTCGTATTTGGTAGATAGATACAGAGTATCCTCCCATGGCTATGATAGTTGTATACATAAGTGTAGCTACCATCGGCCAGTCATATGACTACAACCTTGCCTTGAGCTACTGGTCCTTCCCTCGGCCCTAAAACTAATATCATGATCTACTAGTCATTAAAATTTGAGAATGATTAGGATCTTACCCTTGGTCAAACACATAGCTAGGAGACTATCTAATCTCTAGGAATCAAGTATTGTGAGCCTCCAATTATTCATCTTGATTCATGGTTTAACTAGCGACCCATATGCCTTAACTCAACCTTTACTTGACTAAGCCTCCACAGATTAGACATGAGATTAATAGATAAAAGCAAGGACAAGCATTTACCATGACTATGATGAACACCCATCCCAAGATTAAGGATTCAGTAGGTGTAACGCCCCAGTCCCAAAATACGTAGGACTAGGAACGTAGACATGCCAGCCGTATAATAAATATACGTAAGCTGTAAAATACAGTAGAACCATAACTAATCTCATCCAGACAAAATAAATGAATAAAAGATGTCATATAATGATAATGAATTATCTTGATACAATATGTTGGGCGGAGACAAATCCACTACCAACAAGTAAAGAAAAAAATACATAAGAAAAGAAATGAGTTTTTGGCGAGCGAAGCGAAGACGATCCAAGCGCAATCATCCTCGAAGAAATAGAGATGGTCACGGCTAGAGCTAAAGCACCTGCGAAAGACAATAGCACACACCTAGCGAGATAATCAGGTCCTCAGAGGGACGTAACAAGACACATAATATCATGCCATATAAACTGAATAAATATTGCTCAAATAAATAAGTCAATTGAATTTATAACATGGTCCAATACACACCTATTGAACTAGGTTACCATCCCCCCAACCAAACAAGGACAGGAGATGGTAAACTAATTCACGGTGAAGTATCTTTCCATGCTATGAATCCAATATGGTATCCGGACCCCAACAAGGTTCAATACCTTCTCATCGAAGTAGTAAGTCACACCTACAACCAAACAAGGACAAGATGTGACGAACTAATCTGCGACAAGTTATTGTTCCAAGCCACGGTCAGATACAAGTACCCAAACCAAAAGTACTCGTACCTAACGGATAAAGGTGCCTAACCAATCTAAGTGAAATGTTGTTAAGAACAATCCTTCCTACGCATGGGCCCTGGCTAAATAGGATCGGCATAGTCCCCCCTTGGGCACCAGAGGCCCCATCAGTAAGAGCATGACGTTCCGCAGAATCACCAGTGGCCCAGTAATCGTGGGTAATCTGATCCGCGTCTCCGGCGGAGCTCACGGGTTACAAAAGGAAAAGTGCATCGAAGCCCATACGCTAAGGAATTGTCCTCCCCGTCCAATGTCTACTATGTTGTATCCACAACATTAACCTCTATAACCGCTAAGTCAAACTAGCATGCAATTCTATTAGCGGTTATTCCTATCGCACGGCTTGTACATACTGGTGGCCAGCCAATCACGCACGTCCGTGTTCTATATACGACATACAACTTCGTGGTACAACGTGTCAAGGCCAATAAATGCAACACACAAGGTGGTCCCTTAAATCTAGGTTTAATGTGTAAGAAAAATAATACATAGCAGGAAATATAAATGAACAGTAAGTTCTAACAGGTTATGCCATGTATCACAGTTTATTTTGCATAAAGAAAAAAAATAATGCATGAAATATGAGCTAAAATAAATAAACAGCAAATGGTAATGTGTCTTCGCCTAGTGTACTGCAATGATCAACGTGGCACGAACTGCAACTTCGGTGCAACAACTATGCAAGAGGACCTCTGTTGGCGGCACGGATGGTTGTATTGAGTCCAGGACGGTCCAATTAGTTAGGGACGATATAAATAAGTTCGAGATTTGGAAGAAGATAGGAATATAGCTAGCAAGGGACAAGATTGGATATTCGAAAGAATTTGGCAGAAATAAGTAATAAAAACTATTTGAGAAATATCTTTGAAATTAAATTTTGGCTACTCAAAATATTATAAATAAATACGTGGGAAAATCCATAAATATCTTTTAGGCTATTAAATTTGTAAAAATATAAGTCTTTGACCAAAACTATATTCTTATAATAACATAAAGATAAGTTATATATATGGAGAATAAGTTCAATGTTAAATACCAGTAAACCAGACAATAATAACAAATCATAGAAGCCATAAGGAGTTCAAAGCCTAATACTATCATTTGTAAGCAATAATTGAAAAATATTACTATATATCTTAATAAGACAAACTAATAACAATAATACTTATAATAATATATTCCTAATAACATAATGTACGTATAGCAATTAGTCGCTACTGTATACAAAACAATCAACAGAGAAAAAGAAAATTTTAATTAAATTAAACCAAAATCAAAAGATCAATGACAGAGCTGCTGCCATCTTGAAAGGAAGGGATTTAAGTCCTCTCCATGTTAGCAATTTGTTAATGCTAATATTATAATAATAAAATAATCTCTAAAGTAGGAAAGAGAAATCCATTGAAAAGGAAAATATAGCACAGTAATAAATAAATATAAAAAAACTTAAATAAGCAAATAATTAAATAATTAAAACAACTTAAATGAATAATAGAACAAGCAACTTAATAAATAAAAGTAAAAACAAAGCACTAACTAAAAAGTAAAAAATAAATAGAAAGAAATTATGACAGAGAGAGAGAGAGTTAATCCTTCAGAAGAAAAATAAAAGGAAGGGGAGAAGAAAAATGAAAGGAAGAGGGAAATGAGCGGTGGGAAAAAGGGGTCGGCTCGGCGCAAGGGTCTGGAGAGGCGGTCCTGGTAGCGCTCAGGCGGAGGATCTCCGGCGCGGGTGCGGTGAGAACTCGGGAAGAGAGGAGAGGGAGCGGAAAGGTGCGGAGAGGAGCGGCTCAGGGGTTGTCTAGCCGCGCGGCGCCGGTGGAGACAGTGGCGACGCGGCGGAAGGCGGTGGTCGGCGCGGGCGACCACACCGAGGGCTAGCGAGGTAGGGCGGAGGAGATCGGCGGCGTGGAGGTCGGGGGCTGGATTCGGTGCTGTCGACGCAGCGACGGAGGTGCACCGCGGGTCAGAGTGGAGGGTTCTCACCAGCGCGGGGAGACGCACGCGGCGGAGGAAAGAGGGCACGGCGGTTGGTCGTAGTGCCGGGCGGTGGTGGCAGGCGTGGCGCACGCCGGCGATGGCCGCGCTCGCGGGAACCGCGGCGGAGGTAAGTCCTGGCGGTGGTGGATTTGTATTTATTTAGGATTTTTGCCAATGACGGTCTATGGAATTTTCTTTGTCGCCGGCATTGGCGCCGGTGATGGTGGTGGTCGACTGGACGGGTCCGGATGAGACGGGGCTGGGGGGTGGCTGTGCTGGGTTGTGGATGGCTGGGAGTAGCGGCGCGGCCAGAGGGATTTGGCCAGTCGGCGAATGGTTTGCCGAGGTCTTTGGTGGTGATGACAGTGATGGTGGGAGTGGCGATTGACGGAGACGGGGTTGGATGTGGCCGAGGTTCGGCAAGGCGAGCGGTAGGGGCCGACGGGTCGGAGTAGCGGTTAGAATTTAGGGTTGAGTTTAGATGAGTCGTGTCGGGTGTATCCGACAAGACGGGGACGGAGGTTCGGATCTGTCGGACCCGGGATGGAGAAATATATTTGTACAATGAAACACATAGTGGATGGGACGCGGACACGGTCATGGACACGATGCACTCACTTTAATTGTGTTAGAGAATTCGTGGATGATAAAAGTTTATGGAGGAGTACCTGCCTATTTATAGGATGTGAGAATTCCCATTAAGATAAAGATTAGGATTAGTTTAAACCCAAATTAGATAATTCATCTATTTATTTAAATTAATTCAATAAATCCAAATCCCGATCAAAATCCAATTCCAAATACAAATCAAATTTAAATCTAATTAAATTCTTGGTTTAAAATCAATGGAATAAATCAAATTTCAAATGTTTCACTATTTATATAAATACATAAATTCAAATCAAGATTTAAATCGCCACAATAATTTTGAAATATATTTTCCAAAAATACAATATAATAATAATTTTGAAAATAATATAATTATTTAAATACACTGATAAATAATTAAAATAATATTTATGAAGAATATTATTTATTATTAGTAACTGCTATAAACGAAAAGGCTTTCATAAATAAAATCATAAACTTGGAAATTTCAGTATGATAACTAAAATTAATTATTATATATATTATTTTGAAAATAAAAAATGTTTTTTCTAAATTTTGTACGCTCGCACATAATCGCACTCGTCGAGCAAATTCGAAAAAGAAATAAAATTTCGTGCGCGACGTATAATACGACTACGCGACGTATATTACAAAATTTAAATCAGTACTAAATTTAAATAAAAAAATAGTAAAAATCTTAGGGGTTTTACAGTAGGTGTTATTGTAGGTATAAAATTTTAATAAAGGCATGGCTTAGCATTAGAACAACACCTTCCCCAGCTTGGCTAATATCTGTAGCATAACACTCCATCTTATTGACTCACTATTTATCAACAACAATGCATGAGCACTATATGCAATACCATCAGGAATCTTATGACTATAGTCTGACCGGCTTAACACCAATAGAAGTTTACGACTTAGCCGATAGAGATCTTTCAGAGGACGTGTCTTAGAGTTCGTTACCCTATCGATAACCCTCGTATACTACGGAATAGTGGTTCATCGAATCATGTATCATTGTACACATACGTTTTCCATTTATTGAGGAACGGTCCTCGAACTTGACTCATATCTACCGTATCACGTTACGCCGTGCCTTATTCTTTGTTATCAAGAGTCAAGGTACAATATCCGGACTTCGAAATTCTTCTAACCTTATTATTCCAAAAACTATGTCCTAGTCTCTAGAGTAAATAGATTGTAAGCCATTCTTAATTTTAGGAATTATGGAATCACTAATTGATCGAGGTAAAATGGTTCTCATTAGGATGATAAATTAGTGACTCGTGCACTCCCACTTTATTTTTAGATCTTTTGGTGTCCCTTACAGTGACTTTGATATTCAGAGTGCAATACTAGCTGTTACCTTCCAACAAAATTTATATGTAAGACCTAGATAAGTCCACCTTTAAGTAACATATCATGTCCCACTCAAACACATCCATTTGTACTCTATTTTTATGATATGACTTTCAGGTCAAAAGGGACTAGCGATAACCCTTACCATAACACCGATGTACCTTTCGACTGTAATTAGAGAACCAATCTTGACTCAAATCGTTTCGCCCAATATATGGTTGTGATCTACTCGAAGCCCTCTATGCACATGCCACTAGTGTGCCACTCAATAGAGGCCCATTGTGCTACTTAAACATAAAAGTCACGGAAGGCACATCTATATGACTTACAGAACCTATTCAACCAACCCGACAAAAAATTCGCCCCACCACTTGAGTTGGAACCTATTCTACATTACCCTAACCTAACAGGGATGGTTTAAATTGATTCTACGAGATTTTGTCTAGCCCCTATAGATTAAAATCTAAGGTTCATGTAATCAAAGATTGAAGTCCAATTAGGGAACCCATTGAGACTCAGTTAAACCCATCCTTGTCTATCGCCATATTTGGACTATAAAACTAAACTTGATGAAATAGGCCCTCACCCCTGTTATGTAGTCCTCATCTCATGGTCCACTGATACCCTTTCCATAAGTCCCCCAACTATAGTGTCTCGAATCGGGACGTGACATTAACGGTATCTCTTCATAGCCTATGTTATGCGATGAATGAAACACCCCACTGTACCAGCTTATTAGTAGTTATGTTTGACTAAGACCCTTCCTATTGCCTTGATGAAACATGGTCAATATATGAGTATTATTTAATAAGTAGTACCTAGGCTTCCTATAGAGTCCATGACTACGAACAGAAGCACCTCATATCCCTTTGCTCGCGCATTAGATAATCGCGGTAGAAGATCACAACTTTGACTCATCAAACTCTGTACTGGTCATACAATCCTAGTTTCAATTTCGAGAATGAAATTTCGTAAAGTGTTTAGGCAAGCCTCTCTAAGTATTAGCAAATTACTGTGAAAGATTAGTTCCAATTGAACTAATAAAACAATGGTTCATAGCGTCCACTCCTATCCTTATCATCTAATGACCTCCATCGTGACTTTGATATTTGGAACACAACTCTAGCCTTTTCTTTACAACAAAGTTCACATTCATGAACTAGACCAGTCAAGCTACAGACATGACATACATGTCTCACAAAAATATACCTTCATGTGCTCCATTTTAATTACCCCATATGTATGACTCATTTTTCCTTTAAAATAAATCATAGCGGTTTACTTCGTTCTATTTTGACTGAACCATACAATATCAACCCATTCCCATAACTAAACTGAAAGTCCATGATCCATGCAGGACACAACACACCTATGACATATGCATTCCACTCAAACAAACACATGCCTCCTATACGATACCAAATACAAGCCGCATACTCCTGTCATTATGACTTAAAGGTTCAAACCCTTACTTAATCATATATTATAGCAAGGTTCTGTACTTGTTATAGATTGTCCTCTCATGGCCATAAATTTTCTTTCCTTAAGTTCTTCAACCTTGCCTCTAAGTTACCCATGTTAGGCGAATAAGGAAATTCCTTGAAATGACATGTTTTAATTATAATCAAACAAACGATGCGTACTTACCTGGTTGAACGCATGGCTGATAGAAATGATGTTAGATTGTAATAATACTCCTATAGAAGTTATTGAACAAGAACACCATTTCAATAACGAGGGATCTTAGAAACTGTGAATGTAGTCAGAAGCGACCATTATTCTCGTGCCTCTTCCTAGAGATTGTCCTTCCCAACAGATTTGCAACGGTTTTTACGGTTAGCCAACTTTTATAAGTTGGGTAGGTCCTTAAACTAAGAATACCCTATCTTGTACATGACCTCAGATTGAATTCCTTTATTAACTACCCCCTCCATCTTCTCTGCCATTTGACATGCTCACCATTCTTTCGTATTTAAACTCATTGTTAAGCTTATTTTTAATTTCGAGGACAAAATTTCTATAAGTTGGGTAGGATGTAAACCCCCTAAATTGTCCTATAAATTTATTTTCTGTTATTTATTATACAATTAAAATTTTATGGTAATTTTAGATAATAATTATGCATATTAAAGAATTAATATGAGGTTGCTTTTTTACCTTAGGGAAATAAATATTTTACGTATAATATACTGAATACTTTGTAAATGCGAGATATATATATTGCAAAATGTGTAGAATATTTTTAGGTTAGAAGTTTCTTATTATTAATGAAAATATTTTAGTATGTAAATGTACTAATATAGAGTTGATAATATTTATAATATAAAAATATATGTGCTTAATATATTGGTGAATAAGGTAGAAGATATTTATAGATTATTAAGCATTTATGTAAATTATTAATAGTTTTTTCTTGATAATTTTTATATTTCTATAAAAATTAAAAAAAAAAGAAGGAAAATATCATTTATATAGTTTTTTTTAAAAAAAGTTTCTCCAATTTCTCACGAGATGTAATATCTCGCGAGATAAAAGAGGAGGTATTATCCCGTTGGAATATACTCAACGAGTATATTACGATCAGAGTGAGAAGGGAGATTAGCAAGATTTAAATCACAATTCTCCTCAATCCTTCAACAACATTCATCATATCCAATTCTCCAGTAGATAAGATTGGATTTACCTAAGGATTTGGTTTAATTAGCAACTAATTGAATCAAAATAGGAGTTGAAACTCTGGATATTTATATGAGGTTATTGACATGCTGCCGCAACTCGTAAACCCTTGCAACCCTTGCACATCGATCATGTGACATCCCCGTAGGCCTCCAGCAGTCTGCCTCGCCGTGCGATGCTAGGACCCCACCGCCGGCTGTCCAACACACGGCGACAGTAACCATGCGCAGCAAAACAGGGCAGTAATAGCATTTTTGAACGCCTGTTCATCGCGAGTTTTTGGCCATCTCGTTCGATGGTTTTCCGAATAGGTTCTTTGGGCATGCAGCTAACCTATCCCTCTACAATCCCCTTCAAGTAAAATTTATTTTTAGACCTAGATTGTACGAAAGAAACCCTAAAAAACCGTTGAAAAACTGTTCAAACTTGAACAAAGAATCAAACCGGAACCCTAACTTTGAAGGCAGATTTCTGTCGATTCTTCCACAGTTTCAAAAATCTAATTAATGACAGACCTAGGCAACCTATAGATCTATGAATCCCTTTTGGTAGACTTTGACTTCATCCACTATGCATCGAAATAACAAATTTCAAACAATGGACAAAAACAGTTTCAAAACAATAATTTTTTTATGAAAACCTCTGATACGACGTGCATCCCACCAAATCGGGCAGCGTGGTCGCGAACCAAAAGCATCGAAAGGTGCATATCGACTTCAAGGACGTATGGATTTGACAAAATTCAAATTGGATGCGTGTGCGCGATAAATTTGATACGTATCCGTCGAAATTTACCGTATCAGCCCCTTTGCAAATTCTCCAATTACTTTGTGCACATTCGTCGAATCAAAACAAAACTTACGCCAGCAGGACCGTATCATTTTTCTGGTCCTGTATGCCATGTTTGTCCGATTCTGAGAAGGTCGACCGGAACGTCTATTTTGCGGGCCCGCGACCCGCTCTAACGGGCAATTTTGTGTACGGCTCACCGGAATCCAACTTTGGACATACGATCGGGGAAGACTTATCTTCGGACGTACGATCCCGCACAAGAAGAATCACTACCTTCTCAAGCTCCTGCTGTCCCTACAAGCTCAGAAGCCGACCCGTCCAAGCCTCAAACCACATCCAAGCAGAAGTAGACGCGGTTTGACAAATCTCTAAAGGCGTCAGCTCCCGAAGGCATGGATCGACCCTACAACTTTGACATACTGGCTCAGCTAGCCAATACACCCGCCAGGTTGTCTCTGTTCGATCTATTACGACTCTCCAAAGAAACGCGAAATGCCTTAAGTGAGGCATTGTTACATGCCAACTCTTACCTCGCTGAGGTCAAAGCTCCCGCTGAAGATCCTGTCTCCTGCCCCCCACTGCCACAATACTATGGAAGTGGTGCCCAACATCACCTTCTCACAGGAGGACATGCTACTCAAAAATAATCGTCATGATAGACCCTTGTACTATACAGGGTATATCGGGGCAATCAAGGTGGACCGCATGCACATCGATCCAGGATCCTCCCTCAACATCATTCCTAGAAGTTTGCTTCAAATTTTGGGAATCCCTCTGCACAAGCTATCTACAACCAATACAACTATCATCGCTTTTAATGCTGGTCGAAGCCATCCGCTGGATAAGATCCGCCTCAAACGTCAGATCAGTGATCTCCGAACGGAGGTTTCCTGCTATGTGATCGATGCCAATGTATCCTACAACGTCTTGTTGGGACGTCCATGGATACACGAGAACATGATCATTCCTTCCACACTTCATCAGTGCTTCAAGTACGTCAACATCGACGGTGCCGTGAAGACGGAGTTTGCCGATGTCGATCCTTTCAAGGGCATCGAAGCTCACTTTGGAGATTCGGTACTTTACCAGTCTCAACCCTCCAAGAATGATGGCAATGAAGCTGAAGCCAGTCCATCCTCCAACGATGGTCCCCTGATTATCCGAGTCAAAGGACGTACTACTCCAAAAAGTACTCCGAAGCCTCTCAAAATCTGGGTAAAAAAGAAAAACACCGACAAGGTCAAACCACTGACCATCATTCTCAGTAAGACACCCCGGAAGGAACCTACTGATGCCCTTCCTCCCAATCCTGAAGAATTACCCTACATAGTGAACTCGGCCAAGATTGTGGCTTCTCTTCCAGATGATGATCCTCTCAATGAGTATATCAATACTCATAATAATGTACCTTCAGCGGATGATGTTATCCCTGAAGAAGAACTTGTGTATTTCCTTAGTAAAGGTTTATCTTTGAATTACTCTGATGTCTTTCAATCTGTAAACCATTACATAGATACGATATACGCGCTAGAGAACGGCATAGGACTACACCTCCGTATGCTGGTCACGACGCCTCACTTACGGGAAAAAGTTTACTCCAGAAGATATCCAGTACTTCATCATTCCAGCCAGAAAGAAAGATGAAGAGCTAATCATCTTCGGTCGCATAATTGGCGAGAGAAAGTTCATTCCAGACTCTACTCCTCCCAAGTACAACACAGAAGCTGACTATGACTCGGAGAAAATGTAACTATTCCGGTATAGTTGGCAGGCCAAGAATATCATCCAGAATATGGGATATGACATCAAAAGCAACGAAGGGCTAAATTACGGCCGAGAACGATGGTTGCCAATTCGACACTTTGCTCCTTCCGGCAAACCCGGGAACTACTACCAACGAAGCGGTGTTGGTTTGGGTTATGCCTCTCCTCCAACAACTCTCGAAAGATCAGATGATGAAGCAGATCGTTGTTCTCATTCTTCTGATTCATCCCTCTGGGACTCAGATTCCAGCATCAGCGACATGTTCAAAGCAACTCTGTCCGTCAACATGGTTTCCGCCGACCAAATTACAGACGATGTCCAATCAATCAAACTCGAACAATGGGCTCAAAAGTTGGATTCCAGGTTGGAGCTACGCTTCGAACAATAGGAACCACCTACCGAAGATGAAGTCATTCAAGTCAATCTAGGAGATGAAGCATCCTTCAAACCAATCTTCATCAGCAAAAGCCTATCTGGCGATGAACGTTAATCTCTTATACAGCTTATAAAAGAATACATCGACGTCTTTATATGGAGCTATGAAGACATGCCAGGCTTGGATCCCAAATTCGTCGTGCACTGCCTGAACATTTCGTCTAAAGCTAAACCAGTGAAGCAGCAACAACGACGATTTCGACCGGACGTCATGGAAGCCATCGAGAATGAAGTCAAGAAGCTCATTGCCAGCGGATTCATTCGTGAGGAACAACACCCAGACTGGGTTGCCAACATCATTCCAGTCATAAAAAAGAACGAAAAAGTTCGAGTCTGTACCGACTACCGTGATTTGAATTCTGCATGCCCGAAAGACGAGTTTCCCCTACCGATCACTGACGTAATGATCGACAAAACTTGCAGCTTCGAACGGATGTCTTTCATGGATGGGTTCTCAGGCTACAACCAGATTAAGATGTTCCCCGACGACGAAAAGCACACATCTTTTCGAGCATCGTTGGGGGTATACTGCTATACGGTGATGCCCTTCGGATTGAAGAATACAGGGGCAACATACCAGCGAACCATGAACACAATTTTTTGCGATCATTTGTACAAAATTGTGGAATGCTACGTAGACGATATTACAATCCAAAGGCGTCTCAAGGGCAACCACCTCCACGACTTGAGAACAGTGTTAGAATTAATGCGTGCATACCAACTCAAGATGAATCTAACAGTCTTTCCTGGGAGTCTCCAGCGACAAGTTTCTTGGTTTTGTCATCACTTCAAAGGGCATACATCTGGACCCGAAGAAAGTGAAGGCTATTCTCGATATGCATCCTCCAAGAAACCTCAAAGAGCTATGTGGACTACAAGGAAGGCTAGCCTACATCAGACGATTTATTTCGAACCTCTCTGGAAGATGTCAACCATTCACTCAGCTCATGAAAAAAGGCGTATCTTTCATCTGGACTGAACAATGTCAACGTACATTCGACGACATCAAGGTGTATCTTACAAGCCCTCCAGTATTGGTTGCTCCAATAACGGGGAAGCCCTTCTTGCTCTATGTTCGCGCCATAGATCATTCCCTTGGCACCCTGTTAGCTCAGAAGAACGAAGGCAGCCATGAACAGGCGATCTACTACCTCAGCCGCACAATGGTGGGTGCCGAGCACAGATACACACCGGTAGAGAAGGAATGCCTCGCACTAGTATTTTCCATCCAGAAAATAAGCCACTATGTGTCTGGGCAGACTATCCATATTATATCTAAAGTTAACCCTCTCAGAATACTCATGACTAAACTGGGCTCTCTCAATTCCCGTTTAGCTACATGGGCAATGCTGTTGACTCCGTACGATATGATCTTCGTTCCTCAGAAAGCAGTAAAAGGCCAAGCATTAGCTGATTTCCTAGCAGCTCATCCGGTGCCGGAATCATCCAAACTCTACGACAAAATTCCTGACGAAGTGATGGAGTCTAGCACTACAACTAAAGAAATCCACATTTGTCGAATGTTTTTCGACAGTGCATCAAGATCAGGGCCCAAAGGGAATATCGTGGCTGGAGTAGGTGTCGTGCTCGTGTCACCTGACCATCTAGTTATATACCGCGCATATTCTCTCATGGAACCATGCACCAACAACGTGGCTGAATATAATGCCCTATTAATCGGCCTGTAACTGGCGAAGCAACTAGGAGTTGACTATCTAGAGGCTTACGGTGATTCCAAGCTAATACTTAGTCAGGTCCGAAGGGATTATGAAGTTTGTCACGAAGACCTCATCCCCTACCACAGAGCAACAATCGAGCTGGCGTCTACTTTCGCTGGATTCTTCATCGAGCACGTGCCTCGACTACAGAATATAAAAGCAGATGCTCTGGCCGGTCTTGCTGCTTCCTTGACCGTTCCCACTAATACTCAGCAGTCGATCACAGTGTCTGGTCGAGAATTATTCTGTATGAAAGATGCCTTGCATATTCATCACAATTACGCAGCAGAAGCAAATGTCGACACTAAAGACTAGAGATTTTCCTTCATAGACTACGCTGTCTATAGAATCCTCCCTGAGGACCCGAAGGAAGCAGTATCCATCCAAAGGCGATCCCTCAGATTCTACTACGACACAGCTACCTAGATGCTATATCGACGCTCTTTTGACGGGCTACTGTTACGATGCTTATCAGACACAGAAGCCAAGCATGCACTCCGGGAGGCTCACGATAGAATTTGTGGTGCACATCAACCAGGCCCCAAATTATAAGATCGCCTCAAACGTATGGATTACTACTGGCCCACAATGATAGCGGATGTTGTTGAATATGCAAAGAAGTGTAGAGCTTGCCAATTCCACGCTGATTTCATTCATCAATGTTTGGAGTTTCTACACCCGGCGGCAGCATCTTGGTCGTTCAAAGCCTGGGGCATGGACGTCATAGGACCAATCAGCCCACCATCCTCCAAAGGACATCGGTTCATTCTAGCTATAACCGATTACTCCTCTAAATGGGCGAAAGCTATACCGCTCACCGAAGTAAAGACATCAAATGTGATCAGCTTCATCAAACATCACGTCATCTACCGCTTCGGCCTACCTCGTAGGATCATCTATAATAATGGTCCATAGTTCGCAAGCCATGCATTATATCGGTTCTGCAATAAGAATCGAATCCAGAACGTAGCCTCTACTGCCTACAATCCAGCAGCTAACGGGCTAGCAGAAGCCTTCAACAAAACCATCATCAAACTTCTCAAGAAGTTCGTGTCTTCAAACAAGCGCGATTGGAACGAGAAGCTCGGTGAATGTCTATGGGCCTATCGTACAACAGTTCGGACTCCAACAGGCAGTACGCCATTCTCTCTGGTTTATGGGAGCGAAGCAGTTCTTCCTCTAGAAATCCAGATTCCTTCCCTTCGGGTAGCCTTAGCCAGCGAGCTGACTACTGAAGAAAGCTACCATCTGTGACTCCAAGAGCTTGAAGCACTAGACGAAAAATGCTTATTAGCTCAACAGCGTATTGAGCTATACCAAACACGCCTTTCCAGAGCTTTCAACAAAAAGGTGAAGGAAAGGATCTTCCAAGTCGACGAAAGGGTCCTAACAGTGAGAAGACCGATGGTTATGACACACAAAACAAAAGGGAAATTTCAGCCTAAATGGGAAGGCCCCTTCGTCATAGAATCGGTGTATTCTACCGGTGTGTACCGGCTAACCAAGCCTGATAGTGACTTGCTCATGATGCCTATCAACGATAAGTTCCTAAAGAAATATTATGTGTAACCTCTTTTACATAATGTTTACATATGTCCAGTCATATAAATGTACAGTGCGATGTTTATATAATTAAAAAAAATAAACTATCTAACTATTATACGTATTTTAAGAGTCTTGAATACGCCCTGGATAATAGGTCCTCTAAATATTTTCCCAGTGGAATCATTTCCATTTTTGACTCTGTCCAAACTCGGTTTGACGAAAACAAATCACGTCCCTATTACCTCTGAGTTGTTTTTCGATAATTATTTTCCCAGCGAAATGATCAAATGTTTTGCCACGTCCACATAACCTCTGAGCAAAGCATTCATCAAAGATAGTCATGTCCATACTACCTCTGAACTATCCACTCCTCCCTAATGCTATATATCTTTCCACGTCCATATTACCTCTGGTCAGATATAGAATATTCTCTGTTATTACGTCCATATTACCTCTACTAGTAGCTTCATTCAACTTATTATCTATGTTCGAATCATTCGAATATAAAATAGATAATAGGTCCATATCAAAATTCTCCAGCGGAACACCCATCAGAAATATCCTTGCTACGTCCACATTACCTCTAGCATCGATATTTCACAAAAACCACATTCACTTCCGAAAAGATTCTTTATTCAGTACTTAAACGTCTATTAAAAGACGAAAAAAAGGTACAAAAGCCATGACAGCCAAAAAAAGGAGTTACAAAATCTACGGGATACACAGGCGGTTTATGCTATCCCTCAGAGCAGCAATCTCGGCTTTAGATTTCATAGTTGCTCGGTGCCGTGCCTCTTCTTGGCGAGCAGCTTCATCTTCAAAGAGGATCAAACTCTGATGCTCCCCCTCTAACCTCGCCAGCTGCACTTCTAAACGGGCAGAAGCGTTGGCTGTCATGGCAGCCTGGGACAGATAATCCTCTTGTTCAAATGATGCCGCCCTCAAGTCAGCTTCCAACTGGGCGATCTCGTTCCTGATCTGCGCAATGTGATTGTGCTTCTTAGTGATCTGCGCAGCCAACCTGTTCTTTGAGGCAGCACGGCCCTCACTCGCAGCATTGAATTAGCTGTACTGATCAGCCAGCTCGCCAATCTCCTGAACAAGGGCATCCTTCCTTACTTGGAAGGTAGCCCTCTCCTCCGCAAGAGCTGTCATCAAGGCGTCATCCTCTGCACGGAACATCAACATCGGACTCCGCTGCTTGATGACTCGGAACCGGGTCACCTGACCCTCCAAGTCATTCAAGACCTTCCTCAGAGCATCAGCCCATTCTTCATAGCCAGCTATGCTCCTGAGGGAGGCTACCTGACATTCGGTAACAGCCTTCACAGGGCCGAAGGCGACATTCTGATTCAAAACCCCAGAAAGCTCACTTTCAGTACAGAGTAGAAAGTTTTGATAACTTCTTGGGCCATCTCTTCATCTTCGGTGGAGGTCGTCGGAGAAGAGGCTTGAAAAGTTTCTTCTACCCTTGGAAGAAACGCCTGACAAGAAGCCGAGCCTGACAAAGAAAACAATATACATCAATAACCGAAAAAGAGCAAGGAAAGGCGAAAGAGTCGCAATTTCGTACCTTCGGCTTGTTCAACTCCGGCCGGGACTGCGCCCTCAACGGCGATTTCAGGGAAACCAGGAACATGCCCAGACTGTTCAAGGAGAACAATATCAAGGCCCTTAGGGCCATCGAGCCTGCGTCTCCCACAAGCTCGACCGAAACAGGGGCCGATTCAGCAATAGCTCCCTCAGCAGGCTGCTCAACTCTTCCTATTGTAGCCAATACCGGCCCACCAACAGCTCCTTCTACAGTAGCGAATTTGGAGGAACCAGAGACAACTTCTGTCCCTCTCCTGTTGGCAGAGATTATCTTCACAGGGGGTTCTTTCCCCTTGTCTATAAGAGAATATACAGTCGTGGTCAGCTTCACAAGGAGCACGCAAAATCGAAGTCGAAAAATCTCGTCCGAAGAAAGGCGTAAAGGCAACATACCCGTAAGAGGATGAGCCGATTGGACTTGGTTCTCGTCCAGCTCCTTCATCGCAGTCCCTATTGCAGACATATCCCTACAGATATGTCACAGGAAAACCTGATCTTCTGATCGCCGTTATGGTCTGGGCCTCTGTCCCGATCTTCCCGCTCAACCCTTACGACCGAAGAAGATCCTCCCTCGTCCATCTGCTGAGGACGGACATGAGACACCATTGTTGCGTCCACCTCCTCAGATAAAAAGGTGCCAGCTTCAGCTTCAAATTCTAGATTCTGGGCAAAGGACAAATACAAGGGTGAGAAAGCTTCTAAAGGCTTGACCAGAATGGCTATGGAGTCGAGGAAAGGATCTACCTCTCGAATATCAATGGCCCGCGATGACTTTCCTCTTCTTCCAAATTGCCGAGAGGATCTCCTCAAGGGAGGCGAGCCAGCACCCATTTCCTTAGCTCTCCTCGGGGCAACAGTTTTTTTCTTCCGTTTTAAGGTTGGCTCCTGGACCAATTCAGTTGCAGCCTTTCTCTTCTGAGGAGGATTAGGAGAAGAAGAATCCTCATCTTTTGTATCCTCCTTCGGAGACACTGTTGGCTCCCTAAAGATGGCTTCTGGCTGTGGCGCTACGGCTGGTTGCGAGGTAGGAACAATAATTTTCTTCTTATGACTCTTTGGCGTCTTTTTCGTAGGAAGAGGGCCAAACCGAGTCCCCAATATCAAGCTACGTTCACGATCATACTAAGGATGGAAAGTATTGATCTAAACGTAAAATTTGGCGGCAGCATAGCACAAATGGGTCTCAGGCTTATCCAAGGGCAGAGTGAAAGTCACCCACGTGCACCCGGTGTTGTAGTACATCCAAGCATGCGCCCCATCAATCAAGCTGTCTATCGACTCCAGATACGGGCTAGAGTTTCGTAAAAGGAGCCGACTGTAGCCGAACTACCGCACAAAATAACTTTACAAATACGGCTCCAGATAGGCATGATTCCTGTCTCGAAGCACCAGATGCGATGGTCTAATAGACTGAAGCCAGTAAAACGCCCCAGCAGTCAAATTAGAGGCATGAACCCCCTCATCCACTAAGACATCTCCTGTATTTTCGCTGCCGAACGGAGGAGATACTCTGAAGAACTCATAGTTTTGCAAGAAGCCTAAGGCCCTTCTGCAAACTGGAACGTCGGTGACATTCCAATTTTTATCACAAAATCTACGAAGAAAAGTGTCTCCCACCAAAGAATCCGCCACCAATCCAGCATTCATTAGGAAAGGACAATGTAGTAGCAGCCACCCCATCAGAAAATGATATGGAAGCTCGGTTCGGGCAAAGTGAGGCCTGTCGTCGGGAGTCACCGCATCCCTGACAAAGTCCCATAGACCTCGTCCAATGGCACAAACCATCGCAGGAAGTAGTACATGATGGTATCCGAACGCCAGCTTCACAGTCGAAAGTATCATAACTTGGTCTATTGTCTCAATGGACCCTGAACCTCCAGGGACTACGCAGTTACGAAGCCAGATCATTAAGAAAGCTGCCAGCATAGGTTTCTCTGACAACGGATGTTCAGTCTGACGAAAGTAGTGGCTAATCGGAGACTCAGGATTATCACTGTCCTCAGTATCCAATGTCTCATAATCCGCCATTCGGGCTTCTATATCGAACTTGGTCATGGGTTTTAAGATTAAAAAGGAGGCCGGATCTTTCCCTTCTCCTTGGACAAAGATATAGCCCATCCAGGCTCTCGTGTGGGGATTGGCCCCATCGGTTCTTCCTTTCTTATTAATCCTATGACAGATAAGAAGGTGGCAGAGCAATTCCTTGTATACATCAACCATCCCAGAGTTTTTTCTCTCCAGATCTCGGAGCTCTTCATCACAAGGCACGTACTCTTCATAGGGCTTCGTACCCCAGGGAAGCTTCGACACCTCCTGTATTTCATGGAGGGCCAATCCCATCTCCCCAGCCAGAGTAAAGAAGGTACAAGTGTCAAGGTTATATAACTCAGCTAAAGAGACAAACATTGACCAGTTGGCCCTTACACCATATTGAGTGGCCCTAATAGCATAGTAAAGGCCAGCAGTCTTCAGGGTGGCTTCATATACAGAAAGTATCCAGCCGGTGAGATTGCTCCATAACAAAGACGGATCCCCCCAGCCTTCCATCCGCATTTTTCCTGCGGGGTACGACACATCCTCCGTCATCATCAAATTATAAAGCGTGTCAGCAGTATAAGGATGAAGGTTAGCTGGAATGTCGTTCACTACGACACCAGATTGCAGTCCCCTCGAAAATAAGACGAAGACCTTGGATACATTTGAAAGTATCTTTCTTTCGATCGCCTGAATCGAACTGTATTCTTCCAGAAATGACTCCGGGAAGTTCAGGTGTTAGGTTCCACTTCATCCGTCGCCGCACGGCTAGGACAGTAAAAGCAGACAAAGGATAATGGCGCTCCATCGACGGTATCCATATCTTCTGATTGTTCAGATTGATCACCATGGGGATTCTCAAACGTATGGTCTCGCCATCTTCAAAACCCACACTATCACCAAACAGAAAATACAGCTTCTTGAAGCAACGTGCCCCTTTACCTACGAACTTTTCATCATTTATCATCTGCCTCAAGAAGGACTTATCCTACTCAAGTATGGCGAGGGTCTGCTCCGTAGGCTAATTTTGATCAATCTTGGCTTTAATAGCACAGATCATATTTGTTATGGGACTGGTGTCAAAGGCCTGGTAAGCAGAGTCGAAGGGAATTTTGTCAAACTCCGGGACAAACATGTTCACTGCAAAGGCAGAAAGATAGTCAGACCCAGAAGATCGCAGAAAAAACTAAGTTCTAAAGAGCTTCTATGAGCCCAAAAGACTATGCACCCGAAGGGATATGCGCCCAACACAAAGACATGTGGGCGCATAACACAGACAATAAATGGGCGCATAATGTGCCACAGCTTAAAGGGCACATAAACATGGCAACACGTGGGCGCATAGCACACCACAGTGTTGGTGCATGACTTCTGTGGGCATATAGTAATGCTCACAGAAGTATGTTACCCTGTACGCAAGCGCCCAAGCAGAAGAGAAGTCCGAGCGTCGCAAATTAACGCTCGAGACTTCATTTTTTGAAGCATGACCTCACCCAAAATCGGGTCCTGGACTGTCGAAGACTCTGCCGTAAGAGGAGAGCCACCCAACGCAGCCCCCTTGCCCTTCGCGGATCTCTTAGTGGCCTTGAGAGACATGATTCTCAAAGAAAGAAGATGAAGAGTTTTCTAAAAAATTCCAAAAGAAAGGAATAATGTATTTTCTCTCTCCCAGGGTCTATTTATAGGCACGAGCCACTGCCTATGCACCCACATACTATATGCGCCCATTGAGTGTATGTGCCCGCTGCAGCCTATGCGCCCACGTGAAGGACCAACTATCTGCATATTATGCGACTGTCGCTTGCTGACGTGGACAACTTATAAATGATGGACCGCTTCAAATTCCGTTCCGATGAATCTATCAGTTCGAATTTCGAGGAAAATCTCAACAGTCGTATCTCCCTGACAGGTTGGCCAAATACTATGCGCCCAAATGAGAGGGTCGTGCTATGCGCCTATTGCCTCGCGAGAAGACGATCCATGCTTCTTTCAAATTATTTTGAACTTGTTCAAAGTGTCAAAAACTTTGAAGGGGGGCCTGTAGAAGCATAAAATTTTTTCAGCAAATATAGCTCCATGCGCCCAAGTCAAGAGCAGCTCCATGCGCCCAGTCAGTGTAATTCTATGCGACCACTGGATGAGTAACTCCATGCACCCAGTCAAGTATGGCTCTATGCGCCCAAGACTAGCTCCTTCAAAAGGAGGGCGCATAGCATGAGACATGGCTATGCACCCAAGCCTGACTCAGTCAAAGCTACGATCAAAACGTGCACCGAAGCGCATGGCCACGTCAGTCTCCACGAGCAGTCGTGCACCAAAGCATGCGGCCACGTCAACACCACGACCAACCCACGATCTTGCAGCCTGTATGCGTCTATATTCTATGCACCCAAAGCAGGACTATACGCCCATATAAGAACCATCGTGTTCCCTCACATGGGCGCATAACACCATTCCAGCTCGAGAACGACTATAAAAGGGGGCTTCTTCCCTCTTCAAACACAGAGGACGGAGACCATTTTCAAGAGCCAAATTGCTGCACTTCTTGCCAGTGAGCCGAGAGTTAGTAATTTTCTTAGGTTTTCTTCCACTTTTGTAATCGGAGTGTCAACGGAGTAAAGGAGCAACTGCCGCTCGATCTCCATCGTCCCATTCTCCAGAATTCTTTTTTGTACTCGGGGATCCTCAGCGCAGGATCTCTCAGGCGTACTCAATTTGTGGTGCCTTGCGCCAATAAAAGAAAAGACAGTATTTTCTTCTTCTTTTTTGTGTGCGTCCACATGGATTTTTATCAAATTAATTTTAAATCATTTTTAAATAAAAGGATGGAATTATCCATCGAGGTTTAAACAAACCCAAATCCTTATCCATCCAGGAGCACACCTCCTATATAAGGAGTGGCTCCTTCCTCCTTTTCCATATATCCCAATCATAATTCCTAATGTGCATCATGTCTGTGTCCAGCGTTCTTATTCCGTATTATACATTTACATTATTCTCATGTCGGACACCCCCCGACACCATCAAAACCTAAATCTACGATTCTGTCTCCCTGACTTCCTCCCCAGCACACCAAACCAGACCTCTCCGACAACCCACAAACAATGTCACCACCCCGTCATCGTCATCACCATCTGCCATCAACACCACCGCCACAAAACAGCACCAGCACCATCAACGGCACCCATTGTCGACGACCCCCTAAAACCCTCACCAATAAATCCCGGCCAACCATGTAATGCCCCATCCCGCTCAGTCAATCGGAGGAATTGAAATGCCGACGGTGTTCGGACTTAGCCTCGCAACGGCTGCTCGAAGACATCGCTCGGTCAAGGCGACCGCTCGCTCAAGTGGGGTAGTTTCGGTGAACTTGCCTCATCTTAGCCTTCACTTAATAAATTACACGTTTTTAACTTGCACAATAGGCTTGCTAATAAAAAAAGACGAATCCACATAGCTAAGGAAATAATCCCGATGCGTCGAAGTGTGTTAGAACATGGAAAAAGGTCCCACGGTCTGCTTAGAAGTCGGCTCAGCGTGCTTTTAAATGACACTCGATCCTTCGTCCCATGGCTTGGGAGAAGGAAGTTGGCCTATGTTGCTGAGTTGCCACAACGTTCGAATTAGCCTAAGTTATAGGCGTCGCCCGTGTGAACACTTGATAAGTATGTACGGTCCCGTCAACCAAGGCTTGGCATAGCCTTGATCGGTCCCACGGTTCTACGGCTGCACATAGCCATTTGTTCCCACGATCTTAAGGCTCGTCTCATAGAGTATGACTTGGACGATAGTGTCGTACGAAATATATTGGATTTATGGCACGAAACACGGTTGTTTCGATGATAGAAATACTACGGTCTATGGCCAGTATTAGGTACGTTTGGTGCAAGTTAAGTTGGAAGGCTACGTAGTAGTCGTTCCCTCGATTTCAAAGAAGTAAGTTCACACGACCGTTTGTCGCTGAGGCGGTCCCTCAGTTGGGAGTCTCACGGTTCCTACGCACGTTTTCAAAGTATGAGGTGGTCCCTCGGTTGGGAGTCTCACGGTCCTGATGCACGTTATGCAAAGTGTGGTTCAGAGCACGAGTTACTAAGTATAGTTCCAGTCGTACCAACAAATTAGGCCATGCATTTACGTGAGTCTAGATATCTCGTAGGTGCGTGGTCATTGGACAACTTGTCGACAAGGATTTCTTCCTAGACTGGTATTACGCTGGGGCACCAGGCCCAGTCGACCTAGGGGGAAGACGTTATAGCAGTGCACGATTTTACTGCGTGGGTAGTCAGGGGTTTTCCATGGGGCTAGCTACTTTGCATCGAAGGACCCGCCACATACCCGAGCTATGTCCATGATGGCTTGTCTTGCCAGTGGCCTTTTATATAGATAATCGGCATGCTAAGCGGCGAATCCGCATACACGGTGTCAATTGAATCTAAGGAAGCATATGCACGGTATATGATGAGTTATAGAATGCGTGCACGGTATGCACATAAGGTATTATGAAGCCAAAGATTTGGCTATGCGCAAAGACACGTGCTTCGGTACGAGATATGACGTCGTGCTTGGGTTCTCAATACCGGTTCCACAAGTTGGGTTAGTCGTTACGAGTTAAGTCGAGAAGGGCCGTAGGGCAAGCTTGGTTAAGTTATGTTGAGTTGCAGGGCACGACCTCGAAATGTGAGGCACGACCACGTTATCATAACACAAGTATAGGTAAGACTTAGCGAGGAGACACTGCCTCAGAAATATTAAAGCACAAATCGAGTTCATTTTACGACCGAGTCGTTACATCCCAGAGTATGGCACGAAAGACAAGTATGAGTCGGGCATTGACGATGCAAGCACGAGAAAGATTTAGAGGCAAGGATAGGGAAGTTTTCGGTGTGATAGCACGGTATCGGTCTAGGGGCACTAAATAGGCCGAGTGTCTATGTCCTAAAACTGATCCTAAGGCAAAAGTAGAAAGACAATCGTAAAGGGTTTATGTCGCACAAAAGGAAAATGAACGTGTTGGTTTTGTATGGGTGGGCGAGGAGCTCACTCCACCAGTATAGTTGAGTACTGACACCCACATAATTTTTATGTGCAGGCGCAGGTAGAATCTCGTGGTGCGGGGCTCGCTTGGATGCGTCGAGGCATGAAGTTCCTTGGCGATTCGAAGTGTGCGGCCGCTTGGAGTCAAGACTTATACGGGACATAATGTATAGATGTCGCCTTCTGAAGCATCCGCTGGGTCGACAATTATAAATTGAGAGATGAGAGAGAGCTGAGTGACTTGTAATATAAAAAGATTGAGCTTGAGTGATTGTAAACTTGGCCTTGCGCCCCATTGTAACTTTATTTCAATATCAATAAAGAGCTTCTTTGAATAACTTGTGTTTTGTCCTAAATTTCTGCTGCATGTTCAATGTCTCTGCTTGGGACTTCTGTGCGATGACCCCGTCGCAGCCGCTATAATCGGCCGTTATGGAACCCACCTTGTACGAGCGCAATCTAGGATCGTACGGTATTATGCCTTAGCGAGGACGATCGCTCCTACTGGAGCGGGGCGGTGACATAATGGTATCAGAGCACGGCTTTACGTCCATGGACTATCGATTGAATTCTTTAACTCCGATGTTTCTGCGAACTCTGAAGTGTTGCTTCCGCAAGTTGTTACCGTTGGTGCGCTCTCTCTCAATTGTCCCACGGGATGTCCATTCAATAAGTCTAATATTTTCAAAAGCTCGTATGAGTACTCGGTTGAATGGGATCGAATGGCCAAGGCCATTATGCCAAACTACGACGGATTTGAGTTAAAAGAAAATCGATGCTAAAAAGTTAGCAAACGTAGTGCGTGCTTGAATAACCTTACGCTGACAATAGCGAACGAGTACACGAAACCGAAGTATGTTCGAACGGGATGGTTATGCACACAGCCTTTTGGCTAAGTTGTGTCGAGTATCGCGCACGTAGACCTTCTGGTGCGAACGAGTTTGCGAACGAGATTGACAATCGCATGGACGAGAATAAGTGAGACTTAGAACGTATGTTGATAGAGATGCTACTTGACCAACGCTAAAGCAAACATGAGAAATGGTTCTTAGACCTTGAGAAACGGGCGAACGCACAATTGAACATGTCGGTTGTGAATCGTATGACCTTTTTGAGGATTTGTAGAATGACTTGACCCTGAGTGGTGTATGGACGTTATAGAAATTGTTCGAACAAAACTAGAGGATTTACGGATAGTACGAGTATGTAGACAAGCGATGATATCGCAAAGCCTTAGAACGAGTAGCGCATAGTTGGTCATGATTCGAGAGTCGCAAACGAGATATCGTTCGGGCGAATTGTGAATGGTAATACAAGTTACGAAATGGTTGAATGGAGATTCTAAACTATAAAATAAATGGATGACTTGATTGAAGAAATTGATACAGATCGTATACGAAATGTTAGCACGAAGGAAAGATAGCGTGCACGAAAGGTTTGACTTTGAAGTTACAAAATGACTCTGAGGATTGGAATGGATGTCGTTCATGATTTGAGTTACCAAGGAATGTTGCGAATTGAGGAAATACGTTGGTCGATGACGTAAGAAAGACGGATAAACGATACATAAATATGGGTTGAAGAAATTGATGTTGTGAACGATTCGAGGGATAATGATCGAACTTGAAATTGAGTGTCGAGAAGATTTTCCAGTCGGACGATAGCATCATTCGCACGACTCAAAATTTGTTACAAAGGAAGATAGTCAGGTTATGCATATCATCGATGGTATTAAGGCGTATCAAAGATCGATATGCGATAACTCGGGGGTACTCTGACACGGTGAATGATAGTCTTACAAGTGTTATCGTTCTGATGGATGCAATACTTAGGATTTTGATTGAGATGAATGTTGTTGAAAATGATCGTGTCTTGATGGTTACGCGGATAACCACAGCGTCGACGATCTTGTCTTGTGCGAGCGCAACTCTAGCCTCGTACATGCGTTGCATCGAATTTAGGGCAATCGTTCCGCATGAGCGTTGACATGGTGATTCATGTCGCAGGAATGATCGAACTCGGAAAAAAATCAGGATACGGCAACTTTGATTATTTCGACTTGTTGGTATGACGCGAAGGAGAACTCGAGGATGTTAGGACTTGTGGTAGATGACTGAATGAAACTTGAGGATTGAGTAGGTCCAATCCGTGCATCGAGAATGAACTAGTCTAGACACAAACAAGAGTTACGTTCCGATGAGGATGATTATCCTGCGGGATCGTGCATGGTGATTCATGCCCACCAAGGATAATCTGACTCGTGTGAGATCGGGGCATGGCATATTGTTAAGTCAGACGACCTTGTAATCGATTACGTGAATTGGGATAAATGACTTAGGGAGTATGAAATGTGAATTATGGTTTAGCGATGAATCGTGTCGTAGCATGCTTGACTTTAAAGTATTGATAGGCGGATTACGTCAAACGTGTTCGAAGAGATAGACTATGCAAAACGGCTTGATGAATGAACGATATTGATTTGACGTGGGATTGGTTGAAACGTGAGTTATCGTAGGATAGCTTTACTGAACGACTCGGACCCCGTACGACGAACGTTGGGATGTGGGTAGGGAATCGATGCTCGATGTTTAGAAATTGGAGTAAGGCGAGCTTGGGCAGAAAACCCCGTACTATCAACTTGGTTTGACCTTAGGATGGGGTCAGTGTTAATATCGTTGTTTGGGAACTTTGATTCCAATACTGACGGATGACTTTAGCCGAAAGACATAGCCTAGCGGTTAGGCAGACGTTCCGACATGAAGAGATAGGAATTGTGGAGGCACCACTCGCGAGTCTCGGCTGACATGCACGTATATCAGGGGCGCCCGAATATATGTACGATCCAACTCGAGTGGTGATGGCGGATTCTCTATCGCGAGGCTTGGCTGAAATGCATGTATTTTGGGGACGCCTAGAATATGTGCACGATCCAACTAAGTGATACGTTGAATCAAGTGAAACTTGAGGAACGGAAAAGTGTCGAGGATTTTGAGATCGTGAGTTTCGAAGAAATGTTGATGGTAATGCGATCATTAAATTAAGACGAGTTTGAATGTTGGTTGATCGGTTGGTGTTCCTACGACTAAGTTAGTGATAAGAAACGAGCGTGGCTCGGATTGAGGGAACGCATAGGAGTAGTGTGTGCGAGAAGCGTAGGATGTTGAATCGAGTTATAAGCCGATAAGTGTACTCAGTAAGTTTCGAGGACGAAACTTTTTCTGAGTGGTGTATGATGTAGTATCCCGTCCCGCTCAGTTAATTGGAGGAATCAAAATGCTGACGGCGTTCGGACTTAGCCTCGTAACGGTTGCTCGAAGACATCGCTCGGTCAAGGCGACCGCTCGCTCAGGTAGGGTAGTTTCGGTGAACTTGCCTCATTTTAGCCTTCACCTAATAAATCGCACATTTTCAACTTGCACAATAGGCTTGCTAATAAAAGAGACAAATCCACAAAGCTAAGGGAATAATCTTGATGAGTCGAAGTGTGTTAGAACATGGAAAAAGGTCCTACGGTCTGCTTAGAAGTCGGCTCAGTGTGCTTTTAAATGACACTCGATCCTTCATCCCATGGCTTGGGAAAAGGAAGTTGGCCTATGTTGCTGAGTTGCCACAACGTTCGAATTAGCCTAAGTTATAGGCGTCGCCCGCGTGAACACTTGATAAGTATGCACGGTCCCGTAAACCATGGCTTGGCATAGCCTTGATCGGTCCCACGGTTCTATGGCTGCACATAGCTATTTGTTCCCACTGTCTTAAGGCTCGTCACATAGAGTATGACTTGGACGATAGTGTCGTACGGAATACATTAGATTTAAGGCACGAAACACGGTTGTTTCGATGATAGAAGTGCCACGGTCTATGGCCAGTATTAGGCACATTTGGTGCAAGTTAAGTTGGAAGGCTACGTAGTAGTCGTTTCCTCGATTTCAAAGAAGTAAGTTTACATAACCGTTTGTCGCTGAGGCGGTCCCTCGGTTGGGAGTCTCACGGTTCTTATGTACATTTTCAAAGTATGAGGCGGTCTCTCTGTTGGGAGTCTCATGGTCCCGATGTACGTTATATAAAGTATGGTTCAGAGCACGAGTTGCTAAGTATAGTTCCAGTCATACCAACAAATTAGGCCATGCATTTACGTGAGTCTAGATGTCTCGTAGGTGCGTGATCATTGGACAACTTATCGACAAGGATTTCTTCCTAGACTGGTATTACGTCGGGGCACCGGGCCCAGTCGACCTAGGGGAAGGCATTATAGCAGTGCACGATTTTACTGTGTGGGTAGTCGGTGGCTTTCCATGGGGCTAGATACTTTGCATCGAAGGACCCGCCGCCTACCCGAGCTATGTCCACGATGGCTTGTCATGCCAGTGGCCTTTCATATAGATAATTGGCATGCTAAACGACAAATCTGCATGCACGGTGTCGGTCGAATCTAAGGAAGTATATGCACGGTATGTGATGAGTTATGGAATACGTGCACGGTATGCACATAAGGTATTATGAAGCCTAAGATTTGGCTATGCGTAAAGACACGTGCTTCGGTACGAGATATGGCATCGTACTTGAGTTCTCAATACCGGTTCCACAAGGTGGGTTAGTCGTTGCGAGTTAAATCGAAAAGGGCCTTAGGGCAAGCTTGGTTAAGTTATATTGAGTTGCAGGGCACGACCTCGAAATGTGAGGCACGACCGCGTTATCACAACACAAGTATAGGTAAGACTTAGCGAGGAGGCACTGCCTAAGAAATATTGAAGCAGGAATCGAGTTCATTTCACGACCGAGTTGTTACGTCCCAGAGTATGGCATGAAAGACAAGTATGAGTCGGGCATTGACGATGCGAGCACGAGAAAGGTTTAGAGGCAAAGATACGGAAGTTTTCGGTGTGATAGCACGGTAACGGTCTAGGGACACTAAATAGGCCGAGATTCTATGTCCTAAAACTGATCCAAAGACAAGAGTAGAAAGACAATCATAAAGGGTTTATGTTGCATAAAAGGATAATGAACGTATTGGTTTTGTATGGGTGGGCGAGGAGTTCACTCCACCAGTACAGTTGAGTACTGACACCCACATAGTTTTTATGTGCAGGCGTAGGTAGAAGCTCGTGGTGCGGGGCTCGCTTGGATGCGTCGAGACACGAAGTTCCTTGGCGATTCGAAGTATGCGGCCGCTTGGAGTCAAGACTTATACGGGACATAATGTATGGACGTCGCCTTCCGAAGCATCCGCTGGATCGACAAATGTAAATTGAGAGATGAGAGAGAGCTGAGTGACTTGTAATATAAGAAGATTGAGCTTGAGTGATTGTAAACTTGGCCTTGCGCCCCATTGTAACCTTTGTTTCAATATCAATAAAGGGCTTCTTTGAATAACTTATGTTTTGTCCTAAATTTCTGCTGCGTGTTCAATGTCTCTGCTTGGGACTTCTGTACGACGACCCCGTCGCAGCCGCTATAATCGGTCGTTATGGAACCCGCCTTGCACGAGCACAATCTAGGCTCGTGCGGCATCACGCCTTAGCGAGGACGATCTCTCCTACGGAAGCGGGGCGGTGACATAATGGTATCAGAGCACGGCTTTACGTCCTTGGACTATCATTTGAATTCTTTAACTCTGATGTTTCCGCGGGCTCTAAAGTGTTGCTTCCATAAATTGTTATCGTTGGTGCACTCTCTCTCAATTGTCCCACGGGATGTCTATTCAATAAGTCTAATATTTTCAAAAGCTCGTACAGTACTCGGTTGAATGGAATCGATTGGCGAAGGCCTTTGTGCCAAACTACGACGGACTTGAGTTGAAAGAAAATCGATGCTAAAAAGTTAGCAAACATAGTGCGTGCTTAAATAACCTTACGCAAACAATAGCGAACGAGTACACGAGACCGAAGTATAGTTCGAACGGGATGGTTATGCACACAACCTTTTGGCTAAGTTGTGCCGAGTATCGCGCACGTAGACCTTCTGGTGCGAACGAGTTTGCGAATAAGATTGACTATCGCACGGACGAGAATAAGTGAGACTTAGAACGTATGTTGATAGAGACGCTACTTGACCAACGCTAAAGCGAACATGAGAAATGGTTCTTAGACCTTGAAAAACGGGCGAACACACAATTGAACATGTCGATTGTGAATCGTATGACCTTTTTTGAGGATTTGTAGAATGACTTGACCCAGAGTGGTATATGGACGTTATAGAAATTGTTCGAACAAAACTAGAGGATTTACGGATAGTACGAGTATGTCGACAAGCGATGATATCGTAAAGCCTTAGAACGAGTAGCGCTTAGTTGGTCATGATTCGAGAGTCGCAAACGAGATATCGTCCGAACGAATTGTGAATGGTAATGCGAGTTACGAAATGGTTGAATGGAGATTCTAAACGATAAAATAAATGGATAACTTGATTGAAAAAATTGATACGGATCGTATACAAAAAGTTAGCACAAAGGGAAGATTGCGTGCACGAAAGGTTTGATTTTGAAGTTACAAAATGACTCTGAGGATTGGAATGGATGTCGTTCATGATTTGAGTTAGCAAGGAATTGCGAATTGAGGAAATACATTGGTCGATGACTTAAGATAGACGGATAAACGATACGTAAATTTGGGTTAAAGAAATTGATGTTGTGAACGATTCGAGGGATAATGATCGAACTTGAAATTGAGTGTCGAGGAGGTTTTCCAGTCGGACGATAGCATCATTCGCACGACTCAAAATTCATTACAAAGGAAGATCGTCAGGTTACGCATATCATTGATGGTATTAAGACGTATCAAAGATCGATATGCGATAACTCGGGAGTACTCTGACACGGTGAATGACAGTCGTACAAGTGTTATCGTTCTGATGGATGCAATACTTAGGATTTTGATTGAGACGAATGTTGGATGAAAGTGATCGTGTCTTGATGGTTACGCGGATAACCACAGCGTCGACGATCTTGTCTTACATGAGCACAACTCTAGCCTCGCACATGCGTTGCATCGAATTTGGGGCGATCGTTCCGCATGAGCGCTAACATGGTGATTCATGTCGCGGGAATGATCGAACTCGAAAAAAATTAGGATGCAGTAACTTTGATTGTTTCGACTTGTTGGTATGACACGAAGGAGAACTCGAGGATGTTAGGACTTGTGAATGATGACTGAATGAAACTTGAGGATTGAGTAGGTCCAATCCGTGCATCGAAAATGAACTAGTCTAGACACAAACAAGAGTTACGTCCCGATGAGGATGATTATCCCGCGGGAGCGTGCATGGTGATTTATGCCCACCATGGATAATCTGACTCGCGTGAGATCGGGGCGTGGCATATTGTTAAGTCAGATGACCTTGTGATCGATTACGTGAATTGGGATAAATGACTTAGGGAGTATGAAATGTGAATTATGGTTTAGCGATGAATCGTGTCGTAGCATGCTTGACTTTGAAGGATTGATAGGCGGATTATGTCGAACGTGTTCGAAGAGATAGACTATACGAAATGGCTTGATGAATGAACGATATTGATTTGACGTAGGATTGGTTGAAAAGTGAGTTATCATAGGATAGCTTTACTGAACGACTCGGACCCCGTGCAACGAACGTTGGGATGTGTGTAGGAAATCAATGCTCGATGTTTCAAAACTGTAGTGAGGTGAGCTTGGGTAGAAAACCCCGTACTATCAACTTGGTTTGACCTTAGGATGGGGTCAGTGTTGATATCGTTGTTTGGGAACTTTGATTCCAATACTGATGGATGACTTTAGCCGAAAGACATAGCCTAGCGGTTAGGCGGACATTTCGACATGAAGAGATAGGAATTGTGGAGGCACCACTGGCGAGTCTCGGCTGACATGCACGTATATCAGGAGCGCCCGAATATATACACGATCCAACTCGAGTGGTGATGGCGGATTCTCTATCGTGAGGCTTGGCTGAAATTTATGTATTTTGGGGACGCCTAGAATATGTGCACAATCCAACTAAGTGATACGTTGAATCAAGTGAGACTTAAGGAACGGGAAAGTGTCGAAGATTTTGAGATCGTTAGTTTCGAAGAAATGTTGATGGTAATGCGATCATTGAATTGAGACGAGTTTGAATGTTGGTTGATCGGCTAGTGTGCCTACGACTAAGTTAGCGATAAGAAACGAGCGTGGCTCAGATTGAGGGAACGCATAGGAGTAGTGTGTACGAGAAGAGTAGGATGTTGAATCGAGTTATAAGTCGATAAGTGTACTCAGTAAATTTCGAGGACAAAACTTTTTCTGAGTGTTGTATAATGTAGTGTCCTATCCCGCTCAGTCAATCGGAGGAATCGAAATGCCGACGACGTTCGGACTTAGCCTCGCAACGGTTGTTCGAAGACATCGCTCGGTCAAGGCAACAGCTCGCTCAGGTGGGGTAGTTTCGGTGAACTTGCCTCATCTTAGCCTTCACCTAATAAATTGCACGTTTTCAACTTGCACAATAGGCTTGCTAATAAAAGAGACGAATCCACATAGCTAAGGAAATAATCCCGACGGGTCGAAGTATGTTAGAACATGGAAAAAGGTCCCACGGTCAGCTTAGAAGTCGGCTCAACGTGCTTTTAAATGACACTCGATCCTTCGTCCCGTGGCTTGGAAGAAGGAAGTTGGCCTATATTGCTGAGTTGCCACAACATTCGAATTAGCCTAAGTTATAGGCGTTGCCCACGTGAACACTTGATAAGTGTGCATGGTCCCGTCAACCAAGGATTGGCATAGCCTTGATCGGTCCCACGGTTCTACGGCTGCACATAGCCATTTGTTCCCACGGTCTTAAGGCTCGTCACATAGAGTATGACTTGGACGATAGTGTCGTATGGAATACATTGGATTTAAGGCACGAAATATGGTTGTTTCGATGATAGAAATGCCACGGTCTATGGCCAATATTAGGTACATTTGGTGCAAGTTAAGTTGGAAGGCTACGTAGTAGTCGTTCCCTCGATTTCAAAGAAGAAAGTTCATGTGACCGTTTGTCGCTGAGGCGGTCCCTCGGTTGGGAGTCTCACGGTTCCTATGCACGTTTTCAAAGTGTGAGACAGTCCCTTGGTTGGGAGTCTCACGGTCCCGATGCATGTTATGCAAAGTGTGGTTCAGAGCACGAGTTACTAAGTATAGTTCCAGTCGTACCAACAAATTAGGCCATACATTTATGTGAGTCTAGATTTCTCGTAGGTGTGTGGTCATTGGACAACTTGTCGACAAGGATTTCTTTCTAGACTGGTATTACGCCGGGGCACCAGGCCCAATCGACCTAGGGGAAGACGTTATAGCAGCGCACGATTTTACTACGTTGGTAGTCGGGGGCTTTCCATAGGGCTAGCTATCATGCATCGAAGGACCCGCCGCCTACCCGAGCTATGTCCACGATGGCTTGTCATGCCAGTGGCCTTTCATATAGATAATTGGCGTGCTAAGCGGCGAATCTGCATGCACGGTGTCAGTCGAATCTAAGAAAGCATATGCACGGTATGTGATGAGTTATGGAATGCGTGCACAGTATGCACATAAGGTATTATGAATCCTAAGATTTGGCTATACATAAAGACACGTGCTTCGGCACGAGATATGGCGTCGTGCTTGAGTTCTCAACACCGGTTCCACAAGTTAGGTTAGTCGTTGCGAGTTAAGTCGAAAAGGGCCATAGGGTAAGCTTGGTTAAGTTATGTTGAGTTGTAGGGCACGACCTCGAAATGTGAGGCACGGCCGCGTTATCACAACACAAGTATAGGTAAGTCTTAGCGATGAGGTACTGCCTCAAAAATATTGAAGCACGAAACGAGGTCATTTCAGACCGAGTTGTTACGTCCCAGAGTATGGCACGAAAGACAAGTATGAGTCGGGCATTGACGATTTAAGAACGAAAAAGTTTTAGAGGCAATGATACGAAAGTTTTCGGTATGATAGCATGGTAACGGTCTAAGGGAACTAAATATGCCGAGAGTCTATGTCCTAAAACTGATCCTAACGTAAGAGTATAAAGACAATCGTAAAGGGTTTATGTTGCATAAAAGGAAAATCAACGTGTTGGTTTTGTATGGGTGGGCAAGGAGCTCACTCCACCAGTACAGTTGAGTACTAACACCCACATAGTTTTTATGTGCAGGCACAGATAGAAGCTCGTGGTACGGGACTCGCTTGGATGCGTTGAGGCATAAAGTTCCTTGGTGATTCAAAGTGTGCGGCCGCTTGGAGTCAAGACTTATACGAGACATAATGTATGGACGTCGCTTTCCGAAGCATCCGCTGGATCGACAAATATAAATTGAGAGATGAGAGAGAGCTGAGTGACTTGTAATGTGAGAAGAGTGAGTTTGAGTGATTGTAAACTTGGCCTTGCGCCCCATTGTAACCTTTGTTTCAATATCAATAAAGAGCTTCTTTGAATAACTTGTGTTTTGTCCTAAATTTCTGCTGCGTGTTCAATGTCTCTGCTTGGGATTTCTGTGCGATGACCCCGTCGCAGCCACTGTAATCGGCCGTTATGGAACCCGCCTTGCACGAGAGAAATCTAGGCTCGTGCGGTATCATGCCTTAGCGAGGACGATCGCTCCTACGGGAGCGGGGCGGTGACAAACCACCAACATAATAACCACAAGAGAAAAAAACAACAAAAACACAACCACCACCACCACTCACCAAGCTCGTGTCGAGCTCCGCACAGCCTTGCCTACCGCCCGTCGGTGCCAGTGTCGCCTTACTTCAGATTTGGCAGCAGTGCTACCCGAAAATTTTGTCGGCCATCTCGCCAAACCACCAAGAACGCCCCCTTTCCTCTACCAAATCTGCCACCCGTTGGCGTTCCGGTGCCCGCGTTCCCACGAGTCTACCGTCCTCCGAGCCTGGCGCTGCCGATCGTGCTTCCATCAGCACTAGTTTCTGCTGAGCCCGTACGTCGTCGCGTGCAGCGCCGGCTTCCTACCAGAGCTCGACAAACGTCGCCGTATCCCGCCGAGCTCCGCCAGTGCGTGGCCGAATCCTTGCTGTAAGCTCTCTCCCTCTGGTTCCTCTCTTCCTCACTCTCTCTCACTCCTCCCCATGAGTACAGTACAGGTGAATAGAAAGGATTTTCTCTCACTTAATTATCTCATTAGAACGGGGAAGTACAGAGAGTTATTTCTATGCATATTCGTACTAATGTATTTTATTAATTATATTTTTTTAGGTTGCTGCTGATATTTTTATTATTATTAAAAAATTTATTATTGTTAGGTATGATTAATATTAATATTATTATTATTTATACTATCTGTTCTTTGATTATTCAAGGAGAACATGGTATTACTGCCATTTACTACTATTATAATTATTAATTTTTTATTATTGTTGGTTTGTAGTTCTTTTAAACAAAAATCCTAAAACTTGTTTTATTATAAAACTATATTTATTGTTTTTGGGATTACATTGATTTCCAACCAGGTTTAGGAACTCTCAAAATATTATTATATTATTATTTTTTTGACTAGATATATATACACCAAGTTATGTTTTTAGCCATAAAAAATAAAATAATTTCTTTGTATTTCTGTATTTAACTTAAAAATATTTGTATCAATAAAAATATAGTTTTTAAAATTGTGATATATATAAATTATTTTCAAATAGTTACTAAAATTATTTTATTAATAAAAATATATTTTCAAGTAGTATGAATATTTTTCTAAAATAGTATACAAACTTTTCTTCACAAATTCTCACTATCTGTCATCCTTACTCTGATTAATTCCATAATCCTATTTCCCCACAACTTCAGATCTCTACACCTTGAACATGACTATTGAACCAACCTGGACTCTTCAGAACATGGCACCACACCAGGCGACACCACAGGCAAGATACCTTGCCATATTTACTGCTTACATTTTAGTTGCATTTTATTAGTCAGTTATTGTATTTATATTTCCAGTTTATTATTTTTCCTTTTGTATGTGGGCCTAGAGTTAAGGGACTACCGTCAATTTAGTGTGTCTCATTAACTTGTCACGATTATATATGAGTTGTGTGTGAGTTGTGAGAAATATTAAGAGGTCACTTGCGTGTTGGCTGATCCCCCGTGTGCATGCATTGGAAATAATTGTCAATAGATGCATGTTAGAAGTCTTGGCAGTTATTAGGTATAAAACAGTGTTGTGGAAGTGACATATGTTGGTGCGTCGTGGTTACGACGTATGTATAAGATCATTGGGGGGGAGAGGACAGCTATTAGCGTAGTGGCTATATTTACTTTTACATACATTTTGGGCCAATAGTGACTTGGATCAGCGCTACTTACTGCATGGCCGATAGTGCCTCGGATGAGCGCTACTTGACGGCCACTCTTTATTACTTGTTCGATCCTATAGCCCCTGCATAGAACGTTGTCCTCAAAGTTCATATAACTGAGACGGTTAGGGACCCAGTTGTGTTGTAGTTTTATAGTGTTTACATTATGGTTATAATGGCATGTTCTTCCTGTATCTTGTTACGTCCCTCTGAGGACCTGGTGATTTCTCCAGGTGTGTTTTGGGACTTCCTGCAGGTGCTCTAGCTAAGGCCATGAGTTGCACTCTATTCCATCGAAATGTTACTTTTGGATCGTCATCCCCTTCACTCGACCAAATCACTTTCTTTGTATATTTCTTCCCTATTTAAATTAGTTGGTAGTGAATTTGTCTCCATCCAACGATTGTATACATGATAAACTGAAAGTTGCTTTTATATATTCGTGGATGAGATTTAGTGTCTTGGCTTTGTACATTTTACAGCTTATGTATACATTCGAGCCTTTCATTTACTCGTATGTATACAGCTGGCATGATACGTTTTTAGTCCTTTTATTTTGGGACTGGGGCGTTACATATTTTTGTGGTGGCCCATGCAGGTCTAGTATATCACTTCAGTTATATTACTTTACCGATGTGAGCCTGCATATAGGAATAGAGCTTAGGATCTCATCCACATACTTGACCTCCTCCCTTGACTCCATTTCGATCTCTCAATCAACTTCCTTGATTCGTTTTTTGCTAGAACTCCTCCTACCGTAATCTTATCCTTTAATGTCGGTTAGGAAGATGACTACACCGGTATATGCTCATAGGTCAAACACATGGATTACATGGACAATTGATATGCATTGAGGTCTTATTTGAGTTATAAAGGCATTTTTAACCTTAAGGATTAGTTAATTCCAAGTTGGGTAGTAGCGATATTACCGTCTTCAAAACATTGTTAAAATTTTTACTACTAAGTGGTATACACAAGAGGATAGTAGAATTGAGAAAACAAATTGAATTGATTTTTGAGTTCTGAAATTGAAGGTCTTTTGAAATATTTATGATTTATTGAGTTATAGCTACACATCTTTGGAGGGATATAAATTTGAATTGAAAGGGGTCTTAAATATGTTTATATTGCAGTATAATTTACGATTGACCAAACTTTGAGGACGGGTGATAAAATTTGGTAAATTTTTTAGATTTTAACTTGTATCGTATGATTGAGGATTATAAATTTATTTAGATTTTGAGTTTAAGGTTTCGATATTGGATATCAAAAAAAGTTGTGGTTAAAAAGAGAGAAAAATGAATAAATTTTGATTTTTGGAAGTATGTATGATTTATGAAATCAATTTGATAAAAATCATACGTAGGATTATGGTTGATAAGTGTATAAATTTTTTTGTTGAGTTTAGATTTGGACTTGTATGCTAAGAGTTATCTCGAGGATTATTTGAAGAAAAAAATTAAAAGTTATGATATTCTATGGAAGTTTAGTTAAAAAAAAGGATTTGATGACTGATAGGATTATTTGAATATTGAGTTTTATTACAACTTTTGGAAAAAGTTACTAATGATGTGATGAAAAGTTATTGATTAATGGAATCTACATTTTAAGTTATGATTATGATTGGACGAGGTAGAATGAATAGAAATTTGGTAGATTATTTTTCGAGAAATTCTTATTAAGAAACTTTGTGAAAGCTCGAGGTCAAGAAGTTAGACTTATAATGGAAGACAACCAAGATAGCCCTAATGAGATAGAGTAGTCCACATTAACTGTCATATCACTCATGACCATGATAGTTGTATATACTTAAGTGTAGTTGGCCATCTACCAAACCATCTGACTTTATCTTAATCTTGACTTACCTGTCCTTCCCTCGATCTAGACCTTTTACCGTGATCGTCTAATCGTTTGAGAATTTCAAAAATAATTAGAACTGTACCTTGATCATACCCCATCTAAGAGACTATCTTCTCTCTATAAACCTTGTCCCTAACTTATTTTACTTTGATCTACTAGATTCCTTAATTACCTTTATTTCGTTCTTTAACTTGATCCTTTTTATTTTGTTTGCATTAATTAGCACCTCATGAACACCTACTTTCTATTTTTGATCATTTGGTGTCCCCTATTGTGACATTGATATTCGGAGCACGAGACTAGCTGTTACCTTCCAACAAATCTCATATGCAAGACCTAGACGAGCCCACCTTCATGTAGACATATCATGTCCCATTAAAACACGTCCCCTTGTGCTCTATTTTTATGATACGACTTTTGGGTCAAAGACTAAACTATAATCATTACCATGTTAGCTAAATACTTCTCGACTACAGATAGGGACTCAACCTCAACTCAAAACTTTTGACCCAATATATGATGTGATTCCTTAAATGCTTAACATTGTGCTTTATCTTGATTGCTTAAATTTTCATACCTTATCTTGATTTACTTACGCATAACACCCTTCTACTCTCCATACAACATTAACAACCGTTACTTTTCTTCTTTCCGATTAAATTGCTTCACCCATATTACACTGTGATTCCTCTATGGTTCATGCAACTTTGTTCATTTTATGATTTCTTTGTTTTAAGATGAAATGGATCATGACTACCTTTGGATAGAGAGATTAGAAATCCCCTAGAAGAGAGTAGTGGTATTATCGAATAAAATGGTTGAATATGTATAAGTGAAATCTTGCGATAAACCTTATCAGGCGGATTATGTTTTATGATATAATGAGAGTAGATTTCTTGATCAGCAAATTGGTACATCGTGAAAATCTATTGATTAAGAAATTTATGAGATGATAGATGGGGTGTTTGAAGCTATTAGATTTTAAGAAGGGTGTAAATTTTTTAAACTCTTGATGATTTAGGAATTTAACTATATGACGATGGTAAATTTAAAGGTCGTAACAAGGTAAAATAAATTTTATTTTCGACTAAATTGGGTGAAGAAATTTTACGTAAATTCTTGAAGGTAAATATGCGAGAGGAAACTAGCTCGAGTGAAAATATGTAGGAAGAAGAGTATTAGAGATTTATTGGACTTATCAAGGAATTTACGATTATGGATATAGTTTCTGTCAAATCCCTATTTTTGAAAATAGTATTTGACTGTATTTGTGTATTTTGAGGATTTTTGAAATTTGGGTATTGTTAAAATTTTATTGATATTTTCTTGAGGATGAATTTTATTCACATTATTATTCTTGCCACTATTGTTACTATTATTTTTTTATTATTATTATTATTATTATTTTATATTCCTATACATAACACTAACCCTAACCCATACTCTCCCTCACTCCACTCTCAGCCGTTCCCTCCCATCTCTCTCTCTCTCCCTCTCCCGAGAACAGCACACACCCCCCCTCCGCAAATTTCCTCTCTCTCTTCCCTCTTTCACTCAGGCCCCAAATTTCCTCACTCTCCCCTCTGTCTCGTTCTCATCACTCTCTCCCTCTCTCGTTGTTCCCGGCGCCCGCCACCACCGTGGCCAGCCTCTCCGGCCACCACCGCCATCACTGACCACCACCACTACCCCCTTTCCTCTCCGCCCCCCTGAGCGTCACCGTCGTCGTCGCCTCCCTCGCCACCATCGCCTCCATCTTCGGTGCCACCCCGTGGCTGTCACGCCCCGACCCGGAATCACCCGAATCATCGTCCTCGTTGGGGTGTGATGCCGCACGAGCCTGGAGTTGCGCTCGTGCAAGGCAAGATGACAAGTTCTCAAATGGTTATCTTTTGAGTTGATATTCACAACGAAAGGAAAACAGAGTATACGAAACAAATCTCTTTATTGATCTTCGAAATCAGATTACAAAGGCTTTCAATAGCCTAACGGAATTCGCCAGATTGGCTACAACACTCAGGTTCTCTCTTGCCCACAAAGGATTTCGCCGTTCCATACATCATGCCTTCTATATTTCGGCTGCATCAATCCTGTCGCGAGTCCGAGCGTCAAGCGATCGCACGCTTCAATACGCTTCGGCATTCCAAGCCTCAACGCATTCAAGCAACGCTTCGTCGTGGGCAATCCATTCCTTGCACCCTACATGAAGCTGGTGGGGGATCAGTACGTTCGTCCTCGCATGTACTGAAGCAAAGATCATCTTTTCAAACCGACATTTTAATATTTATGTTGAATCATGCAACTTAGCTTATGATCTTGCTATGTTCTCCTTAGGGTCAATTTCATGGCATATTCGAAAGCGTAAAGCATGTTATCATAGCAAGCATGTTATCGAATTGAATAGGCAAGCAAGTAAGCATTCTCGTGTTTGATTCGTGGTGCAACTCTTACTAAGTCGACTTACTCGCCCTTGCACCGACGCAAGGTGAATACGCCCATCCGTTTTTCCCTGTCATGTTATAAGTGCCCTCTATTCAGAATCCGTCCATACAGGATATACGCATACCTTGCACTTCCAAACCCATCGCCCTTATCTATATGAAGATCACTAGCTTTTTGGGCTAGAATGGACTTATATTTATCGAATCGAATATGTAAGACGACAATCACTCAGTTGTGGTTGCTAACCACAATCAGAGGACCCCCGAAGTACTCGTGTAAGTGGCTTATCACATTCACTAGACAGTCGCTACCCGTCTAGTCGAAGTGCACCAACAATACCGATTATCGCAGTCCCTCCTAGGCCGAACGGTCCCAGCGCCCTGGTGATCACGTTCGAGGGAAGAAACACCCGTGCACGGGCAATAGTCTTTAAGTCCATTTGACCATGCAACGAATCTTATATTTCATACAACCAAGCAAGTTCGCTTATCTCTATTTCAATTGGCACAACGCCCCAATGTTCTCAACGAACGCCCGAAGGCCGCGAACATTTCGAAGGGCACCATGCCGCGTTATTATCTCGTATTTCTCTGTTAACTTTCTATGTTCTTACGTTTCATACTTCGTTTCAATATTTCAATGGCATCATGCCTCAACTCAATGCTCGTCAACCGAACGACCCGAAGGTCCCGAACACCTTTCGAGACATTATATCATATCCGACAGTTCTGCCACATTCATGCCACAACTGTATTCTTTCGCAACAAAGCCATCTTTTATTATCTCGTACACGCAGGCACGTTTCGATCGTATTTTCGATATTCTATGACTTAGCATTCAATGTCCGTGGCTTGCACGCTAGGGCGCTCGCCTATTATCTTTCAATGTTCTAGCCGTTCTAACTCGTGGGCGAAGGCACGGTATGGTTCGTGCACTAAGGCACTCGCCGAGTACAGTTATCCCATGTTATTGCGGCTTGCGCCCGAGGCGCTCGCCTTAGCGATATCCAATGTTCCGTAGCGACTCGTGTATTTGATGCACGTTTCATTTCAATTGTACTAACTTAGTGTTCGACACACACTATGATTATCTCCGATCGGACCACGCCCGTGGCGTCGATAGGTTAACTTAGCACACAATGATATATTTGACTTATCGAATGAAGGAGTAAAAAGAAGTCAATTCTCCTACCTTGAATCGATTTGCCTTCGCCGTTTTGTCGAGCCGATGCGGCTCAATTCCCTAACTTTGTTGCACGGCCACTCTCCTGACTTAGCCATTCGAGCACTTCGTGCTTCTTTGAATCATACATCCGATTTGCCTTAGCGTGCCCAAGTCTCAGCCCGTCGCAAGGCGTCGATTTGGTTCCGCGGATCCCTTACTAAATATTGCCGAAGATCGACCTCTAATATTTTTGCGTCAACGTATAGCCTGCACATGAAACCAACTAAAATCATTACTTGCATCGATTCGGACTTGCGTCTTGGTTGATTCGAATTTTTTAGAATCTTCGAGCCAATTCAACGCACTCATCCTTCGGGGCAACGCGGCGCTTCGCATCGATTCACTCGATGCATTCTTCGGGACAAGGCAACTATTCGCATCGACTTAGTTCGATGCGTTGCTCGGGACAACTTAACACTTGCATCGTTATTACTCGATGTGTTCCTTGGGTCGATACGTTTCTCGGGACAACGTAACTTTCGTATCGATTCGCATCGATACGCAATCGGGTCAACGCTACTCTTCGAGTCAACGACTCAGCATAATGCACCGTATGGAGCGGGGCATTACAGTGGCCGCCCCCTTCAGCCACCGCGACCACCATCATCGTCGCCATCTCCTCTACCTCTCCTTCGCTGCTGCCAGTACCATCTTCGCCACCTCCATCATCATTGCCATCGCCGTCTTCCCCATGGCCGGCCACCACCACCACTTCGTCACCACCGCCGTGGCCGCCGCCCTCACCTTGGCCGCGACCACTTCCAGCTTCCCCTTCCCTTCTCTGTCCTCCAGCTCGACCCTCGACCACGGCCATCATCGCCGTCTCCGACTTTCCTCTCTTCCTGTCTTCTCTCGCGGCCGTACGGTCTGCCGCCGCGGCCTTTGTCGCCGGGAGTCGCAGCCCCTGCTGCTGCCATCCTCCCTCCTCCGCCGGTAAGCCAGCCCGGCCTGGCTGAGCTTTCCTGGGGAGCTCCGCCACCCTTCTCTCTCCCCTTTTCGGGCTGTGAGCTCCTCGGGGAGCGAGTCCCTCGATCGGTGCGCCTCGGGGCACGTGTTGTCTCGAGCAGCATACTGCTTTATGCAGTATGCTTCCTCGAGCAGTGTGCCCTCATGCAGCATGCGCTTCTTCGGTTTGCGCGCTACCTTGGGGTACGAACCCCTCGGGATGTGTGAACCTCGGTGTACGTGTCGCTTCGTACTCCGTGCCCCCTTGATTTTGTGTCATCTCGGGTTGCGCGTACCTTGGTGTGCATGCTATCCCAGTTTTCGTGTACCTCGATCCACGTGCTGTATTGGGCAGCAAGATGCCTCGAGCCTCGTGCTGCCTCGGGCACCGTACCGTCTCGATTTGTGCACCGCCTCGATTTTTGTGTCTCGGCCTTTGTGCCTACCTAGTGACCCATGTCGCCTCGATTTACGTGCACGTACCAATTTACATGCCGTATTGTTTTGTATGTCACATTGTATCTTGTGTTGCCTCGGTTCGCATGTACGTCTCGATTTGTGTGTTGCATGATTCGTGCGCCATCTTGATATTTGTGATTTCGTCGATCTACGTGCACGTCTCGATTTATATGCACGTTGTCTCCTGTTCATCTCGATCTTCGAGTCATCTCGATTCTCGTGTGTGTCTCGATATACGTGTATGTCTCAGTTTGCGTGTCTATATCAATCTGCGTGCCTCGGTGTTCGTGCCAGATTCCTGTACTACTTGTGGGCCCCGTACAGTATAGCCTCGTACCATTCTTCGTGATTGTTTTTATTATTTTATTATTTAATTCTAATGATTGTTCATTGTGTGTTCTGAGGACCTCGATGGACGTGCTAGCCTGGATCCTGATCGTCGAAGACTTGCTTACCTAGCCGAGCCCTCTAGGCAAGTACCCCTTGCTCATCGACTGCTGTTGCCCTCTCTCCTAGATTTATTGTATTTAATTAATTGTAATTGTAAATGTATAACCATGAGTAGTGTAGCATGTTAGTAGAACTGCCATGAGAATAACTTAGGATAGCTGGGTTCGATATCGATTTACGACCGTATCGGACAACTCGGACGGGTCATCCACACCTCCGAGGACACGAGCACGACTCACGAGTATGGATTGTCCCCATATGCCCCATGTCCGACTCGTGGTCGGGTAACAGCTTGGCTAACTATTTCTATGACTCTGCATGTGGCTTGGATTGTGACTGTGGGTCTTAGTGCGCCCTGCATGGCGATTCTTGTTGCATGTATTGGCTTGGCACCCAGTACGCATCGTAGTGCTGCTGGAGGCCCAGACTTAGTATTCTCGGCTATGGTTTGGTTTCCAGTACGCATGGTAGCGTTGTTGGAAGCTGAGACTTAGTGTTCTCAGCATGTGATTCTGCGACGGGTTGCACCGAGTGGATTTAGCCCCAATTCGCTGGGAGCTCCCGTCCAGAATACAAAGGAGATTCTGCCAAATTTTTCCAAAATTCTTTGTCGGAAATTTGGTTCTAAGAATTAGGCAGAACCATTCATTTGGTTTGCTAATCTAGACTCGTGCTTGTTTTGGATATAGTGGTTTGATTCCAGTACTTGCTAGGTAGACTCTTGACTAGATTAGTCGCCTAGTTCTTGACCTGTTTTGTCCGTCGGATAGCGTAAGGTGCGCGTTTACACCCGGGAGACGGTCTGTAACCCTGGTCCATGTTTGGTTTAAAGGTTGTGGATCTGCTCCAGAGCGGTTCACGCAATCCTTGCCTCTTTTTTCGGCGGCATTTAATTATATATTCTTATCCCCTTACTATTCATTCTAGGAGTTATCCTAGTCTAGCCAGCTAGGACTGATAGTTGACCTATGTGTCAAGATTTGTGATTTTGGATATATCTAAGGATTGAGTACTAGGGAGAGTATGATCTCGAGAATATTGATTGATAGACTCACGTGGACTCTTGGATAGTATTGCTATTCCTTTTGAGGTTGTTCTAATTTGATCGGGCATGACTGTGAATTTTTGGATTTTGATGATCGCGAATATTTTACGAAACGAGGAGAATATCGAGGGTATTATCATATGATTTTTAGTCGACTTTCCAAGTGCCCAAAACCTGGTTTGTTTGCTATATCTTGGTGGTGGTGAAGACTTATTTGCCGATAGCTTATGATCATCGATTCAGAGTATTCTTGTGAGCCAGAGGGCATAGCATTGTTATGGTGATGAGCTTGGTATTTGGTGGTTGTCTTTCTTGACGTGATATTCACTCCATCATGGATGGGAGACTCTTGCTAGATTGATCTGGTAGATGGACCGACTTGATGATTGGAGCTGTAGGCTCCTATATATGTTTGAGATGATATTGTGGTAGAGATTCTGATTTTGTACTTGACCTGATATCCATGCCACGATGTGGGAAGATGATTTCATGTGGTTGACAGATTTGTCCTTGTTCTTGACATGACTACTTGTACCCGTGCTATAAGTCCAGCTTACCCTTTTAGGTACTGGCCCCGATTTTGCACTGCGGTGCCCCTTATCTACTAGCGCTTTGAGGTGCTACTTCCATGATTATATGGCATTGCGATGCCATCCTGATATTCTAGCTATATTATATGATTACCTGCACGGGTACCCTGGTTGTTGGCCTGTTGCCTAGCGTGGTCAGGATTGATTGATTGCTTGTGCATTACACTACAGATGAATCACAATTGGGACTATAGATGTCGAGGTTGATTCTTATTAGCATTCACGTACTGAGGTAATACATCTAGGAGGATGATCGTGTGACCACGGCATGTGATTCCGGATAAATGTATGGATAATCTAGGCAACTTGAAATGGTAGAAGCATTGGAAGGGAACGGAATCCCGAGATCGTGCAATACTAGCCTTAATACAGACATTAATCATGATTTGCAAGCTGGCCGCCACGGATGTAGTTACCGTTCGTACTAGCGGACGGCTAGATCCGGCTACTACTTATGTACTATATACTTCTCTTACTCGTACAGTGGCCTTACGAGGGATCGGTGCTTATCTTGTCTAGCTATACTCAGCCCCGCTAGCCCTGCTGGGATGGCACGATCTGAGGATTCCCATACTTGCATTGTTGGGGTAACCCTACCTCCACATAGCAAGCCGTAGGCATTTTCAGTGGCCGTTTATTCTTCTAAATTGTTTGGCTTATTGCGTGCCCAATCGACTGATATCGAGTTACAGTTGGCGATGTAGGTATTATTGGATGTTAGGGAGATTGTGATGATTGTTAGTTATTTAGCTACATTAGTTGTGGATTTGTTATCGTGCGTTGGTACCGTACGACCCCTACCCTCATTTACTGTTCTTATATGCTATTCCTGTCATATTTTATCCTGCTGGCTTTTCTTCGCCCGTCCTTGAGCCTTCCTTTCTGGTACTTGCTACAGTTGGCCTGACCAACCCTGGATTGTTCCCAGATTGCCTGTGACCGACCCTGTGGATCTTCTAGACTCGACTTGGAGGATGTGCTTCAGTTCCCGACCATGCTAGGAACTGTGGAAAGGTATACCCATCTACATTACTATCTTGTACTGTAGATTTTTCGATTATCATATATGTATTTCCTGCTTTCCATATGATTCTCTCTCTTGCTTAGTATTTCATTGTTATTGCCTGTGGATATGAGATCGAATTTAGGCCATAGATACTTGCATGCTAGGATACCCAGCAAGACTTGACAGCCGTCATCGCCGTATAGCGTATTCGTACCTTATACGGTGTAGCTGGCTGACATCCGTCCCCGTATTCCAGTACTGGGGCATGACACAGTTTTAGTGGTGGCCCACGCAGGTCTCGTTTTGAGATTTTGTTGGATATCACATGATTATTGATCTCAGTCCACTATTCCTTGGTATTCCTACTTGTTACACTTGTCCTTCACTCCCTTGAACCTATGAACTGGTCCTCATCTCTACTTGGACGTATCTTGCTTGGCCATGTCTTATTCGTGTTATCTACCTCTGATCCTTGTTTGATAGACATGATCCTATAGTTGGTCATGTCGATCACCTTATTTGATGAGATGTTATCTTATCTCCATCATTTGGGTTACATGATTATTTATCTTGGGTTCTGTACTCTCTACCGGTGTTTTGCCTTGGTTGATTTCTTGTTATCCCTTTCGTGCGTTGACTTCGTGTTGACTTAGTATCATTATCACCCTCTTCGAGCGTTGGTTGGACTGCTGTGGAATGAAGATTTCATCTGGACTCCGAGATCGGATATTTTAACATTTGTTGAGTATCCAAGGGATATTCTCGTATCGATTCGGCTTTCTTGATTCCGGACAGTTCCGCACTCATGATTATCTATTTCAGATATTATTTTGATTATAGATATATTTTCTATACATTATATTTTGATATGGATCCTTGGTTTGGAGTATTTTCCTACGGATATGGAGTATTTTCCTAGAAAAGCTATCTTGTGGTTATTATTGCAGATATTTTTGGATGTGTGTTACAATTCACCTGGATTTTGGATTTTGATGGTTTTCTAGGACTCGTTATATTGTTAGAGATTTTGTGATTTTAGTGATTCGGATGTTTGGGTTATGGATTTGATTCATTTTGGATATTTGTCAAGAGTACCGGGTGACCCTAGTATACCTTGACGGTGTGGTAACAAAAGTTGCAGCCGCTCGATTATAGTGTCATGGTGAATCTTTTGCAGCCATTCCGGATGGCGTGGCAGGGAATGACCATGGCACACATTTTTCGGATATTAGGAACTACGGTCATCGGTTCGAGACATATATCCTGTATTTTATGATTTATGAGGATTTTTATGCAGTCGGGATTTTACGTTTTCGGACATTGTTTTCGATATTTTGTACTTGTTTTGACTTATGGAGTTATTTCGAGCAGGTGAGATTTCGATTTTCGAGATTTCTTGGTATTTTGGATTTACCCTGAGAGTTGACTTGTGTAGCTAGACATTGTTTTTCTTGATGTTTTCATATCGAGATTTGTCAATTTCTTGATTGTATTACTTGATTTCTGTAAGGTGGGTAGAGTTTTCATGGCAGATATGTATTTACTAGTTTTGAAAACCCTATTTTGATAATTTTGAAATTTCGAGGACAAAATTTTTGTAAGGTGGGTAGGATGTCAAATCCCTATTTTTGAAAATAGTATTTGACTGTATTTGTGTATTTGGAGGATTTTTGAAATTTGGGTTTTGTTAAAATTTTATTGATATTTTCTTGAGGATGAATTTTATTCACATTATTATTCTTGCCACTATTGTTACTATCATTTTATTATTATTATTATTATTTTATATTCCTATACCTAACACTAACACTAACCCTAACCCATACTCTCCCTCACTCCACTCTCTCAGCCACCCCCTCCCATCTCTCTCTGTGAAACCCATTATTTTATTATTAATTATTTAATAGTGTTTTATTAGTATTTCGAAAATTATTATTATTATTAAATATTTTTGGTGTGAAAAAGAATTTCGAAAATTATAACAACTTGGCTTTTTGATTTTCGGACCCAGACCCGAGTTCGAGCCCAGACCCAGGCCTGAGCCCGTTTCCTTCTTTCTCAATTCTGATTATTTTGGTTTAATCTTTAAAAAAAAAAAAAATTAATTAAATGTTGGCTGGTCCCGTAGGAACAGCACTCCATCACAGAAATGGTAAACCATTACTTAGTCCCTTCCTATTCTAAACCCCCAACTCCACCTTATAACTCCTCAAACCCCTTCATTTCCGTAACTCCCCTCTCCACTCCTATCTTCACGTTCACAGAAGAAGAGATATAACCCACATCTTTTCCTTCACTCCTTATAACTCCCCTTGTCCTCCATTTCCCCTTATACTCCAGAGAAGCACAGAACATCCCCACCCCACCACCACCAATTCCTTTAAACTCTCTTCCTCTCTTTATTCTCAGATCTCAAGCTATATCTCTCTCTTCCATTTTTTTCTCTCTCTGGATCAGAGAAGAAAACCATCTCCACCCGAGCTCGGCGCCGACCCAGTGCGCGGCTCCCCGCCGTTCGCGCCCACCGCGGCCCCTCCCCGCGGCCCGGCCAGCCTCCGGCGAAGCCCTCTCCGGCGTCGCCGTCCCCGGAAGCCGCTGCCACCCCGCGCCCCCGCGCGCAGCTTCCTCCCCGCCGGCCGAGGCCAGATCCGCGCATCTCTCCGCGCGTGTGACCTCCCGTTTTTCGACGTCCGCAGCACCCCGCCTCCTCGCACCCTCCGGCGCGTGCGGGCCTCTCTCTCCGCCAATCTCCGAGGCCGCCGCCGCTTTCCCGCGCGGCCAGACCCGGCCTACCGCCCCCGCGCCCCTTTCGCCGAGCGCCGACCAGCACTCTCCGGCGATCCCGCGGCCAGATCCAGCGCCGCCCCGTGTGGCGCGTCTCCAGCCCGCAATCCCGACCTCCTTCGTGCCTTTTTCCCCCGCGCTGTCCCCGCGGGTTCCCGACCCCATCGTTGCATTTTTCCGCCCGGCCAGCGCGGTCCCGTCGGCCGGATCTGTTCCGGCGACCCCCGAGTCCCTGTACAGTCGGCCAGCGCCTTCCCGACGTGACCCCGAGATCTGTTCGGCTCTTTCGCGGACTGCATTTCAGTTCCCAAGTTATCCCGCGGCTCACCGACCAACGGATATTGGGTAATCTCTGATAATCACAGTAGTTCGTCCCTCCCGTGAGTCGATGATGATAGATCGGTCCCCCGGTTCCCTCTCGGGAATCCGGATAGCTGCGTTTTATAATTCGATTAGCTGCGTTAGAATAATTTTCTGTGTTTTTACTTGCTGGGTTGGTGTGAATTGGTTGGTATTGGATTCCCAGATATTTCGGGAATTATTTCTGTGGTGTTGGAATTATTTTGGTGGATATTTCTGTGGACTATTTTGGTTGGAAATGGGTTTTCCCTGGTTTGGGATATTTTGCAGGAGTTGTTGGCGCACTTCCCAGTTCTTGGGTTTGTCCCGGAATAGAGGAAGTGCTGCCCAACTTTTTACAAAAATTATATTTTTATTGATTTCAAAACCGGCTTTCGAAAATGATTTCCTAAACCGATTTTCGGGCGACGACCGTACCGGTCTGTGGGCCCCGGCAAAATGCAAACGCACCGGTCCGACCGGACGTTGAGGCATATACCAAATTTTGAGGAAAAGGACCGAGTCTGAGACTCCTAGTTTTCTTTTATTTATTATTTTATTTTTAGGCTAAATATTATAGTCATTTAAATTCTGCATTTTATTTAATAATTCAGTCATTTTCTTATTTAATGTAAAAGAAAGGTGTATCGGGCATAAGCCCACCCTAGGACCAGTAGCTGTGCCCATGTATTTGTGTAGTATAGTTATTTTCTTTTCTTTTTCTGGTGGATGTGATTTGGGTGAATTTTGGATTGATTTCATATTCGTAGATAGGACGTAATTTACGGCTTAATTACGAGTTTAGCTAAAATGAATAAAATATTATTAATTCACGGTTTATCGCTAAAAGAAATTGTATTTTTATAAATATATTACAAAACACAAAGTTTTCCAAATTGTAATTGATTCTCGTATATTTCCAAATAATTCAATTAACCGGCTTAATCAACGCACATAGTTGCGACGTAATCGTTAGCTGTAGATTAATACAACTTAAAACTTGATTAGGACATTACTACTAGAGATTGTAACTAGCACATCTAGATATGGGTTGAATATTGTTTCTAAGTCTGGAATCTCAAATGTAGGATTTCGGGGAAGTGTTTGACCTAGTTCCTCGGTACAGACTCTCGATCCAGTCACAATAACAAAGGCAAGTACATTTATGTTGATTACAATTATTTAATAATCACTTCACTGCAATTTTAAACCACTGTTCAAACACGAACTCCTTCGGGAGTATTGACTGTACTGTTGGGGACTGGGGGAGTAGAGTAATGTTTATGACCACATCCAAATTACTGTAACTGACTACTGTAACTGACTGTATTAGCTTTCCCCTCTTCACACGGGGACAAGCCATACCGTATCGCTAGATACTACTGTAACCCAAGCCGGTCATATACATTGCCTATTCACATCACTATACTGTTTTATTTCAAAAACTGTTCATCTTCAAACTGTTTAAAAGTGCATGATTTTATTGTTAAATTAATTGTCAAGATTAGCATGAATTGTACTTTGCTCCCTCCTGACTGGAGACCCAACATTTTAGGTATCACTGATGAGGCTTTGTTCCGTGATCCTAACTAGAGGATGATGATCTCGAGACTGATGAGCTGGTTGCCTAGATTTTTCTTCTTCTTTATAATTCATGATGTTTGTGGAAAGCAATGTACTTCAGATGTATGTTTCATTTCATTGTAAAAAGTTTTAAACTATTCAAATTATTAAAGTTGTGGCAATTAGACTGTGTTGTTTTATTTACCTGCATGAGTGATACAGCTTACTGCCGCCGTCTCAACAACGGTGCAGGCTGGGCATGATCCGATTCGACCCAAGAAATTGGGACCGGATCGTGACACTCTCTCTCTCTCCCTCTCCCGAGAACAGCACACCCCCCCCCCAAATTTTCTCTCTCTCTCTTCACTCTTTCATTCAGCCCCCAAATTTCCTCACTCTCCCCCTCTCTCTCGTTCTCCTCACTATCTCCCTCTCTCGCTGTTCCCGGCACCCGCCACTACCGCGGCCAGCCTCTCCAGCCACCACCGCCATCAGTCACCACCACCACTGCCCCATTTCCCCTCCAGCCCCCTGAGCGTCGCCATCGCCTCCTTCGCCACCACCGCCTACATCTCCGATGCCACCGCGTGGCTGCCCAACTTCAGCCACCGCGACCACCATTATTGTCGCCATCTTTACCTCCCCCTCGCTGCCGCCAGCACCACGTTCGCCACCACCATCATCGTTGCCGTCGCCGTCTCTCCATGGCCGGCCACCACCACCACTTCGTCACCACCTTCGTGGCCGCCGCCCCGACCTTGGCCGCCACCACTTCCAGCTTCCCCTTCCCTTCTCTGTCCTCCAGCTCGCCCTCGATCTCTGCCATCGTCGTCGTCTCCGCCTTCCCTCTCTCCCTATCTACTCTCGCGGCCGTACGGTCTGTCGTCGCAGCCTTCACCGCCGGGAGTCGCAGCCCCTGCTGCTGCCATCCTCCCTCCCTCGCTGGTAAACTAGCCCCGCCTGGCCGAGCTATCCCGGTGAGCTACACCACCCTCCTCTCTTCCCTCATCGGGCTGTGAGCTCCTCGGGGTGCGAGCCCTCGTTCGGCGTGCCTCGAGGCACGGATTGTCTCGAGCAACGTGCTGCTTTGTGCAGTATGCTGCCTCGAGCAGTGTGCCCTCGTACAGCATGCGCTTCTTCGGATTGCGCACTGCCTTGGGGTACGAACCCCTCGGGATGCATGCACCTCGGGGTACGTGTCGCCTCGTACTCTGTGCCCCCTTGATTTGGTGTGCGTGCTGTCACAGTTTTCGTGCACCCGGATCCACGTGCTGCCTTGGGCAGCGGGACACCTCGAGCCCCGCGCTGCCTCGGGCACCGTGTTATCTCGATTTGTGTACCGCCTCGATTTTCGTGTCTCGGTCTTTATGCCTACCTCGTGACTCGTGCTGCCTCGATTTACGTGCACGCATCGATTTGCGTGCCGTATCGCTTTGCGTGTCACATTGTATCTTGTGTTACCTCGGTTCGCGTGTACGTCTCGATTTGCGTATCACATAATTCGTGCCCCATCTTGATATTCGTGATTTCCTTGATCTACGTACACGTCTCGATTTACGTACATGTTGTCTCCTATTCATCTCGATCTTCGAGTCATCTCGATTCTCGTATGCATCTCGATATACGTGTACGTCTCGGTTTGCGTGTCTATATCGATCCGCGTGCCTAGGTTTTTGTGCCAGATTCCTGTACTACTTGCGGGACCCGCACGGTATAGCCTCGTGCCATTCTTCGTGATTGTTGTTATTATTTTATTATTTAATTCTAATGATTGTTTATTGTGTGTTCTGAGGACCTCGATGGACGTGCTAGCCTGGATCCTGATCGTCGAAGACTTGCTTACCTATCCGAGATCTCTGGCAAGTAGCCCTTGCTCATCGACGGCTCTTGCCCTCTCTCCTGGATTTATTGTATTTAATTAATTGTAATTGTAAATGTATAACCATGAGTAGTGTAGCATGTTAGTAGAACTGCCATAAGGATAACTTAGGATAGCTGGGTTCGATACCGGTTTACGACCGTATCGGACAACTCGGACGGGTCATCCACACCTCCGAGGACACGAGCACGACTCACGAGTATGGATTGTCCCCATATGCCCCATGTCCGACTCGTGGTCGGGTAACGGCTTGGCTAACTGTTTCTATGACTCTGCTTGTGGCTTGGATTGTGACTGTGGGTCTTAGTGCACCCTGCGTGGCGATTCTTGTTGCATGTATTGGCTTGGCGCCCAGTACGCATCGTAGTGCTGCTGGAGGCCGAGACTTAGTGTTCTCGGCTATGGTTTGGTTTCCAGTACGCATGGCAGCACTGCTGGAAGCTGAGACTTAGTGTTCTCAGCCTGCGATTCTGCGGCGGGTTGCACCGAGTGGATTTAGCCCCAATTCTCTGGGAGCTCCCGTCCAGAATACAAAGGAGATTCTGCCAAATTTTTCCAAAATTCTTTGTCGGAAATTTGGTTCGAAGAATTAGGCAGAACCATTCATTTGGTTTGCTAATCTAGACTTGTGCTTGTTTTGGATATAGTGGTTTGATTCCAGTACTTGCTAGGTAGACTCTTGACTAGATTAGTCGCCTAGTTCTTGACCGGTCTTGTCCGTCGGATAGCGTAAGGAGCGCGGTTCCACCTGGGAGACGGTCTGTAACCCTGGTGTAAGCCCCTGATTTTCAAAAAAAATTTAAACTAGTGTTAATTAATTATTAAATGTCATTATTGGTTTTAAAATAATTTAATATGATTTTAGGAATTTTCTAGAATTTTTAAATGAATTTTAAATGAGTTTTAATACCAAAAATATCAATATATAATTTTTTAAATATCATTTTGTAATTTTTAGAAATGTTTTAATGTAGTTTTGTAATATTAGAATTGTTTTAATATGGTTTTGCAATTATTAGAATTGTTTTTATATTGATTTGTAATAAATTATTTATTAAGGAATGCAAATCCTAATTTGCATTTAGCCCTAGGAAAACCTATTATGTAAATTCCTAATTCTAGGGGACCCTACTGCAATTTACCCAAACCCCCCTCCCCCGAACGACAGCTCTCTCTCTCTCTCCTCCACCTCTCAACCACCCCCGCTGACCCCCGCTGCCCGACCGACACGCCACCCTGCCCCCGCCTTTCCCGGCTGCCCCCACCGCCATCAAACTCCTATAAAAGATCCCCTCACCCCCCTCGACCAGACCCTAACCCTAAACACTCCCCACGACCACCGATGACCCCCCTTCTTCCCCAAAATACTTCGCCGGAACCCTAACTCCGACGAAGCTCGATCTCGCCATCCCGACACCCTCATCCACCACCACCACCACCCACAGCTTCGTCCCGACAAGACGCGTCCAGCGCCACCCAAGCGCCACCGCCACGACGCCGTCTCCACCCAAATCGCCGCCCCGAAAAGCCCGCTCGACATCGGACACGTACGTGTCAGTCGCTTTTCGTGTCATTTCGTGTCTCGAACCCACGTATGTGGTTCGCCAGGACACGGGGACCCTCGTCCCATACTCGGACACGTTGTTGGACGCTCGTGCGTGTCGTGCTAGGCGAAGACACGTGGATACCTGTGTCCTGAACTGTCTGGACACAGGACGAAATTTATATTTTTTTTATGTATAATCTAACCTAATCAGAATATAACTAACCAAATCCTATCTCTAACATAGCGGGCCGCTGGCCCACTGGCCAGCACGCAATCAATAAACCCCCCCCCCCCCCCCCCCCGGCTCGGTTAGCCCGAGTTCGAGGCCCCCCCCCCCCCCCCATGCTGCTGTTTCTTTTCTTTTCCTTTTCTTTTTTCTTTTTCTTTTGTTTTTATATATAATTATATATATATATATATATATATATATATATATGTATACATATATTTGTATATATGTATATATGTATTATTATACATACTATATTTAGGTATATATAGTTGCTATTTTTATAAATATATATATGAATATACTTCATTATTTTATGTATATATATATATATATATATATATATATATATATATATATATATATATATATATATATATATATATATATGTGTATTACGTATACATATATATTTATGTACATATATTTCCTTATGTATATATATTATTATATATATACTATTATATATATATATATGTATACATTAATTTTGTATATATATGTATATGTTATATAGATAAGTATTTTCTTATATGTATGTATATATACATATATTTGTATATATATATATAATATATAGTTGAGCATTTTCCTATATATAAATATCCCTATATTTATATATATATATATATATATATATATATATATATATATATATATATATATATTATTTTCTATGTGTATTTTACTTAGCTTAGTGTAAATTATTTATATAAAATAATGTTCATACTTTTATAGTTACTATGTAAAACTTTACCTTATTAAAATAATAATATTTATTTTGACTATTACCAAATTGTATTTTTATCATATTTAAATTACTGCAACCATTTGGTGTCCAAGCCTAGCATGGGTATTTGGGCCCAAATGTGTTTTCACACATTCAAGACCTGTACAAGTCATATTGGACTTGATTCATGGTCTTGGGTCCTGTATTTGAACTTTGGTTCAAATTATATACATGGACAAAATACGCAGATAATTAATTATTGTGTGCATTGCTGTTTTTGATTTTCTAAAAATACTTAAAGTATTGCTAAAATTATGGAAAAATAGTTTTTAGATACTATGTTAAGTTAGCTAATTTAGTATAATTTTTGTAGTATTTAATTTACTGTTTTGCCCCTGGTTTGGCATATGAAACCAAAACTCATTTTCTGTATACTTAGGAAAACTGATTTTTATAAAATATTTGTACTGGTTAATAAATTCCAAAAAAATTATAATAAATTTCTATGATTAACAAGGATCACTTTAGTACTTTACTTTAAGAAAAACTAGGCTTTTTGTCTATCTCTAAAATTGTTAGAACACAATGATCTTTTGATTTATTTGTTGATTAATTACGACTTGTAGTTTTTGTGTTATTTGGAGTTTTAGTCGTGTTGAACCCCATCCCTCACTAGTGTAAAGACCCTAGAAAGTTAGATAACATAGTGTGTCACCCCACATTGGTCTCTTGTGCCAAATCATCGTTTTGGCTAGGTGCCCAATCACAAGTCGTGTCGCACCAATTAGTGTCCTAGTGTTTTAGCTTAGTGTAAAAGCTAAGTTATTGTATGTATTTCTAGAGTGACGAGTTACCAGACATCCATAGCACTTTTATCACAGCTTGTTTTGCTAGAGGCAAGTACATCTACATACTCATTTACTGTCTTTTAATGCTAGAACATGTATTAACCCTGTTAAAAGACTGATCCTTGAGGTAGCAAGTTATGTCTTCACATGTTGTATCACTTTCAGTACCGGCCATGTCTAGTACAGCTCTTACATCTTCACATGCTTCTTACGGGTTCTCAATACAAGTTTCACTATGCCTTAGACTGCTCTGAGTATTCACATGTTTTATACTGCTTCCAGTACCTGTCATGCTTATACTGCTCCCAGTATCTCTCACATGTTTTTACTGCTCTCGTATCTCCCACATGTTAAATAACGGGTTAAGGAAAAACTGCTAGTATTGTACGTGAACATGACCCCCTTCTCCGTATGTACTTACCGCGCTCGGGGACATTCTATATGCGACCTTGCCGTATGTTTCTAAATCTCGCGTTTGTGTATGGATATACACCGATGCCGTTCGTGCACGTGTGGGCACACCAGAAAAACTTGACATGTACCACAGTACATCCTACTACCTATTGACCGATTCACGTACATGCTACGGTTTTAAACTTTTAAACTATATGTGGTCATTTGTAGAAATGACCAATTAAACCATGATATGCCATGTTCCCTATGTTACTATGATACTATGATCCCAGTTGTACCATGAGGTCATGTTTCCAGTATTTCCTGTTTATAGACTTATCACACCATATTTCTTGTTGTACATCTCTTTCATTATATGTTCAGTACTTTAGTTGTAGAGGTTGTACTTGCTCCCGTCCTGACAGGATAACGTTGTAGGTATACTTACTGAGGAAGAGTTGCTCTGCGATTCGTATTATGGAGTCACTGCCGAGGACCCGGCTCTGCTTTACGAGGATGTTCCTACGGGGAACCTCGCCTAGATGTCTTTTGTTTACTTAGACTTTTGAGAGTAGACATGTATTAGACTATATCATTTTGTAACTGGACATGTATCCAGTTTTACATTTTAGTTTACTTGTACTTGGATATTTTACTATATACGACGACTTTTGTGTTTGGAGCATTTATGATTCTTCTTCACTTATAGAACTGTTAGCACATTTAGTCTTATCTTGTTATCTCTAGAACAGCTTACTGTGCTTTATCTTAAGCGTAGGCTGGACATGGCTCGGCCCGGCCCAACAATTTGGGTAACGGGTCGTGACACCTGGTCCTTGTTTGGTTTAAGGGTCGTGGATCTGCTCCAGAGCGGTTCACGCAATCCTTGCCACTTTTTCGGCGGCATTTAATTATATATTCTTATCCCCTGACTATTCATTCTAGGAGTTATCCTAGTCTAGCCAGCTAGGACTGATAGTTGACCTATGTGTCGGGATTTGTGATTTTGGATATATCTAAGGATTGAGTACTAGGGAGAGTATGATCTCGAGAATATTGATTGATAGACTCATGTGGACTCATGGATAGTATTGCTATTCCTTTTAAGGATGTTCTAATTTGATCGGGCATGACTGTGGATTTTTAGATTTTGATGATCGCGAATACTTCGCAGAACGAGGAGAATATCGAGGGTATTATTATATGATTTTTACTCGGCTTCCTAAGCGCCCGAAACCTGGTTTGTTTGCTATATCTTGGTGGTGGTGAAGACTTATTTGCTGATAGCTTGTGATCATCGATTCAGAGGATTCTAGTGAGCCAGAGGGCCTAGCATTGTTATGGTGATGAGCTTGGTATTTGGTGGTTGTCTTTCTTGACGTGATATTCACTCCATCATGGATGGGAGACTCTTGCTAGATTAATCTGGTGGATGGACCGACTTGATGATTGGAGCTGTAGGCTCCCATATATGTTTGAGATGATATTGTGGTAGAGATTCTGATTTTGTACTTGACTTGATATCCATGCCACGATGTGGGTAGATGATTTCATGTGGTTGACAGATTTGTCCTTGTTCTTGACATGACTACTTATACCTGTGCTATAAGTCCAGCTTACCCTTTTAGGTACTGGCCCCGATTTTGTACTGCGGTGCCTCTTGTCTACTGGCGCTTTGAGGTGCTACTTCCATGATTATATGGCATTGCGATGTCATCCTGATATTCTAGCTATATTATATGATTACCTGTATGGGTACCCTGGTTGTTGGCCTGTAGCCTAGCGTGGTCAGGATTGATTGATTGCTTGTGCATTACGCTACAGATGAATCACAATTGGGACTATAGGTGTTGAGGTTGATTCTTACTTAGCATTTCCGTACTGAGGTACGACATCTAGGAGGATGATCGTGTGACCACGGCATGTGATTGCGGATAAATGTATGGATAATCTAGGCAACTTAAAATGGTAGAAGCATTGGGAGGGAACGGAAGTCCGAGATCGTGCAATACTAGCCTTAATACAGACATTAGTCATGATTTGTAGAATAGCCGCCACAGATGTAGTTACCGTTCGTACTAGCGGACGGCTAGATCCGGCTACTACTTATGTACTATGTACTTCTCTTGCTCGCACGGTGGCCTTACGAGGGATCGGTGCTTATCTTATCTAGCTATACTCCGCCCCGCTAGCCCTGCTGGGACGGCACGATATGAGGATTCCCATACTTGCATTGTTGAGGTAACCCAACCTCCATATAGCGAGCCGTAGGCATTTTGAGCGGCCGTTTATTCTTCTAAATTGTTTGGCTTGTTGCCTGCCCAGTCGACCGATATCCAGTTACGGTTGGCGATGCAGGTATTATTGGATGTTAGGGAGATTGTGATGATTGTTGGTTATTTAGCTACATTAGTTATGGATTTGTTATCGTGCGTTGGTACCGCACGACCCCTACCCTCATTTACTGTTCTTATATGCTATTCCTGTCATATTTTATCCTGCTGGCTTTTCTTCGCCCATCCCTGAGACTTCCTTTCTGGTACTTGCTACGGTTGGCCTGACCAACCCTGGATTCTTCCCAGATTGCCTGTGACCGACCCTGTGGATCTTCCAGACTCGACTTGGAGGATTTGCTTCAGTTTTCGACCATGTTAGGAACTGTGGGAAGGTATACCCATCTACATTACTATCTTGTACTGTAGATCTTTCGATTATCATATATATATTTCCTGCTTTCCATATGATTCTCTCTCTTGCTTAGTATTTCATTGTTATTGCCTGTGGATATGAGATCGGATTTAGGCCATAGATACTTGCATGCTAGGATACCCAGCAAGACTTGACAGCCGTCATCGCCGTATAGCGTATTCATACCTTATACGGTGTAGCTAGCCGACGTCCGTCCCAGTATTCCGGTACTGGGGCGTGACAGTTTCATATTAAGGTAATCTTGACTATATTTTCGACTAAATTGATTTATTGAGCCTAAAGTTTCAAGAAGGTTAAAGCTCGAGAGAATATGTAGATATGTTGAAAGATGGAGACTGTATAATAAAGCTTCGTGACTTACTAGATTTCAAATTATGAGATAACGAGTATGAAAATATTTTAAGGTATCAATTATTTTTGTGAGTTAAATAAAACATCAGTTGAAAGTCGATATATACATGAGTACGCTCCAACAATTTACGTAGTGTTTGAGATTATTTTAGGGACAGCTATCAATTCGAATAAAGGGAAGAAAGAACTACCTTAAAGAAAATGAAGGAAAACGCTAACTCTGAAGAATCTTTGATTATGATGAATATTCGAGTAGGTTACGATTCAAAACTGAGATCAAAGAAGTTATTGTCAATTTATAAGCTTGCATGCCTATAGGAAATATGTATGAGGTTGCATGTCTATAGGGAATAGGTAGCATTGATTGATTTTAAAACCTTGATAGTTGTCGTGCATTAACTTTCTTCGAACCGTTTAAATTATTCAATGAATATCATTTCTTCTCTCGTCCGATGAATTAAATCGTGGTTTCAAATGACAAAACTCTTTCTAACTCTTCAACCCTACCTATCCTAACTATTCCTAAATTTCGAGGACGAAATTCTTTTAAGTTGGGTAGGATGTAAACCCCCTAAAATTCTACTACATTTTTTTATTTTTTATAAATAAGTAATTAATGGTATTTAAATTATACTTCGTATTTGTATGGCACGGGCAAGCTCATGTTCTCATGATGGTACGTCGCGTACGAATTTACATTTTTCGTATTTGCTCGTCGAGTGCGAATATGAGCGAGGTAGATATTTGTTTTTGAAAATACTTTTATTACAGATTCTTATATAGAGAAATAAGGTTTTTGAAATAATATATGATAAATATTTTATATTTCTTAAAATGGTAAATGCATCACTTCATTTATTTTAGTTATTATATAAAAATGGCTGTCTTATTTTTTGGCTACAAATGTAAGTAATAATTTGAAAAACTATTATTTCCCGTAAATATATTATCGTGTGCATGTCCACGTGATTTTCGAAAACTAATCATAACGAGTTTATTTATTTATAAAAATATATTTCAAAATATTTAAGTAATTATTATGATTTTTGAAATTTAATATTATTATATTTTGGTACTTGTGAAAAAGATATTTTAAAATTTAGTTTGAGTTAATATTTGATTAAATACGATAATTTAGATTGGAAAAGATACTATTGGATTTATCAGTTTTATCTTAAAATAGCTATTAAATTTTTATCAAAATAATTTTAAATTATTTTGAAATAAAGGATGGAATTATCCATCGGGGTTTAAACAAACCCAAACCCTTATCCATCCAGGAGCACACCTCCTATATAAGAAGAGGCTCCTTCCTCCTTTTCCATACATCCCAATCATAATTCCAAATGTGCATCGTGTCTGTGTCCAGCATTCTTATTCCATATTATATATTTACATTATTCTCGTGTCGGACACCCCCCGACACCATCAAAACCTAAATCTACGATTCCGTCTCCCCGACTTCCTCCCCAGCACACCAAACCAGACCTCTCTGACAACCCACAAACACCGTCACCACCCCGTCATCGTCATCACCATCTGCCATCAACACCACCGCCACAAAACAGCACCACCACCATCACCGGCGCCCATCGCCGACGACCCCCCAAAACCCTCACCAACAAATCCCAGCCAACCACCAACATAATCACCATAAGAGAAAAAAACAATAACAAAAACACAACCACCGCCACCACTCAACAAGCTCGTGCCGAGCTCTGCACAGCCTTGCCCACCGCCCGTCGGCGCCCAGCGCCGACTTGCTTCAGATCTGGCAGTAGCGCCACCCAAAAATTTTGTCGGCCATCTCGCCGAACTACCAAGAACGCACCCTTTCCTCGACCAGATCTGCCACCCGTCGGCGTTCCGGTGCCCGCGCTCCCACGAGTCCACCGTCCTCCGAGCCTGGTGCTGCCGATCATGCTCCCATCAGCACCAGCTTCTACTGAGCCCGCGCACCGTCGCGTGCAGCGCCGGCTTCCTACTAGATCTCAGTGAACGCCGCTGCATCCCGCCGAGCTCCGCCAGTGCATGGCCGAATCCTTGCTATAAGCTCTCTCCCTCTGGTTTGTCTCTTCCTTACTCTCTCTCCCTCCTCCCCATGAGTACAGAACAGGTTAATACAAAGGATTTTCTGTCACTTAATCCTCCCATTGGAACAGGGAAGTACAGAGAGTTATTTCTATGCATATTTGTACTAATGTATTTCATTAATTATATTTTTTTAGGTTACTGCTGATATTTTTATTGTTATTAAAAAATTATTATTGTTAGGTATGATTCATATTAATGTTATTATTATTTGTACTATCTATTCTTTGATTGTTCAAGGAGAACATGGTATTACTGCCAATTATTACTATTATAATTATTAATACTTTTATTATTGTTGGTTTGTAGTTCTTTTAAACAAAAATCCTAAAACTTGTTTTGTAATAAAAATATATTTATTGTTTTTGGGATTACATTGATTTCCAACCAGGTTTAGGAACTCTCAAAATATTATTATATTATTATTTTTCTGACTAGATATATATACACCAAGTTATGTTTTTAGCCAAAAAAAATAATTTCTTTGTATTTTCGTATTTAACGTAAAAATATTTGTATCAATAAAATTGTAGTTTTCAAAATTGTGATATATATAAATTATTTTCAAATAGTTACTAAAATTATTTTATTAATAAAAATATATTTTCAAGTAGTATGAATATTTTTCTAAAATAGTATAAATATTTTTCTTCACAAATTCTCACTATCTGTCATCCTTACTCTGATTAATTCCATAATCCTATTTCCCCACAACTTCAGATCTCTACACCTTGAACATGACTATTGAACCAACCTGGACTCTTCAGAAGATGGCACCACACCAGGCGACACCCCAGGCAAGATACCTTGCCATATTTACTGCTTACATTTTAGTTGCATTTTATTATTCAGTTATTGTTTTTATATTTCCAATTTATTATTTTTCCTTCTGCATGTGGGCCTAGAGTTAAGGGACAACCGTCAATTTAGTGTGTCTCATTAACTTGTCCCGATTGTACACGAGTTGTGTGTGAGTTGTGAGTAACATATAGAGGTCACTTGCATGTTGGCTGATCCCCCGTGCGCATGCGTTGGAAATAACTGTCAATAGATGCATGTTAGAAGTCTTGGCAGTTATTAGGTATAAAACAGTGTTGTGGAAGCGACATGTGTTGGTGCGTCGTTGCTACGATGCATGTATAGTATCATTAGGGGGGAGAGGAAAGGTATTAGCGTAGGGGCTACATTTACTTTTACACACATTTTGGGCCGATAGCGACTCGGATGAGCGCTACTTACTGCCCTGCTGATAGTGTCTCGGATAAGCGCTACTTGACGGCCACTCTTTATTACTTGCGTGATCCTAAAGCCCCTGCGTAGAACGTTGTCCTCAAAGTGCATATCACTTAGACGGTTAGGGACCCAGTTGTGTTGTAGTTTTATGGTGTTTACATTGCGGTTATAATGGCATGTTCTTCATGTATCTTGTTACGTCCCTCTGAGGACCTGGTGATTTCTCCAGGTGTGTTTTGTGACTTCCTGCAGGTGCTCTAGCTAAGGCCATGACTTGCGCTCTATTCCGTCGAGATGTTGCTTTTGGATCGTCATCCCCTTCGCTCGACCAAATCACTTTCTTTGTATATTTCTTTCCTATTTAAATTAGTTAGTACTGGATTTGTCTCCGCCCAACGATTGTATACATGACAAACTCAAAGTTGCTTTTATATTATTATTTATCTTCGTGGATGAGATTTAGTGTCTTGGCTTTCTATATTTTATAGCTTATGTACACATACGAGCCTTTTATTTACTCGTATGTATACAACTGGCATGATACGTTTCTAGTCCTTCCATTTTGGGACTGGGGTGATACAGATATCGGGATCCAAGAGAGGGCTCTACCATTGATCAGGGGTACTCCTCCGGAAGAACCTCGTTCTCTAATATTGGTCCTGCACCTCAGTAAATCCTGGGCACGTGCACCTCCGGGTAGTCCTCTTCACCTATGCCAGGAAGAGAAGCCAGTTCTCAGCGGGACGTAACATGATACATAATATACATGCCATGCATAAAAAAGTATCATAATATATGTGTCAATACAAGTACTCAAGGTGGGGTAACTCTAGACTAACTGCCTAAGTGATATGCAGTTTGAGAACAATACTCGTACCCGCAGGCCGTCACGATTTACTCTGAAAATCTGGTTGGGAACCCCGATAATTATTATGACTCCGCAGTCCCCGTAAGGAAACTGTGGTAACTATGAATCTCCAAAGCTTTGAGACTGAGGCATCTGTAACTATGTGGAAAGTAGCCCAAGAGCCTAGTGAATGTTCTCCCCTCCCATGTGACCTTATGCATAGTGTCTACGATACGCTTTGTCAGATCCTTTAACTAGAACATCGAGTCATAATAATAATAGTGTAGAGTATCAAGTCGCACTTTCTAGAACCAACACATATTCTGATCACTATGATAGCAATAAGTATAAAATCTGTCAACATGTAAGTGTCATGTGAATATGTCCTAAGGTCAGACATACCAAATAAGGATATGCCAATGGTAGCGTGATGTCAATTTCTAACTAGTGATACTTGATGATACTGACGACCATCGGCGCCCGAATATGATTCGGACGTGAAGTATCGATCAACGGTCCTATGATGGCAAAGTACTATATACAGAAATATATATATATATAAGGAAATAAAATACATAATGGCAAGGTACACTTGCCTGGATCCGGAAGCTGAGAAGAAGTAGCTTGTCCCACGTCCACATCCGATGAGCCAAAAGAAACTAGAGAAAATAATTTAAAACTAATTAATTAATCATTTATAAAAAGGTTATTATTATTACTTATTAAATAACCATAAACTTGCCCTTATTATAGAGTTTTAAGGCTAACTCCCACTTGGCTTAACAATTATGGTTCTTAGAACATCTCCATTGTTTTCCTTAATGCCTCAGCCAATATAGTCACCTAGGCCACATAACTAGTCCATTAAATATTTGGTTTAACTTAGCATTTATCCAAGTATCCTTTATTCATGTCCATATGTGGCTAAATATGAATGTCAATGGAACAGTTCGTTATTATTGGTAAGGCAACTACACAGGCTCAAGCATTCCTAGAGAACTCACATATATTATTTATATACTAACCCATTATTCTCTCATTAGTGCTATTTGGCTACTGAATGTTCTTTAACACATAAACATACAAGTAACCATCAACAGAGCCTAAACTCTATAAACTTCATATCCATGGCATCACAATTTGTTTTTTAACAGTGGAATGAGCATGACTAGACTGTCATCACCATCCTGGATTTTCCATTTCAAATAACTATATCCTGCACACATGCACTGATGTTGTACACAGTTCCCTAACCAATATACTCAAATTTCTACTATACAACTCGAGCATGAGTAACCAATACGATATGCTCTGACCTGCATGGGCCACCACAAAAATATGTAACGCTCCAGTCCCAATATGCGTAGGACTAGGTATACGTAACATACCAGCTGTATGCAAACGAAGCACTCCAATATATGGAAACTCTGCATACATACATAAGTTGTATTATTTGAACACCATTTCATAACAATATCTCATGGTAACAGTCATTATCTATATCTCATCCACAATAGTAATAAAAGAAATAGGTCGTCATAAATATATAAGTAGTCAAAATAAATGATAGCCAGGTGGAGACAGATCCACTACCAAGCTAGAATAAGAACGGAGTCCGACCTCCTAAAAATAGATAAAAGAAAACAAGTAAACAGAATAATCAAGCGTCATCAGAGGGTAAGATATTTTCGATACAAAACGAAGAAGTTGACCCGAGTCCATACACCTGTCGGTAAACCTGACCGTTTACACCTGGAGAGATCACCATGTCCTTAGAGTGACTTAACAAGATACAGAAAAATATGTCATACAAACTGAATATAAACTGCACAACAATAATTCGGATCATAACATGGTTTAGTAGCTTATTTTCGAAGTAGTGAACCACACCTACAACCAAACAAGGACAAGGTGTGGCACACTAGTTCACGACAAAATATTATTCAAATCCATGATCGGGTATAAGTACACAATCCATACAAAAATGTATATATACCTAAGCGGATAAAGGTCGCCTAAACATTTTAAGTGGAATATGCATTTTTAAGAATAGTGTATAGTCGCATGACTACCACGTCAAGTCAGGAATAATAATAATACAATACCTAAGTAGCGAGTCTAAATACTATATACCATTCCTTAGTATCGATCGAGTCTATATCATATCATATACCTATCGTTCCTCAGTAGCGAGCGAGTCTACGATAGATAGGGAGGTAGCCAATGTCCAATCATGTCCTTCCTATCCAATGTTCTATATAATGCAACTAATAACTTTTAAGTTTTCTAGCATGCAACTCTATTAGCAGTTATTCCCTAATGCACGTCCTTTACGCACCGATGGCCAGCCGGCTACGCAAGTCTGAAACCTATATGCGACACGTGACTCGTTTATGATATGTGTCAAGGCCAATGGATGCATCACAACATATGGTAGTCTCCTAACTCTAAGTCGATGCATACAATAACAAAAGTAGTATGAACATGACTAAACAGCTATTTGTATAAAATAAAGACAACAAAAATGGCAATAAGTAAACAAATAAATAAATAAATCGATAAGTATGCTAAATGATAGTAGATAATTAGAATATAGTGGCAAGCTATCTTGCCTGATGATGGTGTGGTGATCTGACAACTTCCAGAAGGCAAACATGACAAGCCGATAGAAGCAATAGAGGTGGGACTTCCTCAAACTTATCCGAATGCTGAAATAAACATCATTAACATTTCCGGCATAAGAAAACTGTCTAAGATCGACTACCCATAAGTCCAGTTCTGGACATAAGGGCAAAATCGTAGTTTCGGGTCAAGACGATTTCCGCCGTTGGACGCGCTTTGTACCGAAAAGCGTGCCAAAACCTACGGTATCTAAAGTCATCAAGTTATATGTCTACGGCATTTTTCGATACGAACCCAAAAGTATGTCCAATTTTGGATTACGATGGGTCGTACACAAGATCGTCCGTTAAATCGGATCGCGGGCCCGCCATAACGGCGATCCTGTCAAACTTTCCAGAATCGGACCAAACTTGGCTCACAAAACCAGAAAAATAATACTAGTCCATTGGCGTAAGTTTTGTCTCAAGGTGACAAACGTGTCCAAAGTTGTGGGCTAGTTTGGAAAAGGTCCGTTACATAGTATCACGACCGATACGCCTCGATTTTGTCGTACACAAACAATAAAATCGAGTTCCGTCAAATCCTACACGTCGATGAAGTCGATACATACCTTTCGATGCTTTAGGTTCGTGACCATGTCACTTTGTTTGTCGAGGCGAATGCCGTATCGAGAATTTTTCTAAAATTCTACTACTTTAAAATCTATTTTTCTTGATTTTAGAAATCTATTTTCTCGATACACAGTAGATGAAATCGAAAACTATAAAAAGGCCTTGAAGCCCTATAGGTTGTCTATAAGATTGTTTAGGTAGTTTTCATAAAAGTTTTATGGATTGCCAAAAATCGGCCTTCCAAACCCTAGTTTTCAACTAAAAAAATTGTTCAATATTCATAAGTTTTTGCTTTGATTTTCTGAGCAATATAATGTGTTATATTAAATTCTATTAGAATAGATTTGAAGAGGGTCATGTTATGGTCGAAAAGAACCAATTGGTTCAAGAATTGATCGTGAGAAGGAGGAAAAAATGGACCTGGAAGTCGGGAAAAAGAACAGTGGTTGTTGTTGCTACTACGCTACTGTTGCAGCGACAGATGCTGCCGCCGTGCGCACGAGGATGCTGCAGCGACCGGTCGGCATTGGCGGCGTGCGACGCGGCGTCCTGACACGTCGGGGAAAACGGGGTTGGGGCAGTTTCCAATTCACGAGGGATTTCTCTTTGTTTCTGAAAAAGAACCGAAAGAAATTTATATATATATATATATATATATATATATATATATATATATATATATATATATATATATATATTGATGACTTTAATTAAATTCTTGATCGCATTCGAATTGAAGTTAAATCTAAATTTAGGTTCATCTGGAAGAGAACATGATAAGGATCATGTAGGATTTGGTTTGGTTTAATTCGATAGGAATTTGATCAAGTTATGAGGAATGAAAATCGTAGAAAAAATAAATAAATAGAGCTTGCTCTTCTCTTAGGCTCGGGCTCAATGGAAGATGAACAGTGCTAGTTAATGTTCATCCATTTTATTATTATTTTTCTATTTCTATTTATTGCATGTATCTATAAATATGTATATACTCATATTGTTATAATCTAAAATTCCAAAAAAAATCAGGAAAAAAATATAATTTTTAAAATTCATAAAATACCAACATATTTTGGTAGTAGATTTTTATTCTATTTTATGTAAAAATGTGTTATTTAGAATAAGAACTCATTCTATTATAAATTTATATAAAAAAAATTAATTTGCAACTTCTTTCCAAAATAATAAATAGATGAATTAAAAAATAGAAATTATAACCGAACTAGAATTTAATAAATTTTAAATAAATAAATATTAAAATAAATAAATTTAGGGTGTTTATAGCTAATATGCCTGTTATGCACACAACTGCACTAGGCATGCCATACTTGCGTAGCAAAATTTAACCATGACTAAGACTATATTTAAAAACGAAATTACCAACATTATTATTTAAGTAAAAAATAAAAATCTTTAAAAAAAATTGGGGTTTTACACGAGAACCATGCGTGTAGTGTTATTGCGCGCCAAAATCCATGTGCGCATGGATGGATTTTTCCAGATTATTATAAATAGGAGGAGCCTTCCTTCAACCCACAAACGAAGAGTTTTGGCATAAAACTGAGAGAGTCGAACTGCTGATCTTCTTGCTATCGAGCATAGACTTGCTACCTTCTTTCACCTCGTTGGATCATCAATAGAGTAAAGAAATCAGCAATAGTGTTCAATCTCCATTATCATACTTTCCGATAATCAACTTGTACTTAGATCATCTATTTAGGAGTTCATTTGTACTCTTCTCGTTTGATTAATACAAAAAGTTTGTTCAACTTTTGTGATGGCAAACAAACTGGCGACTCTACTGGGGACTTCCTTCTCCTCTAATGAGAAGGTGGTAACACAATCCAACGACAACTTGCTCGAGTTGTTTGCCATTGATTGTAAAAGTGCAGAACAATTTTATAGGAGGACTGAACTTAGACTCACAATACAAACTCGCTCGTACAAAGAAAGCCTAGGAATGAAAACCTAGGTACAGCAATCTAAGCACGATTGTTTATTTTTGAATTTGGAGGGTGACGGTAGAGGCACGGGAAAGCGACGGCAGCTCTGCCTTACTCCTTGGACGATCGGACGTAACCTTGGCTCTGATGAAGAAATGCTCTCGGAATGTGTGGGGAGACTCTTGCGTGCCTTTTTCTCTCTGTGTGTCCAGCCGGGGGTCTCTCTCTCTCTCTCTTCTTTCTGTGTTTTTCTCTTCCCAGGGTTTGCAAGAGAATGACACCTTACTATTTATAGAAGTAGGGGTGTGATCATTAGGGTTTGCAATGACTGTCCCTTGAAAAGTCGGCGGCCAATAATCTGGACCATTAATCTTGATTGCATCAAATCTGGGCAGTTAATTTTGATTGTGCCAAATCCGTATGGGCAATTAATGCTGATTGCCACGAATCTTCATAATTTGTCATGACAAGCTCGGATCTCCCGCCACGTGTTCAATCTGCTTGATTGCAATAAATCTGATTTGATCCAGGTAATTATGATGATTGTAACAAATCTAGGTTGTTATGATTTGCTAGCAACCATTACTCTGAGGGGATAAGACCGCTACGTGTCTCAACTGTCATGAGGACCGCCACATGTCTCAACTGTCGTGAGTGGGACGTCCTGATAGAGCTGCATGAGTGCGGTCTCTATGTGAACCGCATACGGGTGGCTCCCACAATCCTAGCCGTATGAAGGTAGCAACCGCATGAGGGTGACGGCCGTATGAAGGAGGCAGCCGCATGAAGGTGGCAGCCGCATGAAGGAGGCAGCCGCATGAAAGAGACAGCCGCATGAAGATGGCAGCCGCATAGGGGTGACAGCCGCATAGGGAGCTTTGGGACTTGGCGGATCATGCCAGCTATATAAAAGATTTTCTTCTTTTCCCTAGGAGCACGCCATCATGTCAGAGCTGTCGTTTCAGCTTTATGTCAAAGTTGTCACTTCGCCTCTCTGTCAGAGCTGTCGTCAGGGTATTTAATAAGGCAGTTGCTTTATGGCCAGCTGTAGAGGCGAACTGCTTTGGGCCATGTGGCTCCTTCCCGAGCCGCATGGAGCTATCCGAGCCGCATGAGGCTCTTTTGAACCGCATGAATTTCTAATGGATTCCTGAGCCGCATGAGGCTCTTTCTGTTTGAGCCGCATGGGCTTTTTCTTGTTCTTTTCCATGCTTCTATAAGACCCCCTTCAAAGTTTTCAATTTGCAAAATTGAAGTACTTTGAATAAGAACCATGGCTATGTAAACTCTTCTGGCCGCATAGGATGTTCTAACCGCATGGACTTCCTAGCCGCATGGACTTCCTGGCCGCATAGACTCCCTGCCACGTGTGCGTCTCCTGCCACGTGTGCGTCTCATTAATTACTCTTGATTTGCTTTGGATTTAAAGCCGTCTTTTGGGGCAGGATCCCAAGGGTCAGTTTTAACTATTAGGATTTGCCTCGATGACTGAAGAGTCGATTTTGTTTTTATGTAGCACGCGGATCAAAGCGTCCCTTGGTCTATGAACCCCCCTCCTTCTGCCTATAAATAGGAGCATTTTTGGACAGAGAGGGATTTCTTTACTTTCTTCTGTCTTCAACTCTTCTTGCCCTAAGTTGCTATCTTCGTCTTTCCTCTCTGCTCATCAATTAACAATGGCCCCCAAGACTTCCAAGGCTACGGTGAAGGGTAAGGGAGTGGCTTCTTCGTCAGCCACGTCGCCTGAAGTTCATCCCGACGTCCACCCCACTATTACTGGTAAGGGTTTGGGAGGATCGTATACTTCGAAACCCTAACAAAAATGGCTCTGTTGCATGCTTTATGCATAAGCCTTTAATGCGTCCTTTGTCTTCATTGGACTGTTCAAATTGTATGGGCCGCATGTACGTCTCATGTCCGAGCCGCATGGGGGGTTTGTCCAGTGGCCGCATAAACACTTTACAAATTGAACCGCATAATGGCCCTTCGAACAGAGCCGCATGAAGCCCCCTTAAACAGGACCGCATAAGCTCATCTAGGCTGGGCCACATGAGGCTGTGCTAAACCGAGCCGTATAAGTTCCTCTGAATTGAGCCGCATAACGCTCCGCTAAGCAGAACCGCATAAGCTCACGCTAAACAGAGCCGCATAAGCTTACGCTAATTAGTGCCGCATAAGCTCATGTTCGAACAGAGCCGTATGAGCTCTTTAAAACAGAACCGCATAAGTTCGTCTTTAAACAGAGCCACATAAGCTCGTCTTTAAGCAGAGCCGCATAAGCTCATCTTTAAATAGAGCCGCATAAGCTCATGTGGACTGGGCCGCATAAGCCAAAACATTCGGTGGTTTTGTTTTAGCGATCTTTTAACTTGTTTCTTTTGTCCTTCTTCAGTGAATCTGCCAGTTAATGCAGCGGGAGAGCCTCTGGTGGGTCGTGCCCAATCTGCTGTGGGCTATCGATATGACCACATAGTCGAGTATGTGACGAACCAGCTTCCAAAAGAGCCTTTGGAGAGGCTGAATGCTATCAAGAACCAGCCCTTTTACTTTCTCTGCACCATGATGAACTCGAGGCAATTGGAGGGGCAATACCTGAAGTCGGCGTTCCTCTTTGGGGATGTTTTGTCTGTAAAGAACACCCGAGTGCTGGATATATCCGAGAGCTGGGACATTATTCTTGATGGCGTAGAGATCAATATCCCTCCGATAGAGCGTCATTTTCCTCTGTCATGGTTCAACATGTTACCGCTGGACAGAAAGATGGTGGACTCCTTGACTCCAAGTAAGTCGTGGATGTTTATGGAAAACATCCATTACAACAGGAATTTGGGGTTAGCATATGCGGGAAGGGAACCGGTCAGCTGTTACGTGATGGGACTGGCTCCGGGTACCTTCATAAACGTATCGGGTCCCAATTTCATATTCTCTCAAGCTGACACCTTCTTGAACCAGCTTGCTTGGAAAGGGTCCTATCCCGTCGACCGGTTAGCGTTGCTGAACTGGATAAACCCCATTCCTGCGTAGGCCAACTTGACCACGTGGATTCTGCGGAAGTATGAGACACCCTTGCGTGAGATCGGCCTCTACCACGCTATTCGGGGCACCTGTCAGGGTCTACCCATAAATAAGCCGTTGTTCATGGCTCTCCTGGAGATGTACAACCGGTGGACGGGAACCTTCTTCACACCTGGAGGGGAGCTGGAACTCGCTCTCCACAAGATGTACGTTATCTCTAAGCTGCCCTGGGGGGAAGAAGTCTTTGAAGCGTACACCCCTACGAGCGAAGAGCTCGAGGATTTGGATTGGCAGTTCCCAGGCTTTGTTGCCGTATATCGGAAATTGTTATGTCACCACAGTACTTGTCACCAGACGGCCATCAAGAAATATGGTAGCTCGGAAGGGAGCATTCCTCACACCAAGTCCTGGGTCTCAAACCTATTCACACTAGGTGCTTCAGGCCGGGTTTCTTTCCGAGATCCTCAAACCCCGGAGGGGGTACAAAACCTGGCATCGACCGCCAAGAGATCGAGGTCCACGGGCGACATATTCGGGAGTCAAACTGACTCCTTTAGTTATTTTTATCATGGTACTCAGCGACTGTCGGAGAAGGCGCTCCTTGCAGGATTTCTGATGGTGTGGCTACGTAACTGCGTGGTCTCAGGAGGGGCAGGTTCCATTGAGAGGATCAGCCGCCACTTTATCCTCCCCGCCATAAAGCTGGTCTTTGGGGTCAAACTGGCCCTTCTTCTGGCCATGGTGTGCAGCATACACCATGGCCTTCGCGTCTTTTCTTCCAAGATCATCGCCCGTGACACGGTGATGGATTTTGAGCGCATAGAGCTGCCATACCATTATCTGATGGGGTGGCTGTTAATGCACTGTCGGTCTTTGATGAGGCCTGGAGCAGAAGACGGTGTTACGACTGATGACGCTTTTATTTTTTGATTCCACCATCAGTCCTGGGAGTGCAGCACCATGCCAGCCTGTCGGAGGGCGCTGACGACAGTGGACGGATACGACTTTTTTGTGTATGTTCCTCGTTTTATCGTTGAAGAAGTGAGGAGCGTACATGTTGATGGTAGAGGACCTCCTCTCCTCTTACCTGAGAAAATGCTCCTTCGGCTGCATAATATCCGTCCAGCGCACCTAGTATATCGTAACCGCAATAATGTCTACCTGGTTGCCCAGCAGGTTCTCCCGCCAGTTCGGGTATAGCCAGCTGTTCTTTAGCAGTCCCAGCTCTTGCCTGGGCTTTGAAGGTAGCGTCCTGGATGGTATCAGGGCATGGCACTATTATGATACGGTTCATACCCGAACCACCTTTTTGGTTCCTGATAGTGAGGCGCCAGGGGAGATTTTGTATGTGGCGGCCCTATACTATGTTACGGCGAGCAAGCCTCCCGTTAATTTTGACCCGAGTGCCAGCTTCATTGTGGGTACAGGCTTAGCGGTGAAGCCCAAGGGGTCTAAGATGAGGAAGAGAAGGGCGAACACAGTTCCCGTTCCTGACTCGGAGTCCACCAATACGGACGAAGAGAATGACGAGCGCGATGCAGATAACCCTTCCCCTCCTATGGAAGATGTTGGGGCGGATCAGCCGCCTATTATGCCAGATGAGATGGTGGCGGGTCAGCCGCCTGTTGCGCCTGATGAGATGGTGGTGGATCAGCCGCCCGTTGCGCCTGTCCCTTCACGCAAGCGAGGCAGGCATGATTCTATTAGTGGCATATCCTTCTCCGTGAAGCGGGCTGCGGTAAGACGCTGCGGGCTGCTCATTAAGGAGAGGGACGAAGGTGATGATGCCGTTTTGGAGGTGAATTGAATTGCGACCATCTTTTTTTTATCTCTTTCTTTTCCTGAACTATGACTTAATCATTTTTTCTTCTCTGTAGTCGTCGGAAGAGTCGGACTCTCGAGAACCGCCCGCTGTTTCTGAAGTTAATCCGGCCCTGAATACTTTGATTAGTGACATGTGTGCTGAGATTATTTCGGTCGGGGCCCTCTCGGCGGCGGCTGAGGTATCTCATATTGCTGAGGTCTAGACCCAGGACGACGGGGGCTCCGCTGAACCCGTCCCCAAGACCGTTGAATTTCAGTAGGGTGACACTGATCCAGTCGTATCTCCTTCCAGGGCGGCTGGGGCTGAAGAGCCAGCTGAATTCGGCTTGGAGGTTACTGGTGAGGGGACTATGGCGGCTGTGAGCGAGCCTCAGCCTCCACAACCCTTCCCTGGTAAGATAAGCCAAATTTTGACTAGTGAGGAGGCCCATTTGCTCTATCATCACATCCTTCGGGTTATGTTGATTGATGGTTGCTCTGGACATACAGGTCCTACCTCTTCCCTGCCAATGACGGATATTGTCGGGAAGGCTCTACCAGCGGGAATCGGGTGGGAGGGAGTGTGCCCCCTCCTCTTCCAACTTATATTGAGAGGCCTCCTGCTGGGTCGAGCTCGGGGGATCAGATGGCAGCACAGCCGAGGCAGGGAGCAATGGTCCCTACGTCCTTCTCTGGTCATGTAGCTTCGGGGGTCGACATCTCTGCCTTGCCGAGTATCCAGGTTCTCCAGGCCGCGGAGGAGGAGTTAGCTGCTATCCATGCGTCTTTTTGCTCGGAATTTGTTTCCCTGGTGGCAGGGGTGGCAAGTTCTGGCGCATCTCCTTCGACACTGCCAGCTACACTTCCTCTGACGCCATCCTCTACGGAAGTTCTAGATGAGGCGTCACAGGATGTAGTTGACAGTTTCTACCACCACTTGAAGAGAGAGGTTGAAGCTGCTGTGGAGCGGGGGACCCCGTTTGCCTTGGCCCGACAATACGCCCGAGGCCAGATTGACATTCTTAAAACCCTCCCTGGTGGGGCAGGGATAGCTGCGCTTCTGGAGCCCAAATTATTAGAGGCTGATCAGCTTGTGGCCCAGTTTCAAGTGCTACGGCAAGCTGATCTGCTTGCGACAATAGATCAGGAACCGGGCTTCCTTACCACTGTCCTAGAGAAGGTGAGGGCTACACGAGATGAGTCCAAGCCGGTTATAATGAAGGACCTCGATGACCTATCTCTTCAGTATGATCAGCTGAGCCGTAGGAGCGAGGATTGCCTAGCTCGGGAAGCGACCGCCTCTCGCGGAGTAATTGATACAAGGGAGCAGATCCTCGAACTCCAGAGGAAGCTGGCCTTCTTGGAGTCTGAGCTTGAAGCTTTCCGTGCGGATAAAGAGCTGATCGTTCAGGAGGCCGAAAAGGTCTTCCGAGCTTCTGCTAGCCTGGAGCGTGCTTTGAAGAAGCTCGAGGATGGCTGGCGGGCTCATGCGCACCTAGAAGACGCGGAGCGGCTGGCTTAGGAGGCCGGGCATCGGGCCAAGCAGGGGTTCGAGCGGTCGACTGTCTTGCTGAGGGACCGTCTCATGGAATTGTGTATCATCGATCCATAGTCGGCTTTTTTCCTTCTTTCGTTTTCGTTCTTTTCCTTTTTTTTGAGGGGGGACGTGGTCCCCAAAACATGTAGTACTTTTGACTTTCAAATAAAACAGTATGTTTTATTCTACCCTTCATTTGTACTGCTTATTACGTTTGTGGCGTTTGTGGTATTTGCCCCACTGGGGGACTGTTTATGGACTTGTTACCCCTGTTATACCTTGGTTTTAGGTACGGATAACAAGTTTGATGGGGATACTTAGAACAATTCCACAGTAAGGTGGCCATGGAAGTTCCTGATATCGGAGGAAAGAATGCCATGGAGCAGCTGGGCTCCCGGGGCATGATGAGAAATGAGGGGCATGTATTAGGAAACTTAGTACAACATTTGTGGTCAACAGAGGACATTTGTGGTCAACAGAGGACATTTGTGGGCCTATTATCCTTGGCGTACTCCGGTCTTGGGTACGGATAATAAGTCGAAAGAAAAACTAACATACTTACTCAGAGGTAATGAGGATATGGCAAATATGAGGGTTTCTTCGATGGAGCCTTCCCACTCAGAGGTAATGAGGACATCGCAGGAGTGAACTCCATGAAGGGTGCATAAAACAACTCAGAGGTAATGAGGACGTGGAAGTTCTATGTGAGGGGCGGTTTGTTTTTTGATGGAAGAGAAATAACTCAGAGGTAACATCGACATGGTTGTTTCGGAGAATTTGTGGATCTGTTACCCTTTTTATGCACTAAAAGTGCGGGTATTGGATCATAAGGAGGAAGCTCTTTTAGGAAGAAAGTTCAGAGGTATAATCATACATGACTTACTACCTAAAAGATGCGATATAGATTCATCTGTAGTGACCAGAGTGTAAGTTCAGCGGTACCTGCGGGCAGATAACTCAACAATCTGGGAGATTTTGAGTCAGAATGTGAGTTCAGCGGTACCAGAGGGTACATAACTCGACAATTTGGGATATTTGGAGTCAGAATGTGAGTTCAGCGGTACCAGAGGGTACATAACTCGACAATTTGGGATATTTGGAGGATGTCGTTTTAGACATAATATTTTTTCAGGAACTTGCCGTTGATGGGCAATATGAGCAAGTCTCCGTTTTGTTTTTCCAGGCGGTAAGCCCCATTGGAGAATACAGCTTCGATGATGAACGGGCCATCCCACTTTGGCTGGAACTTGCCGACAGTTTTGTGAGTCATAACCATCGGCCTCCGAACTGCCAGAACGAGATCGCCTACTTGGAATGTTCTGATTTTAACCTTTTTTGTCAAAAGCTCCAGAGATACGTGCTTGGTACAGCTCGATTCATTGTTGAGCTAACAGGCGCTTCTCATCTAGGGCCTCCAACTCTTGTAGTCGGCGATGATGATTATCATCTGTTGTCAATCGATAGGTGAGAGCAACGCGAAGTGAGGGAATTTGAGTCTCCAGTGGGAGAACCACCTCACTCCCATATACCAGAGAGAATGGTGTGTTTTTGGTGGCCGTCCGTACTGTAGTACGGTAGGCCCATAAGCATTCGCCGAGCTTCTCATTCCAGTCGCGTTTGTTTGATGACACGAACTTCTTGAGAAACTTGATAATTGTTTTGTTGAACGCTTCAGCCAGACCATTAGCCGCCGGATTGTATGGTGTTGAAGCAATATTCTGGATTCGGTGTTTGTCATAAAACCGATAGAAGACGTAGCTTGCGAACTAAGGACCATTGTCGTGGATGATCCTTCGGGGTAGTCCATAGCGGTAGATAACGTGGTACTTGAGGAAGCTGATCACGTTTGAAGTCTTCACTTTTGCCAACGGAATAGCCTCCGCCCATTTGGAGAAGTAATATGTGATTGCGAGTATGAAGCAATGTCCTCAGGACGAAGACGGAGTGATTGGACCAATAATGTCCATTCTCCATGCTTCGAATGGCCTGGATGCCACCGTCGGATGTAGAAACTCGGATGGCTTGTGGATGAAATATGCGTGGACGACAGGCTTTGCACTTTCTTGCATAGTCTATCACGTCGTCAACCATCGTGGGCCAGTAGTAGCCCATTCGGCGAAGGCGATCTTGTAGTTTCGGGCCAGGCTGATGGGCCCCACAGATGCCATCATGAGTTTCACGCACGGCTTCTTTGGCTTCTGTTCAGGCTTTGGGGCTGTGTCGGCCACCATAGCCTGTTTGCCCTTGTTGTTTCGATTGTTGGAGGGGTTACCACCATTGTTGCTGTTGGTGTTAGGGCGTTTGACTTTGTCCTCTCCTTCTGAGACGTGCAATCCCAATTGGCGAGCTTTCTTCAATTTGTCTTCTGCGCTAGTGGCGTTGATAATGAAAGTCTTCCAATCCTTAAACTGACTTTCGCCCATCCAGAGGCTGATCGTGGGAAGCAGCCTCTTTTGGCAAATTTCAATTAAGGAGGAATCCGATTTACCGGAAGGCAACTTTATCGCAGTTTGGCGAAACCGCTCGATATAGTTCCTTGTCAGCTCCTTTTCTCCCTGAACAACGTCCATGAGGGTGGACATTGTTACAACTTGTCATACTTCGTAGAACCTCTCCAGGAACATACGTTTGAAACCAGCAAAGGAATGGATGCAGTTGTCCGGCAAGTTGCGGTATGTCACGACCCGCATCCTAGAGTAAGGGCACGAGACATGGGTACGTCCAGCCTACACCGCAGTGTCGGCGGTAGAACGCTGTCCTAGGTTACAACATCTAGCAATAATATACTAAACAGTTTATACTCCCCGAATGGGGGTGACATAGCAGTAAATAAACTCAATCACAACTAAGGAAGAAGAATGCACGATATGATATAGTACTCAAGGAAAGCAGATGATAAAGTAGTCTAAGATAACATCCCAGCAATATCCAGAGTACAAACTCAGCTACAGGATATGAAAGAATATATACAACTCAAAATCTCTGAACAGAAGTAAAGTCTAGCTAAACAGTCTCAAGACAACATAAAGTAAGATAAGGCCTAACTAAGCTAGTCTAGGCAATGGGGGTGATGTCCTCAGCTAGAGCTGGGTCCTCCTGAGAGTCCAGCTCGCAAGTGTCGTCTAGGGCTGCCCCGTAGAAGGTATCCACACAGGTCTCCTCCTCATCCTCTGTAATATTTTTAACAGGTCCAGTCAGGACAGGAGCGAGCACAATACATCTCAACAGATCATAGCAGGTTAGAAAATATAAACATGCAGTAGAGTAAGATACAGGTACTGAAGGATACAGTATGCAAACAGAGAGAGTGAACTGTAATAGAAATATCTACTATAAGTAAAGAACTAACAGTGGCTAGTGAGTCAGAGTACAGGATAGCACATGTGAACTGAACAGATTTGTACATGATCTACACTAAAGAATTTCACATGATCTACACTACTATGGAATTGTTCACATGACTACTAGCACTCCCCCGTTTCCCCAATCAATACACAAGGATCTAAGCAGGTTATGTTATTATACATGATATCACATGGGGGCCCATGAAAGGGTGCACATGATATTATACATGAGGGCTCCGTGAACATGAGAGTACATGATTCACAGGAGTATACATGTATAGTGAAAGCACAGGAGTACAGGATGAAAGTGAAACACACATGACACAATGTACCCGATGCTCCCGAGGGGGATAACATCGCATGAAGAGATCCACATAGTACCAATCTGTGATAATGTCGTGACAGCATCAAGTAAAGTAATCTAAAGCCGAAAAATAATTCTAAGCAGGATATGAAATGATCAGAGAATGTACTCGCCTGGTATCTGAGTATCCGGATGAAATGTACTGTCCGAGGAGAGGTGTCTGGCTCCTAATCAGAACAGCACAAGTCACAACAAGTCTAAAATGATAACAAGATGCAACTTAATGCATTCTAAATGAATCTAGGTCAATCTAGGCCAAAGTCAACTCTTGGTCAACCCTAGAAGTCAAACTAGGTCAACCAAGGTCAAACTAGGTCTAACAAGTCTAAACTAGGTCAAACAAGTCATTCTAGGCTACATTAGCCTAAACTAGGCCTAACTAGGCCAAACCAGTCTAAACTAGGCTAAACTAGCCTATGATAGCATACCAAGTCCTTACAACTTATACCAGCTAGTACACACCACAACTCAACCTAGTCACTACAAGTCTATACACATAGGGTAGCCATATACATGGATACCTACACATAGTCTACATATATTACACTCACGCATACTATAGGAACTTTACATATATATATTATATATACCTAGGCTCAAATCAAAATACACATGTCTAGGCTACCCATATTGCATATACATTCATAAGCATAATTTATATACATAATACATATTATATATATAAATATACATACATGATATAGTAGAGAGAGAGAGAGTATATGTGTGTGTATGTGAAGGCTTGTGTGTGTGTAAACTGGACAGTCAGGTGAGTGTGTGAACTGTCAAGTGTTTAGGTGTGGGTGTGAGTGACCATGCGTGTAGATGTGTGTGTGTGTGGAGGGAGACAATGTGTATGTATGTAAACTGTGAGTGAGAGAGTGAATTGTGTGTGTGGGTGTTGATGAAGAGTGAGGAATACATTAGTGGCTGTGTTAGGAAGTGAGGGATGTGTCAGTGAAGTAAGTGAGAGAGTGAAACCAATTCATGGCAAAACAAATCCCAGGTTTTGAAATAAAGAACATTCTCACAGTTCACATGAAAACTGAACCCAGTTTTCAGTTTTACATTCCCAACCCCATTTTGATTCCTATATACCACCAATCAACCCAAATTCGAACACACACTTAGAAATCATATAGGAGAATCAATATGAGGTTTTAAACCACTCTATTAATCAGTATATAATGGTTAAAAGGCTGCCAAATTTGATATAATCAAAACTGAAAAAAAACTGGAAATGAAGAACTGCTATTAAGGTTTCAGAAATTAGGGGTAATGAGAATTGATCAATCAAATCAAGCTAAAATGCAAAAACAGTGGTTGGTAATGAATGTACACATTGTGTACATGTCTAACAATGAGTTTGTGTCTACCAAAGTGGATACAAACGTGTCCAAATGATTCAAGACACGAAACAGTGCACACAGGCACTGTTCAGTGCACTGCATCGTGCGGGTGTGCACACGTGTCGTACACACGACACAGTCCAACCCAAGACTCGTGCACACCAACCTAGGTAGACCACCTTTAGGGCTACCCAATAGGCAAGCTGACACGTGTCCAAGTCGTGTCAGTGAGTGATACGAAACCCGTATCAGTGTCGAAAAAATACCCGACTGAACTGTCAGTCCCGACCAGTGCAACGAGGGTTACTCCCTCGACAGGCCACGTGGGCCACTGAAACTTGACACGTGGCGTGTCAGTGAGTGCCCCATGGGGTGTGTCGAAACTCGTGTCCTATGGTCGCGTATTGTGTCCAGTGCAGCTCCCGAACAGCAGGACACGGGCACAGCCCCCCGCGCGCGCGCACCCGCGTGTGTACGTATCGAATCCGACACGATACGACACAGGGACACCCCCAGTCCAAAAGAAATCGACAAGCAACATCAAAAACTAATTTCCTATTCAATTAGTTTCTGAAAATTAGGTCGAAATGCCCATTGGGGCATTTCATCAAACAGTTGCATAAGGACACTGATACGTGTCCAAATAGGACACGAATTGGACTCAAATTCTAGGGTTTCCTATTCCTACAGTTAGGTTAGGCCTAGGGATCCCTAGATATACAATAAAACCAGAATTTCATGGTGTAAATTGAAAGTTACCTCTATGTATCAAAATCCCCAAAAAGCTCTATGGAGAGGTGTGGATGGTCAAACTCCTCCAAATTGATTTGAATCTGAGAATAACATGCAACAACAGCAAGAACACTTCATTTAAAACCCATTGCAATTTGTTTGAGGGAAAATGGAGCTAAAATGGAATTTCTAGGGATTTTAGAAGTTGAGAAATTACCTCTTTCTAAAGCTTGTTCTTCCTTAGAGGCTAGCCCTAATTTCTAATAGAATATTTATAAGGGGGGAATCCCTAGGATGGGTTAAGTGGCTGGACAATTAATGTTAGGGTTAGGGTTGGGCACTTGGCTATTGGGCTTTGGGCTTAGTCATAAAACAATGTCTCAAAAATCACAAGTTATGACTTGTGATCAAAATCTTTCTATTCTAAAATCTATATTCCGAATTGATTTCACTAACTAGAGTATGGTTAACTTAACTTAACCTAGGGTCTCATATCTAGCCAAGTCCAACTCAACTAGGGTTAGATCACAAAGTCAAAGCTAGTCAACCTAGTCAACCCTCATTCAAACAATTCCAAAATAATTTCTAAAAATTCCCATAAATTCAAATAAATTCAAATAACCCTAAAAATAACAAAAATACCCTCAAACTAGAAATGTGGTAGTGACAAATCTACCCTCCTTAAAAGAATTTCGTCCTCAAAATTGAAAGGCGAAAAGCAACTGATGAGAAGGATAGAAAGTATACCTCACGGTCCAAAAAGATATGGGTAACGCTCGCGCATCTCATCCTCCCGCTCCCAGGTAGACTCTCCAGGAGAATGATGCCTCCATGCGATGCGTACCAAGGGTATCACCTGGTTCCTCAGAACCTTCTTCCGTCGATCCAGAATCTCCACTGGCTGCTCTGGATAGCTAAGAGAAGGCCCAACCTCAATCTCTGAATGATCGAGCACATGGCTAGGGTCAGCCACGTACCGTCTCAACTGTGATACATGGAATACGTTGTGGACCCCCACTAGTACAGGCGGTAAGTCTAGTCTGTATGCCACGTCACCGACTCTCCCGCTGATAACGAAAGAGCCGATAAAGCACGGGCTAAGCTTTCCGCCTCCACCAAAACGTATCATACCACGAGTCGGAGATATCCTCAAGAAAATCTGGTCTCCGACCTAATCACAAGCAAGGTCTCAATTAATTATGAAAAACAAACATGATCAAAAATCACAAACAAACAACCTAAATCTAATCCTACTCTAAACTGTACCTCAAACTCCAACGGCCTCCGGTGGCTATCGGCCCAGTGTTGATGTCTGTCCTGCGCCACGCGAAGTCTGTCCCTGATGAGCTTCACCTTCTCGGCTGCGTCAACAACCATCTCTGGCCCCAGTAAAGCTCGCTCACCAACATCATTCCAAGATAAGGGTGTACGACACCTACGCCCGTACAGAGCCTCGAAAGGTGACATCTCGATGCTGGCCTGGAAACTGTTGTTGTAAGCAAACTCCACCAAATGAAGATGATCCTTCCAGGAACCTCCAAAGTCCAGGACGCACGTCCGCAGCATATCCTCAAGTGTCTGAATAGTCCTCCCTGACTGTCCGTCCATCTGGGGGTGGTATGCAGTACTAAACTTGAGCTGAGTGCCCAAGCTGGTCTGCAGACTCCTCCAGAAATGAAAAGTAAAGCGACTATCTCGATCTGAGACGATGCTGACCGGAATCCCATGAATCCTGACTATCTGCCTCATATACATCTCCGCTAGCCTCTCTGTAGACGTATCCACTTGAATGGCAAGAAGTGGGCCGATTTGGTCAACCTGTCAACGATGATCCAAATCACATCTTTTTCTCCTGGTGTACGCGATAATCCTGATACAAAGTCCATAGTGATATACTCCCATTTCCACTCGGGAATGGGCAGCGGCTGCAACAATCCACCGGGCCTCTGTCTCTCTGCCTTGACCTGCTGACAGACCAAGTACCTAGCCACGAAGCGAGCCATCTCCCGCTTCATCCCGGACCACCAAACATGCTCCCTCAGATCTTGGTACATCTTGTTGGCACCCGGGTATATAGAGTACAGAGATCTGTGGGCCTCCTGCATAACCTGCTCCCTGAGATCTCCACTGGGCACACATAACCTAGAACCGTGCCTCAAGGCACCATCCTCTGCAAGAGAAAACTCGCCCTCCAGCAATCCTGCTCGAACCTGCTCTCGGAGACACCACAGAGCAACGTCCTCAAACTGTGCCGACTTGATCCTCTCCACCAAGTCTGACTGAATCTGTATGCCCCACATCTGCATCTGCAATCCGGGCACGATCACCTCAATCCCAAGGCTCTCCAAATCTGCAAGCAAATGCCGATCCATGGTCAAACACATGGCTGTCGGATACCTACTCAAGGCATCGGCAACCACGTTGGCCTTTCCTGGGTGATACTGAAGTAGGATGTCAAAATCCTTCATCAACTCTAGCCATCTGTGCTGCCTCATGTTCAACTCCTTCTGAGTGAACACATACTTTAAGCTCTTGTGATCTGTGAAGATCTCCACACTCTTACCATACAGATAACGCTTCCACAACTTTAGAGCAAATATCACTGCTGCCAGCTCCAGGTCGTGGGTAGGGTAGTTCTTCCTATGAGGACGTAACTGCCTAGAAGCATAGGCAATCACCTTCCCATGCTATTGCAAGACGCAACCCAGCCCCTTCCCTAAAGCATCACTATAAATAGTAAAAACACCTGATCCTGAAGGCAATGTCAGAATCGGAGCTGTCGTAAGCCGCTTCTTTAACTCATCAAAAGCTGCTTGACACTCCTCTGACCAAACATACTCAGCATCCTTCCAGGTCAACCGAGTCAACGGCTCTGCAACCCGGGAGAAATCCTGCACAAATCTCCGATAATATCCTGCCAGCCCCAGGAAACTCCTGATCTCCGCAACTGAAGTCGACGATGCCCATGCCTCAACTGCTACAATCTTCTTGGGGTCGACTGAGATACCATCTCCAGTCACCACATGCCCCAAGAAGTCCACCCGGTCCAAGAAGAACTCACACTTGGAGAGCTTTCCATAAAGCTGCTCCTTTTTTAGAATCTCCGGCACTATCCTCAAATGCTCCTCGTGCTCCTCCTCAGTCTTGGAATATATCAAGAATTCGTCAATGAACAACACCATAAACTGATCCAGATACTGGTGGAACACCTTGTTCATAAGGTTCATAAACACTGCTGGTGCATTGGTTAGCCCAAACAGCATAACCAAAAACTCAAACTGCCCGTACCGCGTCCTGAAAGCGGTCTTGGGAATATCCTTCCCCTTCACCTTCACCTGGTGATATCCTGACCTCAGATCAATCTTAGAAAGTACCCGAGCTCCGCTCAACTGGTCAAATAGATCATCGATCCGCGGCAGTGGGTATTTCTTCTTGATCGTGAGGTTGTTGAGTGCCCTATAGTCAATACACATCCGTACTAACCCATCCTTCTTCGGCACAAACAACACTGGTACACCCCATGGCGACAAACTCGAGCAGATGAAGTCCTTGTCCTGCAGCTCATCCACTTGCTTCTTCAACTCTACCAGATCACTGTTGTTCACCCGATAGACATGCTGAGAGATGGGCTCCGTTCCTGGAACCAAGTCTATCGAGAACTCTATGTCTCTGTCTGGTGGCAATCCCGGCAACTCTTTTGGGAAAACATCCATATACTCTGCTATCAAGGGGTGTGGAATCGCCTGCACCTCGACCGAGACTCCACAGAAGACTCCGCTGCTCTGCTCTGCCTGACGTCTGGAGTACTCAAACTATGGCTCCCCCGGCGCTCTGAAGAGAACTCTACCCCCTCTGCAATTAATGCTGGCGTGGTGCCTGCTCAACCAATCTATGCCTAGTACTATATCGTAGTTCGGCAATGGCATTACGAGCAGGCTCACCTCCAACTCACGGCCTCCCAAAACTACTCTTCGACCCTTACAAATATCACTCACGAGGATAATGCCACCCCCGGTCGTGATCTTGTAATTCCTAGGCAACGATTCAGCTACGATACCATGTCTAATCGCAAAAGATACTGATATGAAGCTATACGAAGCACCGGAATCGAATAATGCAAAAGCTGGACAGGAGTCGAGAAGAATCGAACCTGCGATCAGCTCTCCGATGGCCTCCGCATCCTCTGCTGCCATGGCGATTCCTCGCCCCTGCTGGCCTCCCCTGGCCTGCTGCTGGTGCTGGACGAACCTCTGCTGCTGTGTTGGCAGGGCTGGTCCCCTCTGCTGGCCTGCTGCTGCCCTGGCTCCTCTTTCCTGGGCTGTTCGTCCCCCAGACCTAGCATAATCCCTCAGCTGGTGATCTGCCGCTCCGCAAAGAAAGAACTTCCCGAGCCTCTTTCTGCACTCGTTCCATCCATGCCCTGGCTTCTTGCAGAAGGTGCAACTGACTGTCTGCTGCCTGGGTGCCTGATGCTGAAACTGCTGCTGGTAAACTGGCCTCTGCTGGATCGGCTGTGGCTGAAACTGCCTCAGCTGCGGGTGCTGAAAGTGGGACCTCTTAGCCTGGCCCCCGCTGCTGCTACCCCCAACTGGGTCTCGCCCCCTCTTGAGCCTAAGCTCAAGATCATCATCTGCCAACAAGGCTCCCGTCAAGATCTCCTCGAATGTGGCATCCCTATTGCCCTTGGTCAAGGACTTGACCTCCTTGACTAGACCCTTGCGGAACCTCGCTCAAGCCCTCTACGAACCTGCCGATGCGGCCAAACTCCCCAGCGTACTCCTCTACTGAAAGGCTCTCCTAGACTAGGCTCTCGAACTGCGACTCCAAGGCTCTGAGCGCTGAATCTGGGAGAACTTCTTCTTGAAGAAGCCCTTGAACTCCTCCCAAGTCTGCCCAGCTACCCCCACCCTGGGGTCTGACTGATACCAGGTACGAGCAAAATCTCGCATCCGGCTAGTTGCGACCTCAATCTGGAGATCTGCTGGTATCCGGGCCAGGCGAAAGATCTCCTCTATATGCTCGATCCACTCATCAGCATATAGTATCCCCTCTGTCCCCAGAAAGTCTCTGGGCTCATCTTCTGGAACTGCTTTATCCCCGGTATCCTTGGCTGATGGACCACTGGTCGAGCTGCGACCGTCGTAAGGGCCAACTCTATGCCCCTGTCCTGTCGAGCCTGCTGTCGGTCCATGAACTGCTGGAAGTATGCGAACATCTGCACTGCATCCACGTATCCTGTAGGCGACGGCTGCTGGAAGGGCATCTCTGCGATGACTGGGTCCTGCCTCCGAGCCGGTGGAGGCATACCCCCTGCTGCTGCTGTCGAGGTCTCAATACGAGCAGAGGTGGCAGGAGCTGCAGTCCCTGGCCTTGCTGTACTGGCTGAGAGGTAGCAGTCCCCTCTATAGCATCCCCATGAATGGTACGCTGCGATCGAGTCTCTACCATCCTGAAGATAAACAAACAAGAGTATCAATTTCGGAGAAAGAAGCGATATAACAAAGGCGGACAATTAAAATTCAAAAGGATCAGCTGACAATAAGGATTTAGATGGCAATAAAAGAATTTTTCCTAATGTGATTGAGTACCTTAAAATTTAATATCCTATATCCTACTGCAGGCTGTAGTGATACTCTAATTCGAATACCACTACACTTCTAGTCTAGACCTGCATGGGCCACCACTAAAAACGTGTCACGACCCGTACCCTAGAGTAAGGGCACGAGACGTGGGTACGTCCAGCCTATGCCGCAGTGTCGGCGGTAGAACGCTGTCCTAGGTCACAACATCTAGCAATAATATACTAAACAGTTTATACTCCCCGAATGGGGGTGACATAGCAGTAAATAAACTCAATCACAACTAAGGAAGAAGAAAGCACGATATGATATAGTACTCAAGGAAAGCAGATGATAAAGTAGTCTAAGATAACATCCCAGCAATATCCAGAGTACAAAATCAGCTACAGGATATGAAAGAATATATACAACTCAAAATCTCTGAACAGAAGTAAAGTCTAGCTAAACAGTCTCAAGACAACATAAAGTAAGATAAGGCCTAACTAAGCTAGTCTAGGCAATGGGGGTGATATCCTCAGCTAGAGCTGGGTCCTCCTGAGAGTCCAGCTCGCAAGTGTCGTCTAGGGCTGCCCCATAGAAGGTATCCACACAGGCCTCCTCCTCGTCCTCTGTAATATTTTCAACAGGTCCAGTCAGGACAGGAGCGAGCACAATACATCTCAACAGATCATAGCAGGTTAGAAAATATAAACATGCAGTAGAGTAAGATACAGGTACTGAAGGATACAGTATACAAACAGAGAGAGTGAACTGTAAAAGAAATATCTACTATAAGTAAAGAACTAACAGTGGCTAGTGAGTCAGATTACTGGATAGCACATGTGAACAGAACAGATTTGTACATGATCTACACTAAAGAGTTTCACATGATCTACACTACTATGGAATTGTTCACATGACTACTAGCACTCCCCCGTTTTCCCAATCAATACACAAGGATCTAAGCAGGTTATGTTATTATACATGATATAACATGGGGGCACATGAAAGGGTGCACATGATATTATACATGAGGACTCCGTGAATATAAGAGTACATGATTCACAGGAGTATACATGTATAGTGAAAGCACAGGAGTACATGATGAAAGTGAAACGCACATGACACAATGTACCCGATGCTCCCGAGGGGGATAACATCACATGAAGAGATCCATATAGTACCAATCCGTGATAATGTCATGACAGCATCAAGTAATCTAAAACAGGAAAATAATTCTAAGCAGGATATGAAATGATCAGAGAATGTACTCGCCTGGTATCTGAGTGTCCGGATGAAATATACTGTCCGAGGAGAGGTGTCTGGCTCCTAATCAGAACAGCACAAGTCACAACAAGTCTAAAATGATAACAAGATGCAATTTAATGCATTCTAAATGAATCAAGGTCAATCTAGGCCAAAGTCAACTCTTGGTCAACTCTGGTCAACCCTAGAAGTCAAACTAGGTCAACCAAGGTCAAACTAGGTCTAACAAGTCTAAACTAGGTCAAACAAGTCATTCTAGGCTACATTAGCCTAAACTAGGCCTAACTAGTCCAAACCAGTCTAAACTAGGCTAAACTAGCCTATGCTAGCATACCAAGTCCTTACAACTTATACCAGCTAGTACACACCACAACTCAACCTAGTCACTACAAGTCTATACACATAGGGTAGCCATATACATGGATACCTACACATAGTCTACATATATTACACTCACACATACTAGGTTATAGTAAAATACATTAGGAACTTTACATATATATATATATATATATTATATACCTAGGCTCAAATCAAAATACACATGTCTAGGCTACCCATATTGCATATACATTCATAAGCATAATTTATATACATAATACATATTATATATATAAATATACATACATGATATCGTAGAGAGAGAGTATATGTGTGTGTATGTGAAGGCTTGTGTGTGTGTAAACTGGACAGTGAGGTGAGTGTGTGAACTGTCAAGTGTTTAGGTGTGGGTGTGAGTGACCATGTTTGTAGATGTGTGTGTGCGTGTGGAGGGAGGCAATGTGTGTGAATGTAAACTGTGAGTGAGAGAGTGAATTGTGTGTGTGTGTGTTGATGAAGAGTGAGGAATACATTAGTGGCTGTGTTAGGAAGTGAGGGATGTGTCAGTGAAGTGAGTGAGAGAGTGAAACCAATTCATGGCAAAACAAATCCCAGGTTTAGAAATAAAGAACATTCTCACAGTTCACATGAAAACTGAACCCAGTTTTCAGTTTTACATTCCCAACCCCATTTTGATTCCCATATACCACCAATCAACCCAAATTCGAACACACACTTAGAAATCATATAGGAGAATCAATATGAGGTTTTAAACCACTCTATTAATCAGTATATAATGGTTAAAAGGCTGCCAAATTTCATATATTCAAAATTGAAAAAAACTGGAAATGAAGAACTGCTATTAAGGTTTCAGAAATTAGGGGTAATGAGAATTGATCAATCAAATCAAGCTAAAATGCAAAAACAGTGGTTGGTAATGAATGTACACATTGTGTACGTGTCTAACAATGAGTTTGTGTCCACCAAAGTGGACACAAACGTGTCCAAATGATTCAAGACACGAAACAGTGCACACAGGCACTGTTCAGTGCACTGCATCGTGTACGTGTGCACGCGTGTCGTGCATACGACACAGTCCAACCCAGGACTCGTGCACACCAAACTAGGTAGACCACCTATAGGGCTATCCAATAGGCTAGCTAACACGTGTCCAAGTCGTGTCAGTGAGTGATACGAAACCCGTATCAGTGTCGAAAAATACCCGACTGAACTGTCAGTCCCGACCAGTGCAACGAGGGTTACTCCCTCGACACGCCACATGGGCCCCTGAAACTTGACACATGGCATGTCGGTGAGTGCCCTATAGGGTGTGTCGAAACTCGTGTCCAGTGGTCGCGTATTGTGTCCAGTGCAGCTCCCGAACAGCTGGACACGCGCACAGCCCCCCGCGCGTGCGCACCCGTATGTGCACGTGTCGAATCCGACACGATACGACACAGGGACACCTCCAGTCCAAAAGAAATTGACAAGCAACATCAAAAACTAATTTCCTATTTAATTAGTTTCTGAAAATTAGGTCAAAATGCCCATTGGGGCATTTCATCAAACAGTTGCATAAGGACACTGATACGTGTCCAAATAGGACACGAATTGGACTCAAATTCTAGGGTTTCCTATTCCTATAGTTAGGTTAGGCCTAGGGCTCCCTAGATATGCAATAAAACCAGAATTTCATGGTGCAAATTGAAAGTTACCTCTATGTATCAAAATCCCCAAAAAGCTCTTAAGAGAGTTGTTCCTCTTGATGGTCAAACTCCTCCAAATTGATTTGAATCTGAGAATAACATGCAACAACAGCAAGAACACTTCATTTAAAACCCATTGCAATTTGTTTGAGGGAAAATGGAGCTAAAATGGAATTTTTAGGGATTTTAGAAATTGAGAAATTACCTCTTTTTAAAGCTTGTTCTTCCTTAGTAGCTAGCCCTAATTTCTAAGAGATTATTTATAAGAGGGAATCCCAAGGATGGGTTAAGTGGCTGGACAATTAATATTAGGGTTAGGGTTGGGCACTTGGCTAATGGGCTTTGGGCTTAGTCATAAAACAATGTCTCAAAAATCACAAGTTATGACTTGTGATCAAAATCATTCTATTCTAAACTCTATATTCCTAATTGATTTCACTAACTAGAGTATGGTTAACTTAACTTAACCTAGGGTCTCATATCTAGCCTAGTCCAACTCAACTAGGGTTAGGTCACAAAGTCAAAGCTAGTCAAAGTCAACCTAGTCAACCCTCATTCAAACAATTCCAAAATAATTTCTAAAAATTCCCATAAATTCAAATAAATTCTAATAAATTCAAATAACCCCAAAAATGACAAAAATACCATCAAACTAGAAATATGGTAGTGACACGGTACTAGTCGAAGACGACCCTTCCAGTGCCCCGATGAACAACCGCGTAAGGATGGCATCGTCATAAGGCAGTGGTCGGTTGTGACTTCGAAGTAGGTGATGTACCTACTTGCAGATGTCTTTCCATCATACGAATTGATGTTGAATAGTTTATATCTTGGTGGGAAGGGCACATCTCTTCATGCACCAGGATACGGTTGTCGTATCATGAGGTCCTGACAGTTTTCTCGGGCGTGGAACATGGCCCGGAGCTCCTGGACCTCTCTGCTTGCCTCTCTGGCCTCGTCTGCAGCAGTGGGGGCTGATATTTCAGGAGGATTATCACCCGGGTTTGGTGCAGCTGAGTTCGAGTCCGCATTGACCGCGGGTCCCACGTTTGTTTGGCCAAGTGTTCTTCCTTGCAGAGTTAGAAGGGCTGCTTTGATTTCGTCCACGAATTTGACCAAGGTATGAAGTATGGCCTCCAGAGTATCGATGCGTTGGCGATCACTGGGACCATCTTGGTTGTTGTCCGTCATGAACACTGTCCTTACATGAGGAGAGATGGAAGGAACGGTGGAGGACGCGCCCTCTGAGTCATACCCGTGTACAGAGAAGTCGTCAGGGTATGTGGGAATGTTCTCCTCCGGTTCGGACTCAGAAGGAGTGGTACCCCCAGCTTCAGAGCTTGCCTCGTCTTGGGAGTTATGGACGTCCTCAAGGACGTCGGGATCTGCTGCATCTGTTGGGGGAACCGTTTCTCCTGGATTATCTTCTTGGAATACCGGATTATCGTAGATATTTGGGGGGAGTGCTAACCCCGGCTCCAGTACCTCCCAGAGATGTGGACGACGAATCTATAAGTGTGGCAGATTTTGTCTTTGAGCGAGTACCTTGGAAACTCCTCCCGCAGCGGTCGTGGACAACCGCTTGGTTGAGATTTTCGGGCCCGTGACGCTTGTTTTCTTTCTTCTCCCGCGGCCAGGGATCTTGTGAGCAAAATTACAGGAGGCGACCAGAAGCACCTCGTCTTCTGAGCTTGGGTGTTGCAGCCGTTGGAAGACGGACCGCCGGTCTTTTTGTACGGCCGCCTCGTTGCAGCAGCAGTTGACAATGATTTGGGTGCATTGATGTCCCTGACAGGACTCTTTGCACACCAAATCTTTGTCTCTTTCTGTAACGCCCCAGTCCCAAAATACGTACGACTAGGAACGTAGACATGCCAGCTGTATTCATACGAAGTATACTCCAATATATGGAAGCCTCGTATAAATATATAAGCTGTAAAATGCAGTAGAACCATAACTAATCTCATCCACGCAAAATAAATGAATAAAAGACATCATATAAAGATAATGAATTGTCTTGATACAATATGTTGGGCGGAGACAAATCCACTACCAACAAGTAAAGAAAAAATACATGGAAAATAAAATGACTTTGGCGAGCGAAGCGAAGACGATCCAAGTGCAATCATCCTCGAGAAATAGCAATGAACACGGCTAGAGCTAAAGTGTAGTGCCCCGCTCCTTGCGGTCCACTATGTAATACCTACGGCTTGTTGACTCAGTCATGAACTGAGTATTTGGTGAAACCTTTGCCGGTATCGATTGATCACGGATGAAATGCAATGAACCTTTCCAATTGATGGATTGGCTTCTATTGAAATGAATCCAAGAGTTTTGCTGAATATTTTCTCTTCGCTGCTTGGTTTTGATGAATGCGTTTTCGTGTTGGTTTTCGATGATTGGTTTTCATTGTTCGCTTTCATCGCATTTCGCATTCATTCCGAATCTTGAGAGAAAGAGACGAAGTATGCTAATCAACTGTTGGTGCCAATGTAGGCCGCGTGAATTGTTCGTGAACGGCGCGTGAAGTCCCTCCTTCTCTCTACTAAGATTTATCTCGGTGAGTTGCTTCAACCGAACAGACATTGATCTGTACGCCTAAGAAAAATGATCTCTAGTCTACTCTGTTGCCTTGTCCCAATGATCAACGATACCACATCCACAAAAGATAAGAGAAGATAATTGAATTGAATCAAATGCAAGAATATGTGTTGCTACTCTATCTGCTCGATAAGAATGATCATCTGCTTGTCATCAGTATGCTTGAATTGTAGACATGTACAGACGAACTTGTACGTGTTGAGATAAACCTGAAGGCACGAATCAAACGTGTCGTATACCTGTGCATAAGTCCAAGTGTGTCTCATCTGATAGAACGGCTAGAGCATGCATTTGGTCTCGGACAACTTGTATACAAGGAATTATTTGTCTCTCGGGTGGTATCTGGGGGCACCTGGAACCGCTCGGCCTAGGAGAGATTATGAGCACACTGGGTGCAAGGACCCATGTTAAAAGTGTAGCCGAATATCTGTGTCCTTAGCGACGAGCTGAACCAAAGAGTCACAGCGGCTAATCATGGGGAAAACCCATGGACCAACATGTAGAATAGTCCACCTGCATGACCCGAATGACAACTTCAATATCTGCAAGAATGAATCATGAATTACTCATTATGCAAATTGTGCTAACGTGGTTTTGTGCAGGGATGACTGTCGGCGAGGGTAAGTTGCTATGATATATTCTATCTGTCATGTTCTTATGAATTGTTAAAAAGAACCTAGACAAGTAGAAAGATCACTAGTAATTGTTAGCTCAACATATTGATTTAGTGCAGAGATTTGCGAGTTCGGCCAAAAGCCGCTCGCCAGTACATGATGTGTACTGACCCACGTTGTGGGCATCCTTTTCAGAAGCAAAAGGAGACAGGGGGATTTCAAGTGAGGCACCGAAGCTCATCTAGCCCAGTAGAGCTCGTGGATCGCCTCGAAGTTTACTTTCAGTCAATTGCAAGTTTCCAGTTTTCATTTCCTTGAAGGTGTCTTTCAATTCCAGCTTGTAATAAAGGATATCATGTATGGGCATTGTGGCTAATTTCAAAAGAGTATTTCAAAGAGTATCTTGTAGCCAAATTATAAGGCAAATCTGAGTTGCAAAGCTTTGTACTTGTATTCCTATCAAGCTATGAATAAAATGAGTATTTTTATTTCAAATCTCTGTGTCCAATATTTGGTTTTCTGCAATGGGTGCGTGCGTGTGTTTTGCTTGACTAATGGGTGCGTGCGTGTGTTTTGCTTGACTAGTTGTTTTTGTGCAGGTACATGGCCTTGTGCAAGCACAACTTAGGCTTGCACGGCATCACGCCTTAGCGAGGACGATCGATCCCGCAGGGATCCAAGCAAGACGGATGACCCTAGCGGGATCGGGGCGTGACAAAGTGGTATCAGAGCACAGTTTTACGTCCTTGGCCTCTTGCAAATATCGTTTTCAAAAAAAAGTATATAAAGTACTTTGACGGCTTTCAAAAGTGTCCGTATTTTGGGTTATGAAAACCAATGCCCCATACAATAAGTCCATAATATTTTATGAGACTGACAGAAGTTACACTATTTTGTAGAGAAATGGCTCCTCCTCGTCCATCTGGCTCGACCGATGCGGTAGAACGCATCATGACAATGTTGGAGTTACAGAGACAGGACAATGAGGAAAGAAATCAGATACATGAGGCTCGAGCGGCTGCCCAACAAAAGCAGTTGGATGCCCTGACCCAGCTTGTCACGGCGCTTGCGACAAATCGAGATGCCACCGCAGCGGCGGAACCAACGGGAACGCCCGAGATCGAGCCCGTAGAGGGTGATGAGCCCCAGCCGGCGCAAAGGCACACTGTCTTTAGGCCAAAGGACTTCTTGGACGCGAAACCTCCAGAATTTCAAGGCAGGACGTCACCCGACAAGGTGATGGACTGGATTGATAAAATAGAGACTCTGTTCGCGTTCATAGGAGTTCCAAGTAGCAAAAAGGTAGTCTGTGCCGTTATGCTCCTACGGCTGCGGGCGAAGGACTGGTGGAAGGCGAAGAAGCCGGTGCTGCTCGCAACGGCTAGGAATGGAAAGATCTCGTGGGCCTTGTTCAAGAAGGCGTTTCTCGATCAATATCTGCCTCGAGCCATGAGCAAGAAGATGGAGGATGACTTCATCACACTGAAACAGGGGGATATGTCCGTGGAGGACTATGAATCTGAATTTGCTAAGTTGGCAAATTTTGCCGCTGCTTGGCTCCCCACGGAACAGACTCGCATAAATCGATTCGTGGAAGGTCTGAATTACGACATCCAGTTAAGTGTGCTGAATCGAGAATGCGGGTCCTATTCTCAAGCCTTTGAGGCGGCGCTTCAGGTGGAACAGTTCGAGCAGAGAAAAGCGTCCAACAAAGTGCCGAACAGTCAGAATCAGTCCGCCAAGAGAAATCATGACGGAGAGAAAAAGACCGATGGGGAACCACGAAATGAGACAATCTGTTCCTACTGCGGTCGACGAGGACATACGAGTGAAGAATGTCGCTTTACGAAAGGTTTGGTATGCAGTCACTGTGGAAAGCATGGACACACCAAGGAGGACTGTCGTGCCGCAAACCACGCTTGTTTTCGTTGTGGCCAACAAGGTCACACCATCCGAAATTGCCCGAAGAGAAATCGAAATAGAGACGACACTGAAGAGCGTGGGCAGCTGCCAGGCCCACCGCCCCTTCGAGACAATCCGCCGAACCAGCCGCAGCGGATTAATGGACGCGTCTTCAATCTCTCCACGTTGCTTGACCCAGAATGCAACAATAGTGGAGGTGCGTTTTGTTTCTTAAGTTTTGAGGACAAAACTTTTTCTTGGTGGGTTATTATGTAGTGCCCCGCTCCTTGCGGTCCACTATGTAATACCTACGGCTTGTTGACTCAGTCATGAACTGAGTATTTGGTGAAACCTTTGCCGGTATCGATTGATCACGGATGAAATGCAATGAACCTTTCCAATTGATGGATTGGCTTCTATTGAAATGAATCCAAGAGTTTTGCTGAATGTTTTCTCTTCGCTGCTTGGTTTTGATGAATGCGTTTTCGTGTTGGTTTTCGATGATTGGTTTTCATTGTTCGCTTTCATCGCATTTCGCATTCATTCCGAATCTTGAGAGAAAGAGACGAAGTATGCTAATCAACTGTTGGTGCCAATGTAGGCCGCGTGAATTGTTCGTGAACGGCGCGTGAAGTCCCTCCTTCTCTCTACTAAGATTTATCTCGGTGAGTTGCTTCAACCGAACAGACATTGATCTGTACGCCTAAGAAAAATGATCTCTAGTCTACTCTGTTGCCTTGTCCCAATGATCAACGATATCACATCCACAAAAGATAAGAGAAGATAATTGAATTGAATCAAATGCAAGAATATGTGTTGCTACTCTATCTGCTCGATAAGAATGATCATCTGCTTGTCATCAGTATGCTTGAATTGTAGACATGTACAGACGAACTTGTACGTGTTGAGATAAACCTGAAGGCACGAATCAAACGTGTCGTATACCTGTGCATAAGTCCAAGTGTGTCTCATCTGATAGAACGGCTAGAGCATGCATTTGGTCTCGGACAACTTGTATACAAGGAATTATTTGTCTCTCGGGTGGTATCTGGGGGCACCTGGAACCGCTCGGCCTAGGAGAGATTATGAGCACACTGGGTGCAAGGACCCATGTTAAAAGTGTAGCCGAATATCTGTGTCCTTAGCGACGAGCTGAACCAAAGAGTCACAGCGGCTAATCATGGGGAAAACCCATGGACCAACATGTAGAATAGTCCACCTGCATGACCCGAATGACAACTTCAATATCTGCAAGAATGAATCATGAATTACTCATTATGCAAATTGTGCTAACGTGGTTTTGTGCAGGGATGACTGTCGGCGAGGGTAAGTTGCTATGATATATTCTATCTGTCATGTTCTTATGAATTGTTAAAAAGAACCTAGACAAGTAGAAAGATCACTAGTAATTGTTAGCTCAACATATTGATTTAGTGCAAAGATTTGCGAGTTCGGCCAAAAGCCGCTCGCCAGTACATGATGTGTACTGACCCACGTTGTGGGCATCCTTTTCAGAAGCAAAAGGAGACAGGGGGATTTCAAGTGAGGCACCGAAGCTCATCTAGCCCAGTAGAGCTCGTGGATCGCCTCGAAGTTTACTTTCAGTCAATTGCAAGTTTCCAGTTTTCATTTCCTTGAAGGTGTCTTTCAATTCCAGCTTGTAATAAAGGATATCATGTATGGGCATTGTGGCTAATTTCAAAAGAGTATTTCAAAGAGTATCTTGTAGCCAAATTATAAGGCAAATCTGAGTTGCAAAGCTTTGTACTTGTATTCCTATCAAGCTATGAATAAAATGAGTATTTTCATTTCAAATCTCTGTGTCCAATATTTGGTTTTCTGCAATGGGTGCGTGCGTGTGTTTTGCTTGACTAATGGGTGCGTGCGTGTGTTTTGCTTGACTAGTTGTTTTTGTGCAGGTACATGGCCTTGTGCAAGCGCAACTTAGGCTTGCACGGCATCACGCCTTAGCGAGGACGATCGATCCCGCAGGGATCCAAGCAAGACGGATGACCCTAGCGGGATCGGGGCGTGACAAAGTGGTATCAGAGCACAGTTTTACGTCCTTGGCCTCTTGCAAATATCGTTTTCAAAAAAAAGTATATAAAGTACTTTGACGGCTTTCAAAAGTGTCCGTATTTTGGGTTATGAAAACCAATGCCCCATACAATAAGTCCATAATATTTTATGAGACTGACAGAAGTTACACTATTTTGTAGAGAAATGGCTCCTCCTCGTCCATCTGGCTCGACCGATACGGTAGAACGCATCATGACAATGTTGGAGTTACAGAGACAGGACAATGAGGAAAGAAATCAGATACATGAGGCTCGAGCGGCTGCCCAACAAAAGCAGTTGGATGCCCTGACCCAGCTTGTCACGGCGCTTGCGACAAATCGAGATGCCACCGCAGCGGCGGAACCAACGGGAACGCCCGAGATCGAGCCCGTAGAGGGTGATGAGCCCCAGCCGGCGCAAAGGCACACTGTCTTTAGGCCAAAGGACTTCTTGGACGCGAAACCTCCAAAATTTCAAGGCAGGACGTCACCCGACAAGGTGATGGACTGGATTGATAAAATAGAGACTCTGTTCGCGTTCATAGGAGTTCCAAGTAGCAAAAAGGTAGTCTGTGCCGTTATGCTCCTACGGCTGCGGGCGAAGGACTGGTGGAAGGCGAAGAAGCCGGTGCTGCTCGCAACAGCTAGGAATGGAAAGATCTCGTGGGCCTTGTTCAAGAAGGCGTTTCTCGATCAATATCTGCCTCGAGCCATGAGCAAGAAGATGGAGGATGACTTCATCACACTGAAACAGGGGGATATGTCCGTGGAGGACTATGAATCTGAATTTGCTAAGTTGGCAAATTTTGCCGCTGCTTGGCTCCCCACGGAACAGACTCGCATAAATCGATTCGTAGAAGGTCTGAATTACGACATCCAGTTAAGTGTGCTGAATCGAGAATGCGGGTCCTATTCTCAAGCCTTTGAGGCGGCGCTTCAGGTGGAACAGTTCGAGCAGAGGAAAGCGTCCAACAAAGTGCCGAACAGTCGGAATCAGTCCGCCAAGAGAAATCATGACGGAGAGAAAAAGACCGATGGGGAACCACGAAATAAGACAATCTGTTCCTACTGCGGTCGACGAGGACATACGAGTGAAGAATGTCGCTTTGCGAAAGGTTTGGTATGAAGTCACTGTGGAAAGCATGGACACACCAAGGAGGACTGTCGTGCCGCAAACCACGCTTGTTTTCGTTGTGGCCAACAAGGTCACGCCATCCGAAATTGCCCGAAGAGAAATCGAAATAGAGACGACACTGAAGAGCGTGGGCAGCTGCCAGGCCCACCGCCCCTTCGAGACAATCTGCCGAACCAGCCGCAGCGGATTAATGGACGCGTCTTCAATCTCTCCACGTTGCTTGACCCAGAATGCAACAATAGTGGAGGTGCGTTTTGTTTCTTAAGTTTTGAGGACAAAACTTTTTCTTGGTGGGTTATTATGTAGTGCCCCGCTCCTTGCGGTCCACTATGTAATACCTACGGCTTGTTGACTCAGTCATGAACTGAGTATTTGGTGAAACCTTTGCCGGTATCGATTGATCACGGATGAAATGCAATGAACCTTTCCAATTGATGGATTGGCTTCTATTGAAATGAATCCAAGAGTTTTGCTGAATGTTTTCTCTTCGCTGCTTGGTTTTGATGAATGCGTTTTCGTGTTGGTTTTCGATGATTGGTTTTCATTGTTCGCTTTCATCGCATTTCGCATTCATTTCGAATCTTGAGAGAAAGAGACGAAGTATGCTAATCAACTGTTGGTGCCAATGTAGGCCGCGTGAATTGTTCGTGAACGGCGCGTGAAGTCCCTCCTTCTCTCTACTAAGATTTATCTCGGTGAGTTGCTTCAACCGAACAGACATTGATCTGTACGCCTAAGAAAAATGATCTCTAGTCTACTCTGTTGCCTTGTTCCAATGATCAACGATACCACATCCACAAAAGATATGAGAAGATAATTGAATTGAATCAAATGCAAGAATATGTGTTGCTACTCTATCTGCTCGATAAGAATGATCATCTGCTTGTCATCAGTATGCTTGAATTGTAGACATGTACAGACGAACTTGTACGTGTTGAGATAAACCTGAAGGCACGAATCAAACGTGTCGTATACCTGTGCATAAGTCCAAGTGTGTCTCATCTGATAGAACGGCTAGAGCATGCATTTGGTCTCGGACAACTTGTATACAAGGAATTATTTGTCTCTCGGGTGGTATCTGGGGGCACCTGGAACCGCTCGGCCTAGGAGAGATTATGAGCACACTGGGTGCAAGGACCCATGTTAAAAGTGTAGCCGAATATCTGTGTCCTTAGCGACGAGCTGAACCAAAGAGTCACAGCGGCTAATCATGGGGAAAACCCATGGACCAACATGTAGAATAGTCCACCTGCATGACCCGAATGACAACTTCAATATCTGCAAGAATGAATCATGAATTACTCATTATGCAAATTGTGCTAACGTGGTTTTGTGCAGGGATGACTGTCGGCGAGGGTAAGTTGCTATGATATATTCTATCTGTCATGTTCTTATGAATTGTTAAAAAGAACCTAGACAAGTAGAAAGATCACTAGTAATTGTTAGCTCAACATATTGATTTAGTGCAGAGATTTGCGAGTTCGGCCAAAAGCCGCTCGCCAGTACATGATGTGTACTGACCCACGTTGTGGGCATCCTTTTCAGAAGCAAAAGGAGACAGGGGGATTTCAAGTGAGGCACCGAAGCTCATCTAGCCCAGTAGAGCTCGTGGATCGCCTCGAAGTTTACTTTCAGTCAATTGCAAGTTTCCAGTTTTCATTTCCTTGAAGGTGTCTTTCAATTCCAGCTTGTAATAAAGGATATCATGTATGGGCATTGTGGCTAATTTCAAAAGAGTATTTCAAAGAGTATCTTGTAGCCAAATTATAAGGCAAATCTGAGTTGCAAAGCTTTGTACTTGTATTCCTATCAAGCTATGAATAAAATGAGTATTTTCATTTCAAATCTCTGTGTCCAATATTTGGTTTTCTGCAATGGGTGCGTGCGTGTGTTTTGCTTGACTAATGGGTGCGTGCGTGTGTTTTGCTTGACTAGTTGTTTTTGTGCAGGTACATGGCCTTGTGCAAGCGCAACTTAGGCTTGCACGGCATCACGCCTTAGCGAGGACGATCGATCCCGCAGGGATCCAAGCAAGACGGATGACCCTAGCGGGATCGGGGCGTGACATAAAGCACCTGCGAAAGACAATAGCACACACCTGGGGAGATAACCAGGTCCTCAGAGGGACGTAACAAGACACATAATATCATGCCATATAAACTGAATAAATATCGCTCAAATAAATAAGTCAATCGAATTATAACATGGTCCAATACGCACCTACTGAACGAGCGTACCATCCCCCCAACCAAACAAGGACAGGAGATGGTAAACTAATTCACGGTGACGTATCTTTCCATGCCATGAATCCAATATGGTATCCGGACCCCAACAAGGTTCAATACCTTCTCATCGAAGTAGTAAGTCACACCTACAACCAAACAAGGACAAGATGTGACAAACTAATCCGCGACAAGTTATTGTTCCAAGCCACGGTTAGATACAAGTACCCAAACCAAAAGTACTCGTACCTAACGGATAAAGGTACCTAACCATTCTAAGTGAAATGTAGTTAAGAACAATCCTTCCTACGCATGGGCCCTGGCTGAATAGGATCGGCATAGTCCCCCCTTGGGCACCAGAGGCCCCATCAGTAAGAGCATGACGTTCCACAGAATCGTCAGTGGCCGTCAGTAATCATGGGTCATCAACCCCGTATCTCCAGCGGAGAGTCCGGGTCACAAAGGAAAGTGCATCGAAGCCCATACGCTAAGGAATCGTCCTCCCCGCCCAATGCCTACTGTGTTGTATCCACAACACAAAACCACTATAACCGCTAAGTCAAACTAGCATACAATCTCTATTAGTGGTTATTCCTATCGCACGGCTTGTACGTACTGGTGGCCAGCCAATCACGCACTTCCGTGTTCTATATGCGACACACAACTTCATGGTACAACGTGTCAAGGCCATGAATGCAACACACAAAGGTGGTCCCTTAAATCTAGGTTTAATATTTAAGAAAAATAATACATAGCAGGAAATATAAGTGAACAGTAAGTTCTAACAGGTTATGCCATGTATCACAGTTTATTTTGCATAAAAAAATAAGTAATGCATGAAATATGAGCTAGAATAAATAAACAGCTAATGGCAAGGTGTCTTGCCTGGTAGTACGCCTGGTGTGCTACAATGATCAATGTGGCACAAACTGTGACTTTGGTGTAACAACTATACATGGTGACCTCGGGTGGTGGCACGGACAGTTCCATTGGGTCCGGAAGGGTCAATTTAGTTATGGTGGACATAATGAAGGTACGGAGTTGGCTAGGGTCTAGGGAGAATGGAATTGGTCACGGACAGGAGAATAATCAAAGAAATTATGGATAATTAATATTTATTTATATATACAAATTTTTAGAAAATATTTATAATTCCTAAAAGCTAACTTTCACGAGTCAAAATATTTATAGGAAAAATACAAAAATTACTTTAAAGTCAAGAAAACCGTTTTCGACAAAAACTCTAAGTTTGTCGAAAATAGAACTGGTAGAAAACTATATTTTTTTTATAGTAACAATACTTTTAAATAACTATACGAAATTTTTATAACTTATCAAATATCCTAAAATAACATATTTTAGGGTTCTAACTAGACTTTGAAACTACGCATGAGGCCTAGGCCAAACTATCTATATTTTTAAATAATAATAAAAATTTACCATAATAATAAATCTATGGCTTCCAGCGCCTAGTCCTTTTTGTTATAAAATAGTTTTGAAAAATAAAACATAAATACTAAGAGTGATAATACCTTATAATACAAAAATATATATATGGTATAATACCATGGTACCATAGGAATTTAATTCCTAATACTGTAGCAAATCTATGAAACAACCAGAAGTAATAATAACAATTTTAATAATAATAATAATATTAATAATATTAATAATAATCAGAATAATAATAATAATGTTAAGAATAATAATGATAATAATAATAAAAATAATAATTATTATAATAATACTATTGATAGAAATAATAATAATAATAATAATAATGATGATAATAATAATAATAATAATAATAATAATAATAATAATAATAATAAAATACAACCGAATAAAATAGTAAAGCAATTGAAAAAATAAAAGAAAAGAAACTGTAATAACCCGAACAAACAAACAAAAGAACAATTAAAAAAATATAATCAAATGTGGTGCTGTGCTTCTTAAGAAAAGAAGGAAGAGGGAGGAGAGAGAGTGAGAAAAACAAAAGGGGCGGAGAAGGAGGAGCGGACGAGAGAGGGAAGTGAGAGAGAAGGTCGGAAGAGAGAGAAAGCGGCGGGTGTTCTCGGGAGAGAGGTGGAGGAGAGATCGGAGTCGGGCACGCCGGCGGGAACGCGACGGAGCGGGCGAGAGGGGTTTTGGGGCGGCGCACACGGAGCTGCGTGCGGGCGGCGCGCTCGTGCTGGCGCGACGGAGGGAAGAAGTGGGCCGGCAGTGGCTTTGAGCGGCGCACGGGGATCTCAGGCACGGCGGTGGTCGCCGGCTACAGGAAGGCGGATGTCGGGATCGGAAAGGGGAAAGGTCGACAGCGGTGGGGTCGCACGGATCTGGGAGGAGGAGATGGGCGCACGGACGGGCTCGTGTGTGGAGAGCGCCGGCGGGAGAGATATCGGGGTTCCGGCGGAGGGCTGCCGGTCACCTGGCGGGGGCAGCCACGCGGTGGCTCGGCAACGGATCCGGCGGCGATCCTGACGAAGACGGCGGAAGGGAAGGAGTCGGGGGAGTTGGGGCGAGCGGAGTCTCAGCGGCGAAGGGCGGTCGAGGCCGGCGTTCCAGCCATGGAGGCGGCAGTCAGGGGTTCTGTGGCGCATGGCCGAGCGGCGGTCGACGGGACGAGGCCGGAAGTCAGGTGATTTCTCGACCTAATTTTTGTTGGTGATGGTGTTTTGTGGGTTTGGTGTTGCTTTTGGTTTTGGGTGGCTGCGGCCTATGATGGTCGTGGCGGGGGTTGGTCTTGGCTGATGGTGGTGGCCGGGCTGTGCTCGGGGAGGTCAGGTGGCGTGTAGGTGGTGGCTGGAGTTTCGGCGGTGGTATTGTCGGAGTGTAGGGATGGGTGTTCGGGTGGTCGAGGCAGTGGGTCTGGCGGTGATGGTGGTTCTTGGGGTGCCGAGTTTTGGTCGGAATAGGAGGTCGGAAGGGGTTGTTGCTGCTGGAGGTCGAAGTTGTGGTGACGGGTTCAGAATTGAGGAGTACGGCATGGTGGTGTTTTGGTTTGCAGGATCGAAAACAGGGGGTGAGCGTGAAGGAGGCAGGGCGTGTCGGCAGTGGGTGAAGGTGGACGGGTTAGAGGGATAGGAATAGGGTTAGGATTTTGTTGATGTCGGGATGTGTCCGACACGGGAAAGATAATGTAATTGTAAATATGGAATAAGATTGTGGATGGTGGAACACGGTGCACGCACTTCATGGAAAAATATTTGTGGAGGAATAATATGGATGATAAAAATATTGGAGGAGTACCTGCCTATTTATAGGATGTAGGAATTTCCAATTGGATAGGAACTAGGAATAGTTTAAACCCAAAAACAGATAATCCGTAATTTAATTTAAATCAATTTAAATCCAAATCCAAATACAAATCCAATTTAAATCTAATTAATTTCTTTTGGCTTAAAAATCAATTGAGATAAATCAAACTTCAAATATTTAACTATTTAAATAAATCAAAAATCAAATCAAGATTTAAATGTCCACAATAACTTCCAGATATATTTTTTAAAATACCAATAATAATAATTTTGAAAATAATAAATATTTTTAAATATTTTTTTGAATAATAAAATATTAATATTAATAAATCTCAAAAATTATACTTTTATTTAAAATAGACCAATAAATAATTATGAGATATATGTATGCAAAAATATTCTTTACATAATTAGGCTTTTCTAGTATACAAAAATATTATTTATTATTAATAACTTTTAGAAACAAAAGGCTTTTTTATTGCAAGAATATTTATATAATATTTTGAAAGTGTATAATAAAATAGAGAAAAATGTTTTTCTAAAATATGTACGCTCGCATATTCGCACTCGTCGAGCAATTACGAAAAATAAAATATCGTGCGCGACGTACAATACAAAATTTTAAATCGATACCAAATTTAATAATAAAAAAATATTAGAAATTTAGGGGTTTTATATCCTACCCAACTTAAAAAAATTTCGTCCTCGAAATTAAGAATTAGTAGGGGGTGAGAGGACACAAGGGGGTTTCAATGGGGATCCAACGATGACAATGTTTTCACAAAATCATGTCGTAAGAAATCGCGATCTAGATCGTAGAAAAAAAAATACGGTATGGTCATAATCGATATGAAGGCTTAGAGGAAGTTCTAGTACAACGCTTTCGTTCTTCTAAAATAGGTGAAGGCGAAAGCAATATAGAGTTCGAAGGAGGCGTTATCGAATACGAATATGTGATTCAAAGACGATCGAATAATTTCAAAAGAATCGTCAAGGCAGTCGTTGATGGGATTGTAAGGGCCAAGTTTAGTTATGTCCCCATCCACGTAGAGTAATAGACAAAAGCGAACCAAAGTGTACTTGGTTGATCAGCCCATCATGCACCGGTTCTGATTAGACAATATGTTAGTAAGCGGCCGCTCAATATCATATGCCTTGATCAAGATCGAATAAGAATTAGCTTGCAAATACTAGGCTATATTAGCATCATTAGTTAAAATAGTAAATACATAGGCACGAGAGTTTAAGATTTAAAGAAGGTAGAATGATTCTAAGTCATACAGTCGTCCTATAATCTTCTTGTCCAAGTCCTTGGTTGGCTAGACGGGTTAGGTCCTCTAGATTCTAGGATCTAAATAAGCTTGCTAATATAGGTCACTAGGTCAAAGGGGTTGCTAGTTCATAAGGTATTCTACCCAACTTAAAGAATTAAACTAATGGTGTTTTGGGACAATTAACTAGTAGGTTCAATCTCTAGCAAGCACGAAGGGAAGATAAGAATAGGCATGGAAGGAAGCAAGCAAGATGCAATTGATGAGTCAAACGGTAGATAAATCAAGAAAAGAGGTCAAGTATGTGGATGAGATCCTAGACTTCTAATCCTATACGCAGGCTTGTTTGGTACGGTAAAGTAACCAAACAATTTATCTTGACCTGCATGGGCCACCACAAAAACATGTAACGCCTCAGTCCCAAAATACGTAGGACTAGGAACGTAGACATGCCAGCTGTATTCATACGAAGTATACTCCAAAATATGGAAGCCTCGTATAAATATATAAGCTGTAAAATAAAGTAGAACCATAACTAATCTCATCCACGCAAAATAAATGAATAAAAGACATCATATAAAGATAATGAATTGTCTTGATACAATATGTTGGGCGGAGACAAATCCACTACCAACAAGTAAATAAAAAATACATGGAAAATGAAATAACTTTGGCGAGTGAAGCGAAGACGATCCAAGTGCAATCATCCTCGAGAAATAGCAATGAACACGGCTAGAGCTAAAGCACCTGCGAAAGACAATAGCACACACCTGGGGAGATAACCAGGTCCTCAAAGGGACGTAACAAGACACATAATATCATGCCATATAAACTGAATAAATATCGCTCAAATAAATAAGTCAATCGAATTATAACATGGTCCAATACGCACCTACTGAACGAGCGTACCATCCCCCCAACCAAACAAGGACAGGAGATGGTAAACTAATTCACGGTGACGTATCTTTCCATGCCATGAATCCAATATGGTATCCGGACCCCAACAAGGTTAAATACCTTCTCATCGAAGTAGTAAGTCACACCTACAACCAAACAAGGACAAGATGTGACAAACTAATCCGCGACAAGTTATTGTTCCAAGCCACGGTCAGATACAAGTACCCAAACCAAAAGTACTCGTACCTAACGGATAAAGGTACCTAACCATTCTAAGTGAAATGTAGTTAAGAACAATCCTTCCTACGCATGGGCCCTGGCTGAATAGGATCGGCATAGTCCCCCTGGGCACCAGAGGCCCCACCAGTAAGAGCATGACGTTCCGCAGAATCGTCAGTGGCCGTCAGTAATCATGGGTCATCAACCCCGTATCTCCAGCGGAGAGTCCGGGTCACAAAGGAAAGTGCATCGAAGCCCATACGCTAAGGAATCGTCCTCCCCGCCCAATGCCTACTGTGTTGTATCCACAACACAAAACCACTATAACCGCTAAGTCAAACTAGCATGCAATCTCTATTAGCGGTTATTCCTATCGTACGGCTTGTACGTACTAGTGGCCAGCCAATCACGCACTTCCGTGTTCTATATGCGACACACAACTTCGTGGTATAATGTGTCAAGGCCATGAATGCAACACACAAAGGTCGTCCCTTAAATCTAGGTTTAATATGTAAGAAAAATAATACATAGTAGGAAATATAAGTGAACAGTAAGTTCTAACAGGTTATGCCATGTATCAAAGTTTATTTTGCATAAAGAAAATAAGTAATGCATGAAATATGAGCTAGAATAAATAAACAGCTAATGGCAAGGTGTCTTGCCTGGTAGTACGCCTGGTGTGCTGCAATGATCAATGTGGCACAAACTGTGACTTTGGTGTAACAACTATACATGGTGACCTCGGGTGGTGGCACGGACGGTTCCATTAGGTCCGGAAGGGTCAATTTAGTTATGGTGGACATAATGAAGGTACGGAGTTGGCTAGGGTCTAGGGAGAATGGAATTGGTCACGAACAGGAGAATAATCAAAGAAATTATGGATAATTAATATTTATTTATATATACAATTTTTTAGAAAATATTTATAATTCCTAAAAGCTAACTTTCACGAGTCAAATATTTATAGGAAAAATACAAAAATTACTTTAAAGTCAAGAAAACCGTTTTCGGCAAAAACTCTAAGTTTGTCGAAAATAGAACTGGTAAAAAACTATATATATATATTTTATAGTAACAATACTTTTAAATAACTATACGAAATTTTTATAACTTATCAAATATCCTAAAATAACATATTTTAGGGTTCTAACTAGACTTTGAAACTACGCATGAGGCCTAGGCCAAACTATATATATTTTTAAATAATAATAAAAATTTACCATAATAATAAATCTATGGCTTCCAGCGCCTAGTCCTTTTTGTTATAAAATAGTTTTGAAAAATAAAACATAAATACTAAGAGTGATAATACCTTATAATACAAAAATATATATATGGTATAATACCATGGTACCATAGGAATTTAATTCCTAATACTGTAGCAAACCTATGAAACAACCAAAAGTAATAATAACAATTTTAATAATAATAATAATACTAATAATATTAATAATAATCAGAATAATAATAATAATGATAAGAATAATAATGATAATAATAATAAAAATAATAATAATTATAATAATACTATTGATAGAAATAATAATAATAATAATAATAATAATAATAATAATAATAATAATAATAATAATAGTAAAGCAATTGAAAAAATAAAAGAAAAGAAACTGTAATAACCCGAACAAACAAACAAAAGACCAATTAAAAAAAAATAATCAAATGTGGTGATGTGCTTCTTAAGAAAAGAAGGAAGAGGGAGGAGAGAGAGTGAGAAAAACAAAAGGGGCGGAGAAGGAGGAGCAGACGAGAGAGGGAAGTGAGAGAGAAGGTCGGGAGAGAGAGAAAGCGACGGGTGTTCTCGGGAGAGAGGTGGAGGAGAGATCGGAGTCGGGCACGCCGGCGAGAACGCGGCGGAGCGGGCGAGAGGGGTTTTGGGGCGGCGGCGTGCGGAGCTGCGTACGGGCGGCGCGCTCGCGCTGGCGCGACGGAGGGAAGAAGTCGGCTGGTGGTGGCTTTGAGCGGCGCACGGGGATCTCAGGCGTGGCGGTGGTCGCCGGCTACAGGGAGGCGGATGTCGGGATCGAAAAGGAGAAAGGTCGGCATCGGTAGGGTCGCACGGATCTGGAAGGAGGAGATGGGCGCGCTGTCGGGCTCGCGTGTGGAGAGCGCTGGCGGAAGAGATATCGGGGTACCGGCGGAGGGCTACCGGTCACCTGGCGGGGGCAGCCACGCGGTGGCTCAACAACGGATCCGGCGGCGATCCTGACGAAGACGGCGGAAGGAAAGGAGTCGGGGGAGTTGGGGCGAGCGGAGTCTCAGCGGCGAGGGGCGGTCCAGGCCGGCGTTCTAGCCAAGGAGGTGGCGGTCAGGGGTTCTGTGGCGCGTGGCCGAGCGGCGGTCGACGGGACGAGGCCGAAAGTCAGGTGATTTCTTGACCTAATTTTTGTTGGTGATGGTGTTTTGTGGGTTTGGTGTTGCTTTTGGTTTTGGGTGGCTGCGGCCTATGATGGTCGTGGCGGGGGTTGGTCTTGGCTGATGGTAGTGGCCGGGCTATGCTTGGGGAGGTCAGGTGGCATGTAGGTGGTGGCTGGAGTTTCGGTGGTGGTATTGTCGGAGTGCAGGGATGGGTGTTCGGGTGGTCGAGGCAGTAGGTCTGGCGGTGATGGTGGTTCTTGGGGTGCCGGGTTTTGGTCAGAATAGGAGGTCGGAAGGGGTTCTTACTGCTGGAGGTCAAAATTGTGGTGACGGGTTCAGAATTGAGGAGTACGACGTGGTGGTGTTTTGGTTGGCAGGGTCAGAAACAGGGGGTGAGCATGAAGGAGGCAGGGCGTGTCGGCAATGGGTGAAGGTGGATGGGTTAGAGGGATAGGAATAGGGTTAGGATTTTGTTGGTGTCGGGGTGTGTCCGACACGGGAAAGATAATGTAATTGTAAATATGGAATAAGATTGTGGATGGTGGAACACGGACACGGTGCACGCACTTCATGGAGAAATATTTGTGGCGGAATAATGTGGATGATAAAAATATTGGAGGAGTACCTGCCTATTTATAGGATGTGGGAATTTCCAATTGGATAGGAACTAGGAATAGTTTAAACCCAAAAATAGATAATCCGTAATTTAATTTAAATCAATTTAAATCCAAATCCAAATACAAATCCAATTTAAATCTAATTAATTTCTTTTGGCTTAAAAATCAATTGAGATAAATCAAACTTCAAATATTTAACTATTTAAATAAATTCGAAAATCAAATCAAGATTTAATTGTCCACAATAACTTCCAAATATATTTTTTAAAATACCAATAATAATAATTTCGAAAATAATAAATATTTTTAAATATCTTTTTGAACAATAAAATATTAATATTAATAAATCTCGAAAATTATACTTTTATTTAAAATAGACCAATAAATAATTATGAAATTTATGTATGCAAAAATATTTTTTACATAATTAGGCTTTTCTAGTATACAAAAATATTATTTATTATTAATAACTTTTAGAAACAAAAGACTTTTTATAGCAAGAATATTTATATAATATTTTGAAAGTGTATAATAAAATAGAAAAAATATTTTTCTAAAATATGTACGCTCGCACATTCACACTCGTCGAGCAATTACAAAAAATAAAACGTCGTGCGCGACGTACAATACGACTACGCGACGTACAATACAAAATTTTAATTCGATACCAAATTTAATAATAAAAAAATAGTAGAAATTTAGGGGTTTTACACTTTCCTTGCGTTTGTGAAGAATGACGTTGCGCAAGTCATCCGTTTTGCAGGCCCGGGAGTTCTGAGCATATGAGTGTGTTGGCATCCTGCCTGCTCTCTGATGTAGGGGTAGTACGAGTACTTGCCCCTGATCATTGTTGAGAGATTCTTGATAACTATCCCGTTCGTTGGCCGCCGGGAGCTGGATACGGATAGTTTTATAAAACTTTCCATCAGGGGCCCGCATGATAGTCTGCGGGACACCCAGATAGTCTGAAGTTGGGACAGCTGTCTGAGCTCGACGAGCCCACGCTGCCCGAGACTTCTTCCTTCTAGCACCTGAGAGTGCATAGTAGGAAGAGTCCACAGAGACTGGCAAATAAGAGCATTTGGGGTCAGGATCGCCTGAGAGGCGGTCGAAGACTGACCGTGAGTCGCATGGAGTAGATGGTATGCGGCTGGGTTTGGTGGCCGTACAGGCTGTCTACATGCGGCTGGTATGTGTGACCGCATGACCCTTCTATATGTGGCAAGGAGCGGTGGCCGCATGAACCTTCGGGATGCGGCTGGAAGTCGTGACCGTGCAGGCTGCCTGCATGCGGCTGGCAATTTTGGCCGCATGGGCTTTCTGCATGCGGCTGACTTCTGTGGCCGCATGAGTCTTCTCCATGTGGCTAGCGGTTGCGGCCGCATAAGCCTTCTTCATGCGGCTGGCACCGTTATGCGGCTTGGACCGCATAGAGTTCCTCTTTGCCCCTACAAGTCCAGCATCATAGTGTTTTCTTCTGCTGGACTTGGGGACAGCAGAGTCCTCTATGGCCTGAAATGGGGCCGCATGCGAGTTTTCTCCGCCGTCTTGAGCAACAGAGAGTACTTCTTCGAGAGTTTGGGGAGGAGCGAATGATTTGGGCCTCCACTCCCTGCGGGCCTTCTTTGTGTGGGCACGCCGCTGGACCGGGCCAGCGCTTCCGTCGGACAGCATTTCTTCAAACGCTTGTTAGTCGAACTGGGCAACCAGCATCTGTTGAGTGGAGCCAAGTTTGGCTGCGTTCGATTGTGTCACCAACTCCTCAGCCGTGGAGAAGTTAGTCCCCAGCAGAGTCGCCATCGTATTTGCCATTGATTGTAAAAGTGCAGAACAATTTTACAGGAGAACTGAACTTAGACTCATAATACAAACTCGTTCGTACAAAGAAAGCCTAGGAATGAAAACCTAGGTACAGCAATCTAAGCACGATTGTTTATTTTATTTTTTTTGGGGGTGACGGTAGAGGCTCAGGAAAGCGACGACAGCTCTGCCTTACTCCTTGGACGATCGTATGTAGCCTTGGCTCTGATGAAGAAATGCTCTCGGAATGTGTAGGGAGACTCTTGCGTGCCTTTTTCTCTCTGTGTGTCAAGCCGGGGGTCTCTCTCTCTCTCTCTTCTCCCTGTGTTTTTCTCTTCCCAAGGTTTGCAAGGGAATGACACCTTGCTATTTATAGAAGTGGGGGTGTGATCATTAGGGTTTGCAATGACTGTCCCTTGAAAAGTCGGCGGCCAATAATCTGGACCATTAATCTTGATTGCATCAAATCTGGACAGTTAATTTTGATTACGCCAAATCCGTATGGGCAATTAATGCTGATTGCCACGAATCTTCATAATTTGTCATGACAAGCTCGGATCTTCCGCCACGTGTTCAATCTGCTTGATTACAATAAATCTGATTTGATCCGGGTAACTATGATGATTGTAACAAATCTGGGTTGTTATGATTTGCTAGCAGCCATAACTCTGAGGGGATAAGACAGCCACGTGTATCAACTGTCATGAGGACCGCCACGTGTCTCAACTGTCGTGAGTGGGACGTCCTGACAGAGCCGCATGAGTGCGGTCTCTAAGTGAACCGCATACGGGTGGCTCCCACGATCCTAGTCGCATGAAGGTAGCAGCTGCATGAAGGTAGCAGCCGCATGAAGGAGGCAGCCGCATGAAGGAGGCAGCCGCATAAAGGTGGCAGACGCATGAAGAACGCAGCCGCATAAAGATGACAGCCGCATAGGGGTGGCAGCCGCATAGGGAGCTTTGGGACTTGGCGGATCATGCCATCTATATAAAAGATTTTTTTCTTTTCCCTAGGAGCACGCCATCATGTCAGAGCTGTCGTTTCAGCTTTATGTTAAAGTTGTCACTTTGCCTCTCTGTCAGAGCTGCCGTCAGGGCATTTAATGAGGTAGTTGCTTTATGGCCAGCTGTAGAGGCGAACTGCTTTGGGCCACGTGGCTCCTTCCTGAGCTGTATGGAGCTATCCGAGCCGCATGAGGCTCTTTTGAACCGCATGAATTTCTAATGGATTCCTGAGCCGCATGAGGCTCTTTCTGTCTGAGCCGCATGGGCTTTTTCTTGTTCTTTTCCATGCTTTTACACGGTTCCTCTCAAAAGATGTTGGTCATCTGTTTCGATCAACAAGCCTTTGAGGATCTACTCTCTGAGGACAAAGCGAGACCTTTGAAACGACAAGCAAAGCCAAAGAAAATTCACCATACTTGGGTGGCTAAGGCTGTTGTGCCTACCCTAAACGCTCAAGAAAATGATCTTTGAGTGGCGGTCTCTCACAACGCGTATTATGCGCCTACGCAGCTCGTCACACCCGTACAGGAGCCCAACTTTCTGGCTCTGAAAAAAGAGCCAAGGCTGACTCCAAGTCAATGCGCAACCAAGCGAGAAAGAAACATAAGAAGAAAAGTGTAGCCACTCCCAAGCGCAACAAGCATTCAGCACAGGGAAAGAATTATGTCTTTGATAAAATCTCTTACCAAGTAGGAGAGAGAAATTCGGACTCCGATTATTATGCGCCTTCAGGCGCTAAGAAGTCTAAAGCAGCACGAACGATGCACGCTCAATCTGCTATGCCAACAACGAACCAGAAGCATGCGTTAAATGTGATGTGCTCAGCTAATGGTAAGCTCTACAGAACTGATCCAGGCGCTTCTGCGCCCAGAATGGGTCAGTTTTCTAAGTCTTCCTGTCACTTGGGTGCATCTAATGTACTAGAACCAAGCCAAGGGCAAATTTTGTGGTGACAGACCCAGGCGTCCAGTTTGGCTAAGTACATGAAGTGGGTTTGTCTTACAATAAGTCTTCCAACAATGATCTGGTACATCTCATGTGCTAGAACTAGATCCTGGAGCTCCTCAATCACATACACACCCAAGCGCTCGGTTTAACCATACCCATGAAGTGGGTGTCATCGTTAATCTCCCTTCACAAGATTTGCGTGACGTAATTAGTCACAAGCGCAAAATAAGAAAGAAAATTGTTATGCACAATATGCCTTCTTTATGGCACACTTGTGCTAACATCGTCATCGACTGTTGTTGTACAAAAATAACAGTTTCTCCATCCAGGCAGTTCGTATTCCAATAATTACAACCAGCTGCACCAATCTGACAGCGTCTCGGAGAGAGGGTGTAGGCAGAAGACGATGATGAACTACCCATCATATCGTGCCATGCTACTTGGAAGTCACCTTCTATGAAGAAGAATTCCAAGTCAAACAATCCTCCGATTTTGGCCAGTGCATCGAAAGCCAACTGCGATGAAGCAAGCTAGGAGTGCCTAGCACTGGGTGTTCCAAAACACTTGTGAAATGGCCAAGTCTGCTTCTGGCAAGGCTGATGCCCAAGCTGGGGCTAGCAATCCCCTACATAACAACTTGTCATTCCGATGAGACAATAATTCTGAAGATGATGAGATACATTGGGGTATCCAATAGGTCCGTGTCACCTATTGGGCTGGGGGTAGCCACCCTATTGATTTCGGAGACGATGCCAACATGCCCATCTTCCCTCAAGATAACGAGCCTCATTGATCGGAGACAATAAGGGAGTGGTCCACCACTCCGTCTACTTCCTTCCATGTAATGTCATTGTACTTGATAAGGGGTGATAATGGAGACAATGGTGAAGCGTCGAACACCCACCTTCAATGCATCGATGCTCTCGAGGCAGCTTCATACTTTAAGCACCTCTATACAGGCTTTGACTCAAGTAGTCCTGGAAATCAAAGACAGCTTAGATCAATAACCAACAAGGGTCTCGGCACCAACCAGTCAGGACTGTTTGCAAAAACAAAAAGTGTAGAACTTTATTGATACAAACTTTGTAAAATATTACAATTTGAATTCTGGGAATGGTACAACTGTAGGAATCCAATCTAGATGACGATTGCTTTATCCCTTTGACGATGTGAACTTTGAAGACGGAGCCTCTGAAGTTGAAGACAACTCTGGAATTGAAGGCAAAAAGCCTCGGAAGTTGAAGGCAAAAGCCTCGGAAGAATGCAGCAGCACTTGGGCAAGAACTCCTAAACTCTCTGAACTTTGAAGTCTGATCTCTGATCTCTAATTTTTTGATTCCCCCCTTGAATGGAGACTTGAAACTCTATTTATAGAGTTCTGAGAAATAACTAACTTTTAGTTATTCTGGACTGCGCAGGATGGTTTGCGCAGCAATTGGATTGCGCAACAGTAGACTGCGCAGGCAGTTGCTGGATCATGGGCCAACTGTCTTGGACACATGGCATTATTAGATTGAAATGCGCATGATCGTGTATAGACGGTTGTCACCTAATGAACAAATGATGGCATGAATGCCACGTGCATTTTGTCATTCATGTTGATAGAACGCACAACCTAAATTGCGCTGACTTTTGATTGCGCAGACCTGGACTGCGCAGGAATGGATTGCGCCAACATGGATTGCGCCAACATGGATTGTGCTGCCAGCTGTCCTCGAGCGTCGTGCTGCACGATTAAACGAATGGTCGCCTCGTTCTTCGTGCTGTCAGCTGTTAGAAGATTTGATTTGTGTCAGGTAATGATGATGATCTGCCACGTCAGCCTGCGCGCTTGGGAGTGTGCGCAATCTAGTATGCGCAATCTGTTTGCTGCGCAAACTGATGTCTGCGCAGTTCATTTGAAAGATTCATTTCTTGATCTTCATGACTTTGTTGATGTGTGCAACTTGATTTTTTAGGACCTACAAGACCTCCTTCAAAGTTTTCGAAAGTTGAATTTATTCAAAATTTCAAAATACTTTGAATTTTTGAAATTGAAATCAATTTGCGCATGTAGTGAGCTGTCTGCGCAATCTGAGGGATTAGCCCCATTTTTAGGCGCAATCTAAGGCGGCCGTTTCGATTTAAAAAACTATAAATAGCTCTTCAATTCCTTTGAAGTGTTCTTTACTTGCTTTATTCGTGCACTTGAGAGAAAAATTTTCGAGCTCTTTCTTCCTTTCTTCTCCGACGATCTCGATGGCTCCCCGACGATCCTCCGCCGCTGCCAAGGGAAAAGCCCCCGCCGAGTCATCGGCTAGGGCTGCGCGACGTGCTTCTCGTCACGAAACTGCTCATCCAGCTCTACGAGGTAGATGACCTAATCAAAAACTCTTTTTAGAGTTTTGATTTCACTGTTCTTCAGAATCCATCTCTTTTTTAGAGATGTGATCATACTGTGCCACCCTTTTTAGGGTTCTGGTTGCACAAATCAGTTCATTCTTCATTTTTATGAAGGACAACTCTCTGCGCAATCGATTGAACTGCGCTGGCAAAAGTCAGCGCAATTTGTTGATTTGCGCGGGACTGCCAGCGCAAACTGATGAATATTTATTTGCGCAATCAGATTATTGCGCAATCTGATGTTGCGCAATCTGATGTTGCGCAATCTGATATTGCATAATCTGATGTTGCGCAATCTGATGTTTACGTAAACTAAATCTTTGACTTGACTTGTACTGAATTTTTGTTTTCTCTGTCTGATGCAGTAAATACCATAGAAGATCCCGGATATGAGGATTTTGTAGGAACTCTTTCAGAGTCAGAATACAAAGAGGATCTATCTCATGTGCACTATCCTCAGTATGATTTGCCAACCTCCCGTCAGGCTATTTTGATATCCCAAGACAATGAGACACTATAATGTTTGATGAATGGACAACCTCTGGAGTCAGCAGACGCTGTCATTCACAAGAAGCCATTATTCCTGTTCGGCGATGCTTTTGAGAAAAGCTCTCAACCGAGACCAAGGATGGAAGAAAGGATTGTCCATCAGACGGATAAGTCATTCTCGATACCAGATACTTCCCGCTGCCTCCCCTTATCCCGGTATGCTCATACGAGCTATCCAAGGAAGATGGAATGGAACCTTACACCTTTCCAAGATGCCCGCCCAGAAAGGATTTTTGTGAAGAAAGGGCCAAACAAGAAAGACATGTTCTACAGTTCCTCAGAACGGTACAGTGTCTTGTTAAGAGGTTTAAGACCCGGTTGCATTCCGCCGGAGAATTCTTCCTTGTTATTGCCTGTCAGAACTCTAATATTCGCAAATGAGTTTGCGAAGGTCGAAGGAAGGTATCCTGAGCAGGACATCAGATTAACTGGATTGGTGAATCCAGATTTTAAGAGGTGGAACTGCATAGCAAACTGGATTTTGACCAAGTTTGAAAATAAACTTCAGCAAATCAATTTGTACCAAGCAGTGCATGCCACTGTTTATAGTTTTGCCCCTAACTCACAACTGTTCCTGGCTCTAGCAGAAAGATACAATTACAGAACAGAGACTTTCATGACTCCTGGCAGAGAAATCGAGTTTGCACTTCATGAGATGCGGTACATCTCTTACTTGCCAATGGGAGATGCCCCATATGAAGAATTTGTCCCAACAAATGATGAGTTGGACAAACTACGAAAAGAGAACGCAGAAATGGTAGCAGTCTTCGAAGAACTGCTATGTCATTATAAGATCTGTTCTCTGTTCTACAAAAGTGCTACTTCAAATACCTGCTATTCCTCAAAATGGTTACCTTATCTGTTCCTTAACCACATTAAAGAACCGAAGACCAAGGAACATGATAGATGCTATCATGACTTCTTTAAGCCTGTGAGCAACACAGAAGTGATGAAGTTGATGGAAGAAAGTGGCGATTTTGATGAAAAGATGAAGGATGATCATCAATGTCCTCCTTTGAAGAAAGGAGATACTCTCGAGAGTTATTTGAGAGTAGGATATAGATCTATGTCAAAAGAAGCCCAATTAGCAGGGTTTCTGACATATTGGCTCCATCGGTTTGTAGTCCCAGGATCGAGTGCTGTAGACCGCTTCTATCGCGGTGTTCTTTTTGCCGCCGTTAGATTAGTCTTCGGCTACAAGATGGATCTTTTGTCAGCGATGACTTGTAGGTTGAATGCCAGTCTTCGTCTGTACGTTGATCTGATGCTGGAAGCTAAGGGTGAAAAAGAATTTCCTCGGTTGGAATTACCATATACATATCTATTTGGGTGGTTGCTTCTTCACCATCCTAGTTTGATGGACCCCGGCATGGGACCGGTCGACGGCAGCTTTTTGCGGAGATATTCCCATGGTAAGTGGAAATACACTGCTCTGAGAGATTGTAGATATGCTCTGAACCTGAGCAAAGGATGGAACTTTTGTTGCACTCCTCCTCCTGCTGGATATGAACAAATGTCGACAAATATGATTGACTCGAAGATGCAACCTTTGAGCCGTACAGCTTTTGAGTGGTTGAAGACAATTCGACCGTCCTATTTGGTGTATCGGTTCGAAGAAGAATGTTATTTAGAGCCATATCTCTCCAGTCGATTTGTTCGGCAGTTCGGGTACGACCAATTCCATGTGGGAAATGCTATCACATGCCTTCAAGGAAAGGGTTTTTTGATAGATGGGGCCCGAGCTTGGGCTTATTATAATGCTCGAGATACGAAAGTAACGTTCTCGATGCCAGTAAATAGCAATCATGGCCCTCGGATGCTATTTACATACTCAGTATTCTATAGATCTTCGAACAACTTTGCTGAGAATTTCAATCTCGCGGATAGCTTCGCGTCTTCAACAAGATTGAAGAGGGGAGGAATCGCCATGTCACTCCCAAGAAATGATGAGGTGCATGAACCAGTAGATGCACCCTTAGAAGCTTCAAGGGACGTTATGTTCCCTCAAGAAGTTAACGCACCATTGCGTATTTCTTTGAAGGTGGGTAAATCTCCAGCCAAGAAGAGGAGGAGAAGAGAGGAGCCTCCCGCTCCAGCAGCAAAGAAGAAATTGATCTAGATCATTCTTCTGAAAAGATTACCACTAGATCTCAATCTCGGCAGCTGGCCGAGACAATTCAGCAAGAAGAGGCTACCACACCGACTTCTGTCCAAAGACAAGTCGAGACAATAAATGTAGAGAGTCCTGAAAGACCTCTACACAGAAAGAAAAGATTGGTCCGTAGAAGTCACGCTTTGTCTTCGATCGTGGCAGATGCTACGACAGGAATTACTATGTCTTCTCCCACCCCTGTTTCTGAATCTGGAAATAAAACTCTTAGTCCAGAACATAGGGAAGAGATTGAACAGAGGGAAGATCTTGATCCGAGAACTGAGGCCGAAGAGCCCAGAGAAAATATCATGGAGGAAGAGCAAGATATTGTACGACATCTTTCACCTGTCGCGGAGACGACTCAACTTCCTCCTACTCCTAGGACCCTCCGTGAAGAGGAAGATCGTGAAGTGATTGCGGCTCTAGAAGATTGCAGCTACAGCCCGCTGGAGGACTATCGTGACCAAGCTGCAACTACCAGCGGGAATGCACCAGAAGAAGATGAAGATGAGGAGAGCTCTTCGTCTGAGAATATTGATAAAGATATGCAAGATCCCGAAAGGGATGATGAAGTGCATATATCTCCTAATGCTGTCGATGATACCTTAGATCCTAACAAGGAAGTTGAGGTAGAAGCATCTCCGGGAAACATCGATGATACCTTAAATCCTGAAGAGGATGTTGAAGTAGAAATATCTCCAGAAGAAGCAGCAGATAAAGAAGCTCCGGAGGAAACTCCCGCCACTGGTACTCAAGGTATAAAATGAAATTAGCAATCTCCTCTTAAATAGATTGATAGCTAACGTCTTTATTTGTATTTCCTGCAGATCTTGAAACTCCTCTAGCACCTCCGACGTGCACGGACATAGTGCCTATAACGACGGTGATTGTTAGTAGTAGTCATCATTTATCCTGTGGTTCTGAAGCGGGCAGTAGCCAGGCTGTTATGGCTGAAGCTACTTCTGCTCGGCTAGAGTCTATTCCTGCAGATGATAGGCTCATTGCTGGATTCAACCATGGTAAGACAATTTATATCTTTATTCTTCTTGGACAATAGCAAACAACAGGCAAGATGACAATTTTTACTTTTGCAGAGGAACAACCAGGAGGGGCATCTAGCTCCACTTCGGCTCCTTTATTCAAAGAGCCCGCCATCCAGATGCGGGAGATTGAACATCCTGCGGCCTCATCATCAACAGGAGTAGCTGTAACTCCTGGTGCTATAGCGATTAATAATCTTGTGATCCAATCATTTACCAGATGCTTGTTTGAATCTTTGGGACCTCTAGTAAATAGAATGATGGAAAAAGAGGGTACTGATTTCTTTATGGTTAGAGGTCCAACATCTCTTTTAGTAAGGGCTATCCGAGAACAAGGTGACGAGGCTCAGGCCACTTTTCTGGATCATATTTTGAATGAGTTAGAGATTTCCATCAAAAACTATAAAGAGCTCAACCAAGGAGACGTGGAGTCTCTAGTGCAGGCAGAATTCGAACAACTGGCTCAGGCAGCTGACATTGAAAGGGTCAATCTCCAGAACCTTTTGGAAGCTTTCTCTACAAAATCTGCTGAGTATCAATCCAAGCTAGAATCAGTGACTTTGATGGCTGAGAGAAAAGAGAAGAGATCTGCTGAGCTGAGGACAGAGATTGCTCGTCTCCAGAAGGAGTTAGAAGATGAAGTTACTGATCATCAGGTTGCAGTCCAACAATTCAATGCTCTGATTCAGGAGAGGGATGAGTACGTGGCAGCTCATAATGCTGAGATTACTCGTCGAATGGTGGCCATGCCTGCTTTCAATGAAGAAACCGGGATGGAAGAGGCCAGAAGGAGGGTGATGTCCACTCGTGAAGAACGGCTGCAGACTCTAAAACAACAAATTGCTAGTCTGATAACACCTCCGTCTTAGTGGAACATTTTGTATTTTTATGTCTTTTGTAGTACATGTGTTTTTGTAATGTCTCATATTTTGATTAATAAAAGACATTTTTGCTGTGGCTCCATTATTTGTTGCATTTCTTGTTCAGATATAAATAATAGAGATAGAAAATATATTCAGAGGTGCAAGACATGATATATTTCTTGATGATTTTGTAGAAAATAATTATATTCATTATATCTGCTCAGAGGTAATATGGACGTGGCAAAATATATCGAATATTATTATTTCAATAGATAACTTAATCAAGGATGATAAGTTACTGATAGGAATGATTAAATGAACGAAAATGAATCGTCAAAAAGGTGTAAACGAAATAAATCGTCATAAGGAACGGGTAAACCTGTCGAATGGTGGAATGAACGGACAAACCGTCAGATGGAAATGAATGAACGGATGAACCGTCAAATTTAATGAACGGGTGAACCGTCAGGTGGATGTTAATGAACGGGCGAAACCGTCGGATGAATGTGAACGGATGAACCGTCAGGTGATAATAAATGAACGGGTGAACCGTCAGGTGGATGTGTCGCTTCGTTATTTGGGGAATCTCTGCCTATAAATAGAACAGAAATTTAGCAAAAAGGAGCACTTCCACTTTTCTAACATAAAAATGTCGTCTGGAGATGCACCCAAGAAGACTGAACTCGCCCCGAAGGTTGAAAAAGACGTTGAAGAACGTCCGGCCGAACTGGTTCAGTCAAAGCAGACAGAGGCAGGCGAAGGTTCGTCTGCACCAAAACCACCGCGAGATATTCTGGACTTCCTGCTTGAACCAGGAAAGACTGAAGAAGAAGAGGCCATGAGGCTGGCTGCTTGCAAGTTCCTCGTGGGCTCCAGCAAGGAGGTTCTCGGCTCTTTTGCTGACCGCGTCTTTGAGAAGGACGGCAGTGATCCGCGTTCCAATGTTAAGAAGGATGATAGTAATCTCCCTTAATATCATGTACTATCATTCATGATGAAATAAAATTTGAATTTTATTTATGAAATTGAACTTGTCTGATGATTTACAATCATTTACATTTATACATAATACTTTTTAAGGAACTTGCCATTGATAGGCATCATAGCAACTCGTCCATCCAGTTCTGAGAGTTGATAAGCTCCATTTGAGAAAACTTTGCTCACAACATAGGGACCTTCCCACTTCGCGTCGAATTTGCCTTTACTCATATGAGTCATAGTCATAGGACGTCTGACTGTTAGAACAAGTTCTCCTTGTTGAAAGGTTCTAACCTTAACTTTGCGGTTGAAGGTCTTCGAAATACGAGCTTGGTATAACTTAATATGTTGTTGAGCCATTAACCGCTTCTCATCAAGTGCTTCCAACTCTTGAAGTCGAAGAAGATCATTATTCTCTGTAGTGAACTCATTAGCAATGGCAATCCTTAAAGAAGGAATTTGAAGTTCCAGAGGAAGAACAGCTTCACAGCCATACACCAAAGAGAAACGTGTAAAGCCTGTAGGGTTGCGAACCGTAGTTCGGTAAGCCCATAGACATTCACCAAGTTTTTCACTCCAATTCCGTTTGTTAGTGGATACAAACTTCTTGAGGAGCTTGATAATAGTTTTGTTGAAGGCTTCAGCTAAACCATTAGCGGCAGGATTGTAGGCAGTCGAGGCGATGTTGTCAATTTGGTGATCATCGCAGAATCTGGTGAACTTCTGACTGATGAATTGAGGTCCATTTTCATGAATGATCCTTCGAGGTACACCGAATCTGTAAATGACATGGTGTTTGACAAAGTTGATAATGCTACTGGTTTTGACTTCAGCCAGAGGTATAGCTTCAGCCCACTTGGAGAAGTAGTCCGTTATTGCCAGTATGAATCGATGTCCTTTAGAAGAAGGAGGATTAATAGGACCTATGACATCCATGCCCCAAGCTTCGAAAGGCCAGGAAGCAGCAGTCGGATGAAGAAATTTCGACGATTGATGAATGAAATCTGCATGTATTTGACAAGCTCGGCATTTCCTTGCATATTCGATGGCATCTGATACCATAGAGGGACCAGTAGTAACCCATTCGTCGAATGCGATCCTGTAGTTTAGGACCGGGTTGATGTGCTCCACAGACACCGTCGTGAGCTTCACGTAACACTTGTCTTGCTTCATCACCATCAAGACAGCGCAAAAGAAGACCGTCATAGGTTCGCCGATAAAGAGTCTTGGTGGTTTGATTGTAGTAGAATCGGAGAGATCGTCGTCGAACACTTGTAGCCTCCTTAGGATCTTCGAGGAGTATGTCGTGAACCACGAAGTCGATGAAAGGAGTTCTCCAATCTTCATCAATAACGTTGACTTCAACAAAGCTACTGAACTCAATATTACGATTATTTTTGATGCAGAACAATTCTCGGTTAGAGATAACCACCACCTGCTGTCTTTTAATAGGGATGGCTAGGATAGCTGCAAGGTTGGCTAAGGCATCTGCTTCGGTATTGCAAGATCGACGAACATAGTCGATGAAAAAAGCTTTAAATGATGTAGCCATATTGATCGCTACTTCATGATAAGGCACCAAATCTTGATGTCGAACTTCATAGATTCCTCTAACCTGATTGACAACCAGCTTAGAGTCGCCGTAAACTTCGAGATATTCGATATCCAATTGCTTGGCTAGTTGAAGGCCTATGAGTAGAGCATTATACTCTACTACATTGTTAGAACAAGGTTCATCTAGAGAGTAAGCTCTTTGGATGGTTAATCCATCTGGAGAAATAAGAACAACTCCTGACTCCTGCTACAATGGCACCATTTGGTCCAATTCTGGATGCACCATCAAAGAATAGACGCCAGGTCGAAAATTCTTCAGAGATCAGGTTGACTTCCAGCGTCTCGTCCGGAATCTCATCGTAAAGCTTGGATGTTTTTGGTACGGGATGAGCCGCCAAGAAATCTGCCAATGCTTGACCTTTGACAGACTTTTGAGGAACATACACCATGTCATATTGGGCTAGAAGAATGGCCCATGTAGCCAGTCGAGAATTGAGTGTACTGGGCTTTTTCATCAGTATCTGAAGAGGATTAACTCGGGATATGACATGAATGGTTTGTCCAATTATGTAATGCCTTGTCTTTTGAACAGCGAACATAAGAGCTAGACATTCTTTTTCAACCGGACTATAACGGTGATTCAGCACCAATCATAGTACGACTGAGATAGTAGATGGCCTGTTCGTGACCCTCTTTATTCTTTTGGGCGAGTAAAGCACCCAATGAATAGGTCCATAGCACGGACGTACATCAAGAATGGAATACCTGAGATTGGTGGCACCAAGACTGGTGGGTTCATGAGATACTGCTTTATGTCATCAAATGCTCGTTGACATTCTTCAGTCCAAATAAAAGATACACCCTTCTTCATTATTTGAGTGAATGGTCTGCAGCGTCCAGACAAGTTCGAAATGAACCTCCTTATGTACGCAAGTCGACCTTGGAATCCTCGTAGCTCTTTTAGGTTGCATGGATGACGCATCTCTTGAATGGCTTTGATCTTCTCGGGATCCACGTGTATACCCTTAGAGGTAATGACAAAGCCGAGAAACTTACCACTAGAGATACCCAAGAACGATTTGATGGGATTCATCTTGAGCTGATGTTGGCAGCATGAGATTGAAGATTGTTCTCAAATCTTGGATATGATCTTCTTTCAGACGACTTTTCACAGCGATATCGTCAACATAACATTCAACTGTTTTACGAAGATGTTCTCTGAAAATGGTACTCATAGCTCGTTGGTAAGTTGCACCAGCGTTCTTGAGACCAAATGGCATCACTGTGTAGCAATAGACTCCCCGAGGAGTGCAGAAAGATATGTGTTTTTCATCTTCGGGATTCATCTTGATCTGATTGTATCCAGAGAATCCATCCATAAAAGATATTCGCTCGAACCAGCAGGTATTGTCAATCATGACGTCCGTAATAGGGAGAAGGAAATTCATCTTTCGGACATGCTTCATTAAGATCCCGAAAATCAATACAGACTCGAACCTTGCCGGTTTTCTTCAGGACTGGAACAACGTTGGCTACCCAATCAGGATGTTGTTCTTCTCGAATAAAGCCACAAGCGATGAGTTTTTTAACTTTTCGTCGATTGCGACCATCATTTCTGGCTTGAAACGTCGTTGCTGCTGTTTGACTGGTTTAGCATTAGGCAGAATGTTCAGTTTGTGAGTAGCAATTTTGGGATCTAAACCTGGCATGTCTTCGTAACTCCAAGCAAAGACATCAATGTATTCTTTAATGAGAAAAATCAACTCTTGCTTATCTACTTCTGGAAGATTCTTGCTAATAAAGATTGGACGAGGTGACCCGCTTTCTCCTACATCAACTTGAACTAGTTGATCTTCAGTAGGAGGTTCTCTTTGTTCAAATCGGAGTACCCACTGATTGTCCATCTGTTGAGCCCAATGATCTGTTTCAGGATTTTCTTCAATGTCCTCATCATAGCCTTCCGGAAGTTCAGCGGAGACCATATTAGAAGATACGATCGCACGATGGACTTCACCAATGCTAGTGTCAGAATCCTATGATCTGGAATCAGAAGAGTTAGAACGCTCATCGCTATCAGATTCAGAGCCTGCTGGGGATAACATCGGAGGAGAAGCATATCCGAGACCTCTTTTGGTCCTGCTATAATACATCTCTGACTTTCCTTGTGGAACAGCGGTATGGAGAGGAGTCTTTCTGCCCTTACCGTAGTTAAGGCCGCTCTTGAAGTCATAACCCATCTTTCGGACGATGTCTTTTGATTGTTGACTGTAACGACGGAATTGAAGATGACCCGTGTCATTAACTTTACTATCATCCGTATAACTGAATTGTTGTTCCGGTCTTTTACTAAAAAGTATTGGACATTCGCCTTTCTTGCGAGCAGGAACAATACGATATGAATCTTTTGGGTGTTCACATGAAACTTCTGTTTGAAGAGATTGTACAACTCCCATTGTAAATGATTTGAAGCTATCTAACATATCCAAATAGTATTTAGTATGATAAATAACATCAATATACTGGAAAGTAGATGCTTTTTCATTAATTTGTACATCTGTATTTACAGCAGGACCTTTAGCCTTAGCAGGCTTGGTCAGATTGATTACAAGAGGGGAGAGAAGAAGAACGTGGAGGAGGCTTGTTACGATGAAGGTCAATAACAAGTGGCTCAGAAGAGGTGAGCTCCCTTTTTTCCTTGTTATGAGTTAAATCAACAACAAGTGGCTCAGAAGAAATGAGCTGCTTTTTGTCCTTATTACGACGTAAGTCGATAACAAGTGGCTCAGAAGAGGTGAGCTCCCATTTATCCTGATCGTTATCAGTAGATTGCCTCTGGACTGGCAAGTGAATAGCCAGTGGTTTAGAAGACTGAGGATGAGAAACACGCCCTTTGACAGGTATGATGAGAGTGTCATTGGGTGCTGCTTCTTGATCTTCTTCAGGATCCATTGCCAATACCACTTTCATAAATTCCTCCTTATACATACGAGCGTCATTGCAATATGCTTCGACACCCTTAAAAGGATAAAGGTCTACAACTTCCTTGTGAACTTGTCCTTTATCATCAACATATTTAAAGCATTGATGAAGAGTCGATGGAACAACATTGTGTTCATGGAGGAAGGGTCTTCCCAGAAGAGCGTTATAAGAACAACCATGATTGTCGATGATATAAAAGGTCACCTTTGTGCGAAGATTGCCTATTTGGAGTTTTAGGCGAATCTTACCCAAAGGTTCACTTCTTCCTTGGTTGAATCCCAAGATAGTAGTGATTGTGCTTGAAAGACTATGAACTGGTATCTTCAATGCGTCCAACATCGTCTTTGGTATGATGCTGAGAGCAGACCCTGGATCTATCAAGATACGATCGACTTTCATTGAATCGACATATCCTGTATAGTAGAGAGGACGATCATGTCTATTATCCTCCAGCAGCATATCATCCTGAGTGAAAGTGATGTTTGGAATTAACTCCAGGACACTATGACAGTGACGGCAAGATACTGGTTCTGATTCCATCTTTTTGAGGAGAGTTAAGCAAGTTTCAGCCTGCATCAGAGCTTCACTTAAAGTCTCTCGAGTCTCCTTGGAAAGGCGCAAGAGCTCGAAGATTGATAGCCTAGCCGGTGTATTGGCTAATTGGGCCAATATATCAAAATTGTACGGCTTTTCAAGTCCTGTAGGAGATAATTTCTTCAGGGGCTTGTCAAAGCGGACTTGTTGCTTGCCTTTGTCAGCAACCACCGGCTTGGGAGGAATAGGCCCTACAACTGGTGAGGATGCAGAAGAAGTATCCTCAGTGGAGACAGGCTGTGCTGAAGCAGGTTCAGAAGAAGAGGCAGGATTCTTTTGAGTATCAGGATATTCCTTTAAGTAAGCTTTTCCTGATCTGGTGCCTAACAGAATTTCTTCGTCAACTATGGGGTCAAAAGACACCATGTTGCAAATCTTCGTCTTGATTTTAGAGCGGTCTTTCTTCTTAGAAGAAGAGACAACCTTGAACTCTGGAGCAAGATCGAGATGAATCCACATAATTTTGCCGTTGTCAAGAGACAAGGGAACAAGACCTTCATTTGGTGGAGGCGGGAGATTCTCAATCTCAAGAGTAGCTTTGGGGATAGGAATGACACCGTGCGATATCATCTGCGGAGGAAAGTCACCAAATTGGACTGAAACCATATTCGCAGTAACAGTCTTCTCATCTTGCTGCAGAGTGACGACACCAGCATTGACAACCTCTTGAATTTTGCCTTTGAGCACGTAGCATGCTCGAGTAGGATGTCCAATAAACCTGTAGTAAACACAATATTTAGGATGATCTGTCTTACCGACTTCATCAGGTTTCTTTGGGTCTGGGGGCTGAATCTTGTTGCTTTTGAGTAAGCAATCAAAAATGCTTGCAGTGTCATTCTCGTCGAAGGAATATTCTACTTTTCGGACGAGGTTCCTTCGGTGGAGGTGCAGAAGGAGTGGAAGTGGATGTAGGCGGAGCTACATTAACAGCTAGAGACTCTTTATTCTTGTTCAGATTGATGTTCAAAGTCTCTTTTGCTTTGCGGTTGTTCTGGCGGTTGCCACCACCTGATGTCTGGTGTTCATCTCGATCGGAATTAGACATCTATACCCCTAATTGCTTGAACTTCTCGGCACTCACTTCCGCAGCTTTGGCATTGACAATGAATGAGGGCCAATCTTAGAACTGGGTAGATCCTGTCCACATACTGATGATAGGCAAAATATTTGCCTTACAAGTATCAATAGTGACAGCAGCTGGAGTTCCGGTCGGCATCTTCAAGGCTTCACGGCGGAACCGTTCGATGAAACTCTCAGCAGTTTTATTGTGTTTCTGTTTAATTTTGTTAAGGGCCGACATAGTCAAGTCGTTGAATCCCTCATAAAATTGTTCCAGAAAGATTTGTTTGAGACCTGAGAAGGAAGTGATACAACCATCGGGAAAACTTCTATACCAATCATATGCTACGCCAGCTAAACAACCGACGAACACTCTGGTAAGAAAAGCGTCATTTGGCTGGAGTTAAACGGTCATTATCTCAAAGTGATTGATGAATTGGCTTGGTGAGGTACTGCCATCAATCAAAGAAATCGTTGGGATCTTGTACTTTGGCGGGAACGGGACTTCATTCCATTCAACTGGATAGGGCTGCTTGATCCCCAACCTTTGCAAGTTGTCTTTCTCTTTGAAGGCTTCAAACTGAGTTCGCAAGAGTTTGACAGCTTCATTGGCATCTTCGGATAACGAAGAAGGAGCATGTTGAGTAAGAGTGATAAGAGGAGGAACAGCATTGTAAGTACTACCCCCAGCTCCTGACTGACTAGGTGTAGTTTGAACTTGTACTTGTACAGGAGGTATTTGAGGAGACACTAACCCCAGCCCAGTATTGGCAGGTACTGATGATGCTATGATCTCTGGACTTGCAGTAGGTACATTCGGTGGTGTGACATGTTGTGCCACAATGATAGAATGCATACTAGCAACCATTTCAGCCATGGTCTTTAGCTTGTCTTCAAGTGCAGCGATTCACTGTTCTTGATTTGCTGAAGTTGAAGCATGTAGATCATCAGTGACAACATAAGCCGTGACTTCTCTTAGGTACAGTGGAAGGCACTGTCTGTTCAAAGCTTTCGCTGTATGCATCATAGTCGGAGAAAGAGTCGTCTCCTGACTGAGAAGTAGGAAGATAACTCGAAGGGTTTTGAGGAAGATTGCCTTGACCGATTGTGTCTCGGCTTTGAGAACGGGTATGTCAAAATACTCTCTCGGAAGATTCTTTGAGTAAGTCTAAATACCGCTGGCTTGGCTTGCGAGGTTTGCCGTGCTTGGAGCACTTTCTACCTCTAGTATCTCGGGAAGTCATGTTGATAGAAGCACACAAGACTTCATCTTCTTCTGACATAGCTTCAGATTTAACAAAAGTCAGACGATCGAAGACAGATCGTTTTGTTGTTTGACAACGACATTGGATGATGACTTTGTGGTTGCAATGATGATCAGATTGTTGAATTGGAGGTGTTGAGATAGTATCCCGCTTTTGTCTGAGATGTTCTCGGAGATCGAGAACAGCAGGACGAGGAAAACTCTGAGGGATCTGTTCTTTGATAATATTCGGAACATGATTCCGATTCTTCAACTGTTTAGTCCCTTGAGTGTACAGGGAAGTGCTCACTTCATTGGCATAAGTGTCAAGATCTTTGGCTCTGGAAGTTTATCTCTGATGTTTGATCTTCGGCATTGGTTGCTTACGTTTTACCGAAGTTGGTCGATTGAGATATGTTCTTAAATCAGCAAACTCACCCCCAGGGGTTTCTGTCTGAGACACCAACAATTTTCCCTGTCTTGAACGGGATATTTTGAAAGTTGGGAGGTCTTGGAATTCTGTTACCGGAGTAGGCAGAATACCTCTTTGGTCAGTACAAGTTCTCTTGTCATGAAGGAAAAAAGAATCCTTATTTGAAAGAGTTCTAGTACTGACTGGTACCAAGGCACATTCAGATTGATCTTCTTCGGTAAAAACTAAAGAAGATTGAAAAAAGACCAAAGGGCCTTTTCTTTTGTTTTGTGAAGAAGGGTTAGCTAAAGAGCGTTTCCCTCTATTGTCTTCCAAGTCATGGGACAAGGAAGTTTGAGAAAAGACCAACGGGCCTTTTCCTTTGTTTTGAAGAGGAAAAGGAATAGCCAAAGGACTACCCCCAGTAGATTGCACAGGAGCAACAGTGTGTTTAGGAAGAAGAGCAGAGCCTTTCCCCTTGTTATGAGAAGAAGAGAGTTTAGCCAAAAGGCTGTCACTCTTGGATTGCGCAGGAGCAGTTTGCGCATGAATGGATGGCGCACTAGTTTTGGCCACAGAAACTGTGGTTTGCGCATCAGGAGTTCTTGCTACAGAGTGCTTAGGGTAGACTCTGGATGTTGGAGCATTGGACTGCGCAGACAGATTGGCAGTGAATTGCGCCAGAGGCATAGGAGTCTTGTACTTAGCCAAGGCAGCATATGAAGTACTCTGTATACTGGCAACAGTAGATTGCGCAGCAGTAGTAGAGACAGATTGTGCAACAGGCTTGATGACAGAAGCTTTGGACTGTGCAGCAGTCTTGATAGCAGATTGCGCAGAAGTCTTGCTGGCAGCATCAATGGACTGTACGGCAGTCTTTGGGACCCACACTGGGCACACTTTGCTTGTAGCAGAAGTGGTTGGAGTACGAGGAGTGGTCTTGGAGTTGATCATAGCCTCGTAGGCTGTCTGGTTGATCTCCACAACCAGTGTCTTCTGCGTCTTTCCGATAGACGCTATGTCACATTGAGTTGTCACTTCCTCGTCGGAGGAGAAAGTCGTCCCCAGCAGAGTCGTCATTTTGTTTGCAAAAAAAAAAGTGTAGAACTTTATTGATACAAACTTTGTAAAAGATTACAATTTGAATTCTGGGAATGGTACAACTGTAGGAATCCAATCTAGATGACGATTGCTTTATCCCTTGGACGATGTGAACTTTGAAGACGGAGCCTCTGAAGTTGAAGACAACTCTGGAATTGAAGGCAAAAAGCCTCGGAAGTTGAAGGCAAAAGCCTCGGAAGAATGCAGCAGCACTTGGGCAAGAACTCCTGAACTCTCTGAACTTTGAAGTCTGATCTCTGATCTCTAATTTTTTGATTCTCCCCTTGAATAGAGACTTGAAACTCTATTTATAGAGTTCTGAGAAATAACTAACTTTTAGTTATTCTGGACTGCGCAGGATGGTTTGCTGCAGCAATTGGATTGCGTAACAGTAGACTGCGCAGGCAGTTGCTGGATCATGGGCCAACTGTCTTAGACACATGGCATTATTTGATTGAAATACGCATGATCGTGTATAGACGGTTGCCACGTAATGAACAAATGATGGCATGAATGCCACGTTCATTGTGTCATTTATGTTGATAGAACGCGCAACCTGAATTGCGCTGACTTTGGATTGCGCAGACCTGGACTGCACAGGAATGGATTGTGCCAACATGGATTGCGCCAACATGGATTGCGCTGCCAGCTGTCCTCGAGCGCCGTGCTGCACGATTAAACGAATGGTCGCCTCGTTCTTCGTGCTGTCAGCTGTCAGAAGATTTGATTTGTGTCAGGTAATGATGATGATCTGCCACGTCAGCCTGCGCGCTTGGGAGTGTGCGCAATCTAGTATGCGTAATCTGTTTGCTGCGCAAACTGATGTCTGCACAGTTCATTTGAAAGATTCATTTCTTGATCTTCATGACTTTGTTGATGTGTGCAACTTGATTTTTTAGGACCTACAAGGACCTGGGGACTAATGAGGAGTCTAATGCACCTTCTCATGTTCCTTCCATGGCCGACAATCATACTGTGCCACGGTCATCTGCCCTTCCGGTATCGAAGGACATACATGTAGCTCTTAGAGAGCTGCGACCCCGTGTTGATGGCAAGGACAGCCAAAAAATACTCCAAAAACTCAGGATCCGACAGCCATATCCTATCGAATGTAACAATATGGTTTATCCTTCTAAATACAAACCATTATCCTTAACCTCGTTCGATGGAAAAGATTATCCCCGTCGGTATCTGACATATTTTGCATCCATAATGGGACACCTTCGGTGGGACAATGCCTTGCTCAGGAACTTGTTCGTTGGAGATAGGGGTTAGCTTACAAATGGTTATATAGCCTCCCAGACAGCTTTATTTTATCCTTCAAAGACCTTAAACGCATTTTTCTTTCTCGATTTTATGAAGAAGCAATGGATATGACAATGTCCTCTCTTATAGATATTGCATAGAAAAAAAAGATCTGGTCCTCACCTATATCGAGCACTTCCGCCAGGCAACTTTGAGACTACCACCTGGCACCCCCGAACTTGTACTGATGGATGCATGCCGTAAAAATATGCTGCAAGTGATTAAGCTCTTGACCAACTTTACTTAATGTACGGACTGGAAGACATTTATCATCATCTCCGACAATGCTGAAAAGAATGCCAGGAAAGCCCATCTACAGGGGGTAAACTTCCCCACTATAGATGATAGGGAAAAGCGCCCTTACAGCAGCAACAATGTCAATAGTGGACGAGACTGAAGGGAAGCAGGCCTTGACCGTCAACATTTCCAAAGGTTCGGCCTCATTAAACCAAAAGCCGACAAAAGAGGCGAGGCCAAAGCAGAATTACTCCTTTAATGATGATGATGTGTTGGAGCTCTTCAACATGCTAATGAAGGGCGATAAGCTCCAACTTCTGCCTCTCAAGCATCCTGATAAGACGGACAAGGTGGATAATCCCAAATATTGTCATTACCATCGATACATCTACTACCCAACACGTAACTGTTACGTGTTAAAACATTAAGTACTACGGCTGATTGACGCCAATGTTCTCACTCTTGACTATGAGGACAAAACAATCACTGCAAACATGGTGACCCTCCAATTTGGTGACTTCTCGGCAACAGAAGCCCAAGATGGTGTCACCCTGATCCCCAGGGCGACGATATCGGTCGTTAACCTCTCACCAACTCACGATAATGCAACAAGGTTAGTTCCACTTGTGACGTCGCGAGGAGAAGTTATGTGGGTCCACCCCGATCTCACCCCAGACTTGATGTAGCCAACGGTACATCCCGCCAACAAGTCCAAGTAAAAGAAGCCCAGGTCTTGTCACAAGGTCTCTACTTCGACCGACGAAGCTCTGGTAGGCAAGACTAGGTTAGGTCAGAACTACCAACAGGAAGGCGATGCAGCCCTGGAGAAATATATGCCTCTCTACTGCTCCAGCTGCTTCTGAAGCGGGTCCGTCCCAGCCTTCATTGACGGATAAACAAAAATAGAAGGAGATTCGCTTTGACAAGAACCTAAAGAAAGATTCTGCAATGGGGTTGATCAAACCAAATAACTTCGACATATTGGCATAGCTTTCCAATACACCTGTATGTTTATCACCCTTCGAGCTTCTTCATCTTTCCAAAGAGACCCGAGATTCTTTGAGCGAGGCATTGTAACACTCTGCCTTTCTTAGTCAGGTCCAGTAGCCTAAGGAGGACCCTACAGCATGCCCATACTGCCATAGTGTGGTCGAGACAATCCTAAATATCACATTCTCTCAGCAAGACATGTTGTGGAAGAACGATAGGCATAATAGACCCCTGTACTATACATGATACATTGGTACCATCAAAGTGGATCGAATGCACATCGATCCGGCGTCTTCTTTCAGAGTCATCCTCCAAAGTTTTCTCTAGCCCCTGGGCATACCGATGCATCGCCTATCTGCTTCCAGCACATGTATCAGCGACTTCAACACCGGTAGAAGCAGCCCCTTGGGCAAAATTCTTCTAAAATGTTAGATAGGCAATCTGTAAAGTGTGGTGACGTGCTATGTCATTAATGCTGATGTGTCCTATAACATTTTATTGGAGCATCTCTGGATACACGAATACATGATAGTGCCATCTATGCTCCACTAATATATAAAGTATATCGACAGCAGTAGAAGGGTTAGGACGGATTCGCTAATGTTGTTCCTTTCAAAGGGATCGAGGTTTACTACGTCGACGCATACCTCTACCAGTTGGTCTGTTAAGAAGAACAAAAAGATAACATCGATGATGAGACAGAGACAAAAACAACTTTCGACGAACCCTCGAGGGTTCGTCTCAAGGGACGCGCCCTAACACATCGGCTCCCTTTGTAGTCAAGCTTCAGAGGAAAGCTCAAGAGCCCCTCATAGCCAAACTTCATGGAAAGGCCCAAGAGCCACTTATGGTCAAACTCCCAAGAATGGCTCAAAAGTCATCATCAAAGGAGGACCTCCCGGCCACAGGGACCTTGACACCTCTGGTTGTGAAACTTCACAGAAAAGCTCCTAAGCTTCCATCCGCAGTAGTTGCAGACATCGCAGATGCTAAACTAAATAAATACATAGTTGCTCATACTCATATTTCGTCACTTGATGATGTAATCCCAAGTGATAAAATACAATATTTTATCAATAAAGGGGTGTCTTTGAATTATTCTGATCTTGTAAATTGGAATGTTGTGTAAGCCATAAATAATGCTTTAGGTTAATTACAAACACAAGTAACGATCGTAAATGATGTAAACCAGGTTCTCCCATCTCGAGACACCTACTTTGTGGTTTCAACCAGAAGGAAGGAGGAGAAACCCATTATCTTCGGTAAGGTAGAACGACATCAAGATCTCACCCCAGTTGAGCCAAAATCTGATAGCGGCAAGATACAAATATACCATTATACCCCTCAAGCTAAGTAACTTATCTAGAAGATGGGTTATGACTTGAACACCAACAAGGGCCTAACTTATGGCAAGGGTCGATATGTACCCTTATACCTTTCTGCACTGAAAGAGAAGCCTTAGGATTGATACCACCGTACTTGACATAGGTTGAGCCATGTAACGCCCCCAACAACCCCAGAGTTCTTGAAAGCTGAAGTTGAGATGCACTCTCATTGGTCTAAATCCTCCACTTGGGACTCCGACACAAGCATCGGTGAGGTCTTAAAGAAAATGTGTCTATTAATATGACATCCGCACATCCCTTAGGTGACGATGTTGACCAGACGTTGGAGTTCTTCGAGGAAGAACCTTGGGCTCAATGCCTAGAATCTCAATGCATGTGTTTCAAATAAGGAGAACCTCCCACTGAAGATAAGGTCGTACAAATCGACTTAGGGGATGGCTCCTTGCCTAAACCCATCTTCATAAGCAAAAGACCCATCTTCATCAACAAAAGCCTATCGAGCGAAGACCATGAATCCTTGTTACAACTTATCAAGGAATATATCGATGTATCCGTTTGGAACAATGAAAATATGTTGGGGTTGGACCCGTAAATTGTAATACATAAACTCAACATCTGGCCAAATGCAAAATCGGTCAAACAGCAACAAGAATGCTTCCGTCTCGCTGTCATGGATGTCATCAAAAATGAAGTGAATAAACTGATAGCAAGCTATTTCATTCGCAAAGAACAATACCCATATTGGGTAGCTAATGTTGTTCATGTCACTTAAAAGAACGGAAATGTTCGGGTCTATATAGACTTCTGGGATCTCAATTCAACGTGTCCAAAGGATGAGTTCCCCTCTCGATCACTGATGTAATGGTCGACAATACATGCAGTTTGAGCACATGTCCTTCATGGATTGGTTCTTGGGATACAACCAAATCAAGATATTTTCGGACAAGGAAAAAGACATGTCATTTCAAACACAAAAAAGGATATATTGTTACACAGTAATGCCCTTCGATCTGAATAATACAGGTACAATGTACTAATATTATATGAGTACCATATTTTGTTAACAACTCCATAAAATAGAGGAATATTATGTCGACGACATCGCTATTAAGTGTCATGTTCAGGACGACCATCTATAGTACCTGTAGATTGTTTTCGATCTAATACGGGCACATCAGCTGAAGATGAACCCAACCAAGCCTTTCTTTGGTGTCTCCAGTGGCAAGTTCTTGGGTTTCATCATAACTAAAAAAGATATCCATATAGACCCTGAGAAGACCAAAGCCATCCTTGACATGGATCCACTGAAGAATTTTAAAAGCTTCGTGGCTTGCAAGGACGTCTGGCATATATTTAGAGATTTAGAGCGAACCTTTCTGGGTAATGCCATCCCTTCACCAAACTAATGAAGAAGGGAGTCTCTTAAGTTTGGACCAAAGAATGCCAATAAGCATTTGACAATATTATGAAGTATTTCACGAATCCTCTAGTTTTGGTGGCTCCAGTTGTGGGTGTTGGGCCATTGGACATAGTCACACCTGTTTTTGATAATCAACATAAACTTTGGATGATACACAAATAATACATTACAGGTACAAGAACAGAACGTCTACCTCCAACAAGCTACTCGTCGTCTTCGTGGTACAAAAACTACAGATGCACATCAAAATTTGTTTTTCTATTGTACTCTATTTTTTTTATCGAGTCTAGAAAAAAAATATAAGGTTGATCGAATTGTCAGCTGGCTTTCTATACTAAATTCCACTGTCCAAAATGAGCCTACGTATATAACCAATCATATATCAATTCCTATATCGAATCCTATATCAATTTCGGCACCACTATGCTGTAAACCGCCACCTATTTGCCTCCACTACGCTGTTACCGACAACCATAACCCGTCACCACCGTCGCACCCGTCGTCACCACCACCAGCCACACCGTCACAATCTACAGCACCCAGCACCACTACTACCTACCACAACCACCACCACCAACGGCAGCACCGCCACCACCACAACCACCACCATCAACCGCAGTACCGCCACCACCACCACCATCACCGGCGACCCCAAAACCCTACTACCATCATAAAAAGAAAAACACCAAAAATAGAAACAAAAACCCTCACCTTTACTTCAGCCGACGCCACTCCTCGACGAGTCCGTAAAGTGACGCCAGACGCGTCCGACGAAAGCCGTACGCACGTCGAGCCTCGTACGCCGCTGGCCGGATCTCCTAGATCCACTACCACCTTGACGATGACGCCGAGCGCCGCCCCGAACACACTTCGGAGCCATCGTGAACTCGTGTTCACTGGCGAGCGTCGTCTCCTCCAGTAGAGGCCAGCCGTCGATGGACCCTGGGCCAGCGCAACCCCGCGCTGGTCGAACTCTTCCACGTCGTGGTCGAGTACCACCGAGCCAACCTCCGGTGAGCTCCTCTCCCGCCCTTCTCCCCTCTTCTCTCTCTCTCTCTCTCTCTCTTCTCTCTCGTTCGTTCTTCCTCTTCCTCCCTCTGTCCCCTCTCAAAAGTAAGCTCCCACCCTTCTCTTTTTTCTTCAACCAAATTTTTGTTTCATTTCTATAGTGCTCTATGGCTTCCAGTGGGAAAGCCGACTGTCATTTTTTTTGTTTTGTTTTATTTTTTTAGTAAAATTTATTATTACTATTTATTATTATTATTATTATTTTCATTATTATTACCATACTTAGTAAGTATTTATATTTTATAAGTATTACTTATATTATTATTATTATTATTATTATTATTATTATTATTATTATTATTATTTTATTATTATTATTATTATTATTATTATTATTATTATTATTATTATTATTATTATTCTTGTTTTTGTTGTTGTTGTTGTTGTTGTTGTTTATGTTGATATTTTGTTTTAGTAAATAAATAGATAAATAATAATTTCCAAAGTTATTTTGACAAAACTCAGTAGCCCTAAAATATTTTCTTAGATTTTTATTTAAAATAATTTGACAATAAAAATGTAGCTTCAAAATTTTATATATATATATATATATATATTTTATATATATATATATATATATATATATATATATATATATATATATATATATTAATCCATGTCATCTGTGGTGGTTGAGGCCTTCATTGAAAACAAAAAGCAAGAAATGGAGTAGGGAGATAGCCCTTGCTCCTACGGGGGGAGGGGGAAGCATAAGACAGAAAGGTTAGGGGAGGAACCCCAATACACATGGATAAGAAGTCAAGGCGAACTAAGAATTCTGGCTTCTACTGTCCGATCGGAGGGTGTGTCGTTGGGGCACGGTACGTGTTTCCTGAACAAAGTCGACAAAAACTTGATGCAGGTTAGGGAGGGCTGCCAGAGTTGCATCCCTCTGCTTGACCCATTCGCGAAAAGCATGATGGTATTTAGGGTGAAGTGCAAGCGCGGTCAGAATGCTAATCTCAGTCACGTCCTCGCCAAGAGGGTAAGAGTCAACAACCCTGTACAAGAATGCCAGAAGTTTGGTCTTAGTTTCACTGGCTGAAGTCTGATGTTGAAGCAGTGCCAATGACGCATCATGATCTTCTTTGTTATCGGTCGACAAAGCCGAAATACCGATGACCCAATCAGATTTGGGTTCTACAAGAGGCAACTGAGGGTCGACAATCTGAGAGGAAGAGGAGCTGGCACCAGGAAAAACGGCAACTTCCTCCTCTTCGTCTTCATCTTCCATGGCAGCTGTGATGGCTTCTTCACCGCTCTCGCTACCGTATCTGAAGCCTCATTAGACTCCGATGGGGCTTTAGTGTGGATAGTCTCAAAGCGGTCGTCGGAGTCCTCGGCGTCTTCCTCTTCGGCTTCTTCTTCTGCAACTTCTGGTGCATTATCGATGTCTTCTATCCCCACTTCAGCAACAGAAATTTCCAATCGTGAGTGTTGGGTCTCCTATATGTCTTTGGTGGGTTCCACGGAGAGTATATCGAATTTTTTGAATAGAGTTATGTCGTTGTGATTCATGGCGACTGCGGATCTACCCTTGCTGGCCTTCACCGCTGTAGTAATAACCTGTAGGTCTGCCTCGACGAGAGTGGCAGCACCGTCAGAAGTAGTAACAACTGCTACTTCTCTGCCCTTAGAGGCACGAGTGTGTTCCCGGGGATCGACAGATGTCAGCTCTGGCTTCGTCGTGGAGGTTGGAATTAAGGAGTGGGAGTAGAGGGGGCAACGGGGTGACCTTCTGATTCCCTCTGTTTATTATGCCAGGGTGAGCTCTGAAGCATAGCTCGGTGGCATGACCTCGCATGAGGCAGTGCTTGCAGAAAGTGATATTGTTACCATACTTAATAGATTGTGTGTGCATTATGCCTCCAAGCAAAATTTGGATAGAATTGGGGAGCTCCTTCGAGAGATCGACTTCCACGCAAACTTTAGCATTATATATATATATATATATATATATATATATATATATATATATATATATATATATATATATATATATATATATATATATAATATTTTCAAGTACTTACGTAGAATTATTTTTCAAAGTATATCATAAATATTTTCAAAATAATATATGTATTTATTTTTTACAAATTCTCCTCGATTATCACCATTGATCATGACTGATAGCGCGTTTCTATTTCCTGTGAATGTCGGACCCTTACATATCGACCCCGACTATTGGACCAATCAGGATATGTCGGATCATCGCACCACACAAGGCGTCACACCAGGCTAGATACCTAGCCATTGTTGTTTAATAACTTTGTTCATTATACTGCATGCATTTATTTATTTATTATTTATTTTCTGCAAATATAAAACTGTTCTTCTCAATCATGTGTAGGTACAATTTACTGTTCAATTTTGTTTTTCTTTACTTGTTTATTTTTATGCACATTTGACCTAGATTTAAGGGATGACCCTCGTTTGTGATGCATTCATTGGCCTTAACACGTTTGTGCCACGAGGTCGTGAGTCGCATATAAAACGGACATGTTTAGCTGGCTGGCCACTGGTACGTATATGCCGTGCGATAGGATTAACCGTTAATAGTATCTTGCATGATTAGTTTGACTTAGCGGTTAATAGTGGTTTTGTGTTGTGAAGACAACATATAGGAATGGGGTGGGGAGGACATTTTTTAGCGTATGGGCTGTTATGCACTTTATCTTTGTAACCGTATGCTCCGTCGGAGATGCGGGTTGACGACCCCTTTATCTTATTCATGCTATCCTTTGATGTTTGTCACGACCCGTACCAAATAATTGGGCATGAATTGTGCACACGCCCAGCCTACGTCGTAGATTCGGCGGTAGAATGTTGTAACAATATGATGAACAACCATGCAATAATAGTATGTGTTCCAATTGGGAGACAACAACACAAGATCACGAATCAATACTGAATGGAAATAGAGAATATACATATCTAATCTCAAAAATGAATGTATGAAGTCCACTAATAAAAAAAATCTCAACTATAAGGCTCAGAAATCGATGTCAATATCTACTATAATGTCTCAAATAATGTCTAAAACATCTAAGCAAGAGAAGCGGGGTCAGCTGCTGCAAACTCCTCTTGAAAGGTAAAATCCGTCTCCGTGACATCTCCCAAATAAGGGCCATACTGCTCGGGGCATAAATCCTTGTCATAATTACCAAAAATTTTGGGTTACCCAGTCACGATGGAACGAGTACAATTCACTTAATGCATTTCCAATATATGAAAATAACTATAAAGCAGAGGTTAGGCATTAATTATATGTTTTGAGAATAAACAGAAAAAGATGTGAGAAATAATAAAAAAAACTAGCAGTAAATGAATAAATCAAAAATACCTTCCCAACTGTTAGAAGTACCTTTGATATGTGATCGGTCTGGGACACTACACCGCGAGATCTACGAGGTCTACTTGCATGAAAAATAAACAATATCTACGAGATCTACTTGCAGAAAATAAACAATGTCTACGAGGTCTACTTGCAGAAATAAACAATGTCTATGAGGTCTACTTACAGAAATTAAAAAACGACTACGAGATCTGTAATGTCTACGGTCGGATCACACATCCTTGGTACTTCTCATTCCGGACTCAACAAATTATGGCAGAATACAAAAGACGACAAAAACCACATAACCAATGAATAATAGTAAAATATAGTGAAAATTAATATCGAAAATAGACAGTAAATTGTACTCGCCTGGTGTCATGGGCTGCTGGCATAAATCAGAGGCCGAATCGGGGCCCAAGTACCCTATTTGATGAATCACATAGTCAAAAGGCTAAAAAGTAAATCAAAAGTATTCTTATCAAAACTTAGTAGGTTTCTAACATGGTTATCCTTTATACTCATTTGGTGGGGTTGTCTCCAACCATCTCCAATGCATGGATGAAATCTATTTATCAATGTACTCGTATCTAGGCATTTGCCTATGCTGCCCTACTAGTGCAAGCCCTATTCTTGTCTTAATGCTGACAAGAGATATCTTAAAGTTTAATAGGTATTGGTAGTTCCAAGGTGACTTCTATATGCCTTATGGTTTAACCCCTCGACTAAGCCACCTAGTGTTGATTTGGTACTAATAACCTTAACTTCTTAATATAGTCACTGAGTCCCTCTGTCTTTGGCCTGACACTGAACTGGTATCGGGTTCGTAGGCTCATGGGAGACTCTCAACCTGACTTTTAGTAAAGTGTAAGTTAAAGAAGGTAATGAAAATGTTACAATATCTTCTAACTCATGAATTTAAAATAGGAAGGTTCTGAACATGGTTTATCAGGTATTCTAATGTATCCTGATACAAAATCGGAAATCAGAGATTGAATGCTAGCATGGGTATGAGGTTACTGCTACAGCTATCCTTCTTGCATCTGTCTTAACTGATCATGAGATGTAAAGGTATCGAGTGTGAGCCCCCTTCTTGGTCAGTTTCCCCCCAACCTGATATACTAGGTTAGGGACTCGAATACCATAGCGTATCACAAAAGAACATGAGTTTGGAAATACCTGTATGTTGGATGATACATTCTTTATATTTAAGTCTGAACAAAGGGTCTGATACCTGAACCCAATCGGGTCAGGATCCATCAGCGGTCACGGCATTACCTCTTAATGTTAAGTGCACAGGCTCAGTATTATGGGTCGATCAACCACAGAGATACTAAGTGGTATCTCGGGTCAAAAACTGCTACAGTGTTGATACTGATGTCGATCTAATTATTTAATTATCAAGTTTGATACTGCTATTCGGATACTTGGAGTTGCTCCGGCTATTCGTGTATCAATTTGACACTTCAAACTGATTCTTACAGTCAGATACCCGAGTCTACGGAGGCGTCCATGGTAATCTGTATCATGAGGAGTTTTGTTGAATCATAACAATTTTATACCAAAACGAGTATGTGCCAAAAATCCAACTGGTGCCAAAATAATGTGGCTTCAGTACCCGATTTAATATTAGGCTTAAACCTCTAATACCAAGCACCGCATTAAGGCAGCCATCAGAAAGAGCTGCTATAAGTCTAACCTAGGGTTGTTTACCTGTTTCGAACCCACCTAATATTGGTCCTCTGAAATAAATTCCTAGGATACTTAATATTGAATCAAGTATCGCGTGTAGACTTGGCATACATACCATCATGCATCAGCGGTACCAAGGGTCAAGATACGATGGCAAGTATCAGTCGACGCAACCATCTTGGATACGATATCAGCATTAATATTCAAAAACAGAGAAAATAATAATCGGATACTTAAATTACCAACTACTCTAAGAATCAAAGATGATACTCTCCTTCCTCTTCCTTCTTTGGTTGTCGAAACAAAAGATTGGGTTTTAAGGGTCTTAATCGATCTACCCTTCTCCTAGGCATCGTATCGAGCACTTGAAGACATTAAACATGGATAAGCAACTAGTATTAAATGGGGTATCTGTTTTAATTCATTCCTCTCTCGATTTACCTCCTGGTTCCTCTTGAAGTCTTGTGGCTGAGAGACCCTGTCCTAGGGTTTATAAAAGAATACAGTAATTGACAAAACCAAGTGTGGATGAACGTACCTTCTTTGCTTGAGGAAGAACTCGACTTGCTCCTTCCTTGCGGCAGGGATGATGTAGGTAGTCTAGGGTTTGCAAGGGTTTTGGGATCGGTTGTTGTCTACATATATATATATATATACTAGGGTCCTAGATTAGATCATAGGTGGGAGTTTGATAGAGAAAAATTAGATTTTGAATCCAACTTGGGGGTGATCAATCCTTCAAACAGATTTTTGAATTTGAAGTTTGGTGGTTGCGAGTATGCTTTAAACAGCACTTAGGGTTTGAATTGCAGGTTCACACTCCCCTGCCAATTCGTAGATTACCAGTTTAAGCCTCTACTTATATTTAAAGTAAATTAACCATAATGAATAAATGAGACAATAAAGAATGGTTATACATTTTAATAAATAAGGAAAAAATTTGTCAAGGGGTTTATAAATCTTTTCTCCTTGAAAAAATTTTGTCCTCGAAATTTAAAGATAAACTCAAGGTAGGAAAATACCTCTCTGCTCGAAAAGGTAGGGATAGCGCTCGCGTATCTCATCTTCTCTCTCCCATGTGGATTCGCACAGGGAGTGATGCCTCCAAGCGACACGCACGAACTGGATCGTCTGGTTGCGTAAAACTTTATCCCTGCGGTCCAAAATCTCCACAGGCGGCTCCTAATAGCTGAGACTTGGTCCCACTTCGATCTCTGAATGATCCAACATATGGCTGGGATTCGCTACGTATTTTCGCAACTGGGATACGTGGAACACGTTGTGCACTCCTTCCAGTGCAGGCAGCAAAGCTAATCGGTACGCCACAGCACCGATCCTCTCAAGGATACTAAACGGCCCAATGAAACATGGGCTGAGCTTTCCGCCTCCACCGAAATGAATCGTGCCACGTGTTGGAGAAATCTCTAAGAATACCAAGGTACCGACCTCAAACTCCAACGGCCTACGGTGATTGTCGGCCTAGTGTTTCTGTCTGTCCTGAGCCACGCGAAGCTTCCCTCTAATCCGCTTAACCTTTTCTGCAGCATCTACTATCATCTCTGGTCCCAACAGTGCTCTCTCGTCCATATCATCCCAAGATAGTGGGGTACGAAATCTCCGTCCATACAACGCTTCAAAATGGGACATCTCGATACTAGCTTGGTAGCTGTTGTTGTAGGAGAACTCCATGAGATAAAGGTGGTCCTCCTATGAGCCCCTGAAATCTAGCATACTTGTCTGCAGCATATCCTCAAGTGTCTGAATGGTCCGCTCCGACTGTCCATCTGTCTGTGGATGATAGGCTGTGCTGAATTTGAGCGATGTGCCCAAACTAGTCTGCAGACTCTTCTAGAAGTGAGACCTAAATCTGCTGTCACGGTCGAAAATGATACTCACTGGTACCCCATACAGCCTGACTATTTGCTTCACATAAAGCTTCGCCAACTTCTCTGTAGATAACCCTACTTTGAATGGTATAAAGTGGGCCGATTTGGTCAACCTATCAACGATGACCCATATCACATCTTTCCCTCCTGATGACCGTGGAAGACTGGAAATAAAATCCCACTTCCATTCGGGTATCGGTAGTGGCTGCAACAACCCTCTTGGTCTCTGTATCTCGGCTTTGACCTGCTGACATACGAGACATCTAGAAATGAAATAGGCCACTTCTTGTTTCATACCATACCACCACACGTGCTTTCTCAATTCCTTGTACATCTTGTTGGCTCCTCGGTGTAAAGAATACTGGAAACAGTGTGCTTCTTGCGTGACCTCCTCTCTAAGCTCTCCACAGGGTACACAAAGTCTCGTCTCGTGCCTCAACGAACCATCCTCTGCAATAGTAAAGTCGTCTAACAAACTGGCCCGTGCCTATGCGGTGATGTTCTTCATCTGTTCGTCCTGGTGTTGTGCCTCCCTAATCCTGTCCATCAGTCCTGACTGAATCTGCATGCCCATCATCTACATCTCAGCCCCTGGAATGACGATCTCGATGCCCAAACTCTCCAAATCCTCTAATAAGTGACAATCTCGAGTCAAGCACATTGCTACGGGATACCTGCTCAAAGCATCCGAAACAACTTTAGCTTTTCCCGGGTGGTACTATAGAGGAAATATCATAATCACTCATCAGCTCAAGCCATCTGTGTTGTCTCATGTTCAACTCCTTTTGTGTGAAGACGTACTTCAAGCTTTTATGGTCAGGGAAGATTTCCACTCGCTCCCTGTACAAGTAATGTCTCTATAACTTCAAGGCGAAGATCACGGCCGTCAAATCTAGGTCGTGTGTGCGGTAGTTCTTCTCATACGGCCTCAACTGTCGGGACACATAGGCTATCACCTTCTTGTTCTGCTCTAACACACAATCTAGTCCTTTGCCCGAGGCATCACTATAAATGGTGAAACCTCCTGATCCTGAAGGCAACGTCAAAATGGGAGTTGTTGTCAGCCTCCTCTTCAACTCCTCGAACGCAGCATGGCAGTCCTCTGTCCACACGAACTCTAATCCTTCCGAGTGAGCCTAGTTATCGGCTCCACAATCCGAGCGAAGTCTTGTACGAACTTCCAGTAATATCCTGCCAATCCCAAGAAGCTTCGTATCTCTTCCACCGTAGTCGGAGTAGTCCAAGCTTCCACAGCTGCAATCTTCTTTGGATCGACGGACATACCGTCGCCTGTCACCACATGTCCAAGGAACTCTACCTTGTCCAAGAAAAACTCGCACTTCGAGAGTTCTCTATAGAGCTGCTCCATCCTGAGGGTCTCTAGCACGATCCTCAGATGCTCATCGTATTCCTCTGTTGTTTTCGAATAAATGAGTATGTCATCGATAAACACCACTACGAACTTGTCAATGTATGGATGGAATACCTTGTTCATCAAGTTCATGAAGACTGTCGGGACATTAGTCAACCCGAACGACATCACCATAAACTCGTATTGTCCGTACTTGGTCCGGAAGGTTGTCATCGGTATATCCTCTTTCTTTACCAACAATTGATGGTAGCCCGACCTCAAATCAATCTTTGAGAATACCCGTGCGTCGCTCAATTGATCGAAGAGATCGTCAATTCTCGGCAATGGATATTTGTTCTTAATGGTGTGATTATTCAAGTCTCGATCGATGCACAACCGCACCGTACCATCCTTCTTCGGCACAAATAGAACATGAGATCCCCATGGCGATGAGCTCTCTCTGATGAATCCTTTCTCCAGCAATTCGTCGATCTGCTTCTTCAATTCCTCATCTTCTTTGTTGTTGATACGGTGCACCGGTTTTGCCATTGGTTCTGTGCCTAGAACCAAATCAATAGCAAACTCAATGTCCCTATCTGGCGGCAACCCCGGTAAGTCCTTAGAAAAAACATCTAGGAATTCTGCGATGAAGGGATGTGGTATCTCTTTCCCCTCGACCATAGCTCCACAAATAGCCCCACATCGCTGCTCTACTGCTCCTTTAGCAAACTCGAATGCAGACATCCCTGGAGGACTGAATAGAACACATCCTCAGTGGCAGTCTATATTGGCATTACGAGTAAGTTGGCGTGCAACTCTATACCTCCCAAGGTGATGTGATGCCTCATGCACATATCCTTGACTAGGATAGCACCTCCACCCGTCATAATTTTGCAAATACCACTCAATGGTTCCGATACTATGCTATGCTTGAATACAAAAGCTACAGAAATAAAACTGTTGGATGCACCAAAATCGAACAAAGCTATAGCTGAAAAGGAATCTAGTAGTATAGAACCTGCTATAACATCTAGTGTAGGCTCCGGCTCCTCGATAGCCATGGCAAAATCTCTGCACTGCTGGGGTGCTCCTCTCTACTGGTGCTGAGCGAACCGCTGCTGCTAAGTGGGTACTAGGGGACCTCGTGGCTGTGGAACTGCTGGTCCTCTCGGTGCTGGTGCCATTTTGCGTCCTGTCTGATTAGGGACCAGTAAGCAGTCTTTCAGCTGGTGCGATGGCGATCCATAATATAAACATGCTCCGAGTCTTTTCCTGCAATCGTCCCAAATGTGTCCGCTCCTCCCACAGTGAGTGTATTACGGGACCTGCTGTAACTGTCTCTGCGGATGCCGTGTCTGGGCTCGGGCTGGAACTCGGTTCTGCTGATAAGCTGGGGTTTTACCAGCAGGCTGGAACTGCTACTGATGTTGGTGCTAAAAGACCTTCGACTGGAACTGGGACGCTTTGCCGGGGCTGATTGGTTGCTGCTTCCTCTGAAAGTATCTCGACTCCTCTTCGATCTGTAATTCAGCTCTTCTTCTACTGCTTGGGCGACCTCCAAAATCTCCTCATAAGTACTGGTTTGGCTAGTGGCGATGGCTAAGCGAATCTCGTGAGATAGTCCATGTGCACTTGTCAACGGTAAAATTTCCTTGCTCCAAGTGCTCTAACTGATTCACCAATGCCTCTCGAGCTACATCGGGAAAGAAATTCTTCTTAAATAGCAGCTTGAATTCTTCCTAACTCATGTCTGGGACAGAAAATCGGGGCTCGCCTTGGTACCACGTCCGCGTGATGTCGAAAAGCTGCCTACTAGATGACTCAATCTTTAGATCTTTTGGGACTCGGGCCATCTTCAGGTATCGCTCCACATTCTCCATCCACTTATCAGCGTAGAGAATTCCCTCTGTTCCATAGAATTCCCTGGGCCTGAGGCCCATGAATTTCTTGGAGGTTCCGGAGCGCGGCTGAGGAGCAACTCTAATCTGAAGAGCCTCTTTCAAAGTGTCGCGGAACATGTTGGCTTGTTGCTGGAAGATTCCCAGGAGGGTAATATTATCCAGTGTTGGTGGCGGGGGCAAAACAGGTGCTGGGTATATCACAGGTGCTGGATGCACGGTAGGTGCTGGATACATAACTGGTGCCTGATGCTTCATAGGTGTTGGATACATATGTAATACCCCAGTCCCAAAATACTTAGGACTAAGTACGTAGATATGCCAGCTGCATACATACGAAGTATACTCTAATATATAGAAAACCTCGTATGAATACATAAGCTGTAAAATACAGTAAACCAAGAGTAATCTAATCTCATCCACAAAATAAAAGAATAAAAGATATCATATAATCAACTATGAAATGTTTTTGAACAATATGTTCAGCGGAGACAAATCCAGTACCAACAAGTAAGGAAAGAAATACATAAAAAATGAAATGAGTTTGGCGAGCGAAGCAAAGACGATCCAAGTGCAATCATCCTCGAAGAAATAAAGATGATCACGACCACGACTCGAATACCTATGAATGACAATGGCACACACCTGGAGAGATAACCAGGTCCTCAGAGGGACTAACAAGATACAAGAAAACACCTTGCCGTATAAACTGTGATATATAATAGAAAAATAAGGGATGCATGCAATAGGGTACCTAACCGTACTATAGTAATTATGCAATAAAGAACAATCCTTCACATATGGGCACTCGGGCTGTATAGCAGTGGCATCGTCCTTTCTTTGGGAACCAGTCGTCTCCGTCAATAATGTTCGACGAGCGTCAGAGGGAATCAGTAATAGTAAGGTGAACCTGCGTCTCCAGCGGAGCTTCAGGTACAATAGCAATTAATATGTGGCCCATACATCAAGAAACTGTTCTTTCTACCCCTATGCGTAGTGGAGTCACATCCATGACTCATATGACCCTCTACTAACTGCCAAGTCCACTAGCATACAATTCTATTGGCACTTACTCCTAACCATCGCACGTCTCATACGTATCGGTGGTCGGCCGACTACGAGAGTGCGTGTCCTATATGTGACTCACAATACGTGGTATAGTAAGTGTTAAGGCCGTATGAGATATACCAACACCTCATCCACAATGGGTGGTCACCAGGCTAAGTCGATGCAAGAGAGATAAATAAAAGCAAGAAAACGACCGATAGAGTCGCTTGCACCCAAGTGTTACTTGGACGTACAATTTTATAATAACAAATAAGAAATACTGAAAATAACAACTGAAAATAAGAATATGTAAATCACAGAGTAAGGTGGCAAGGAATCTTGCGTGGTGGTGCGAAAGTGGCAAGTACAAGAATCACAATGTCAGCAGAGAAAAGTCAAAATCTACGAACGACTCTGGATGCTGAAACAAATATCAAAAATATTCTCGGTGTAAAAGATATACCTAGAAAATGCCTGTCCAAAAGTCAAATTCTGGAACGAGGGCAGAATCGTAATTTCGGGTTAAAACGATGTCTACCGTTAGACCCGCTTTGCACCGAAATGCGTGCCAATATCTACGGCCTCTAAAGTCGTCAAACTACATGTCTACAGATTTGTTTTGAAGAGACGAATCCAACGGTATGTCCAATTTTGGATTCCGGTGGGCTGTGCACAAAATTGCCCGTTGAGTGGGATTGTGGGCTCGTCAAAATAGCATCCCGGTCAACCTTCTCAGAATCGAACCAAACTTGACACAGGACCAGAAAAATGATACGGTCCTATTGGTGTAAGTTTCGTGTCGATCCGACGAACGTGCACGAAGTTATGGCCAAGTTTGTAAAACGTCGATACGGGAGTATCTCGACGGATACGCACTGATTTCGTCGCACATACGCAACGAAATCGAGTTTCGTCTGTTCCCACACGTCGACAACATCCATACTGCACCTTTTGATGTGTATAGTGTGCGACCACGTCGCCCGGTTTGTTGGGGCACACGCCGTATCGGGATGTTTTTCTGATTTTCGAAAACAGAATTTACAATTTTTTGTGAAACTTTAACAACGTGTAACTTTTTACACACTAGATGAAAAGTGAATCCAGAAGGTGCGTTACAATCTCGGTTATGTTGTCTTCGACTGTTTTAAATTCGTCTCTACAAAATCCCATTGTACAGAAGGAAAAGTGGCCGACAAGTTGGTGTTTTAAAGCAGTTTTTAATATTCCAGAAAAGTGGTTTTTCTCCAACTTCACCATGATTTTTCGAGCAAGTTGGATGGACACGTCGAAATCCACCTAGGGGATCTCGAAGAGGGTCATGTGGGCTTTCTAAACGAATTTACGGATCTAATAACGGATTTAAATTGGCGGAGAAATCGTACGGTAATGTTAGGTACCTTGGTTTTATTTTTCTGTTGATATTGTTGTCATTTGTTGTTGGTGGTGGTGTTGCCGTGGCGACCGTGAGTGGGGCTGCTGTTGGCCGAGGGCTCGCCGAGGGAGGTACGAGGTGAGCGGAGGAGAGAGGAGGAGGAAGGAAGGAGAGAGGAAGAAGGAGGAGGAGATTAGGTTTTCTAAATCTTATATATATATATATATATAACTATATATATGTGGAGGGAGGAGGTTTCGGGCCCTTTGCTTGGGCGCACATAATGCTACTGCTGCTTTGTTCATTTATTTGTGGTCGGTTCCCACGTGGTAGGGCCGACCACATGTTATATTATTATTATTATTATTATTATTATTATTATTATTATTATTATTATTATTATTATTATTTCAAAACTTGTATATCTCTATATATATGTCTATATATATCCAAAAATCTATTTAAATCCAAATAACACTTTAAATGTCACATATCCAAATATTTAATATATTTAAATATATCTACATATATATATAAATTTCATTCACAATAAACCAACTCAACATAATAATAATATTTAAATAGAATGAACATATTTATTTAATCTCCACAAAATAACTTAAGTAATAATAAAATAATAAAATCGTCCCAAAGGGTGGACTTATACCGCACACCCTTATCCGGGTCCAGAAATTATACAAATATTAAATATTATTTAATAATAAAAATACCAATAATTGAACAAATAATCAAATAATTAAAAATTATGCATAAAATTCTAAAATAATTTAGGAAATATTTTTAAGTACATAAAATATGTCTACATGGCCACCTTGGTCACACCACATGCCTGCATGGGCTTAAATTTGGTCCGTGCCCAGTTCGGACTAGTTTGGCCCAACCGGGTCATCTAAAAATCAATATATAAAATAATATCTTATTAAAATAATTTAAATGAGTCAATTTACAACTTGGCCTAGGTTTTCCTAGTTTGGACAAAACTATGGCTAGGCCTCCCATGGCATGGCTAATATACTGGTCAAAGCACACTGGTACATCTTCCGTGCCAAAGTTCATGGTCGTCTAGGGCTCCAAAACTCAACAATGGCTAAGGTCATTTCTAATAAAAAATCATAAATTGCATAAATTCATTTTAAGTCTTTTTAAATAACAAAAAATATTCCCAAAAATTTAGGGGTTTTATATCCTACCCAACTTATAAGAATTTTGTCCTCAAAATTTAGGAATAATAGGATAGATTGGGTTGAGGGGTAGAAGGAGTAGTTTAAGGCGAGGATATTAGCCACATGACTAAAGTGATACCTTGGGTCCATTTCTCAAGTACAGTACAATATCTCTCTAAAATAAGTAAAAAACAAGAACAATAAAGGGTTCAAGACGATGCTATTGAGTACGAATAAGAAGTTCATAGGCGACGAAAATAATTCAAAAGAGAATTGCCAAGGCTGTCGGGATGGGACTCTAAGGCAGGTTTAACTATGTCTCCATCAGCATAGAATAATATATGATAAGCGAACCAAAGTGCAATAGGTTGATCAGACCATCATGCACCAGTTCTAATTAGACAATATATTAGTGGGTGCACCTAATAAAATATGTCATGATCAAGCTAAAAAAAAAAAGCTTGCAAAACTAAGGCTAAATTAGCAGCATAAGATTGTTGAAATATAAGCAAGGGGGTAATGATGAAGGAATTTAATTAGTCCAAGATCTTTTAAAATCAAGTCTTGCCCGAAGTTTGGGCTTATGCAGTCATCCTAGTGTTTTCTTATATATGGCTTGGTTGACTAGATAAGTTAGGGTCCTCTGAATTCTATAGTCTAAGTAAACTTATCAATATGGGTCACAAGGACAGGTTTGTTAGGTCATGAGGTATTCTACCCAACTTACAAGAGTTAAACAAGTAGTGTGATGGGACAATGGGTCAAGCAATCAAGATAAAGCACAAAGTTAAGCATTTAAGGAATTAAGTAGAACAAAATCACATATCGGATCGAAAGAATTGAGTCAAGGTTGAGTCCCTATCCTTGGTCAAAAAATATATCGGTATCATGGTAAAGGTTATAGTCTAGTCTTTATGACCCGAAAGTCATATCATAAAAATAGAGTACCAAGAGACGTGTTTGAGTGGGACATGATATACCTACATGAAGGTGAGCTCGTCTAGGTCTTACATATAAAATTTGTTGGAAGATAACAGCTAGTATTATACTCCAAATATCAAAGTCACGTTAAAGGACACAAAAAGATTTAAATAGAAAGTGGGAGTTCATGAAGTGACAATTAATGCACAAACATTAAAGAAGATCAAGTTGAAGCATGAAATAAATTTAATTAAGGAATCTAGTAAAATAATTTAGGGATACAGTTTTTAGAGAGAAGATAGTCTCCTAGGTGGATACAGTCAAGGAACGATTAAATCATTTCTCAAATTTCAAACGGTTAGATGGTCACAATAAAAGATCTGGATTTGGGAAAAGGTCGAGTAAGTCAAAATTGAGATATAGTCATATGGTTTGGTCGAAGACTAACTATACTTGTGTATATACAACTATCTTGGTCATGGATGGAATGTAGAGTACCTCTATCTCATTATGGTGACCTTGCTTGCTTCTTGGTTCTCTATCAAGATAAGATTTAATCCCAAAATTTTAGTTCCCAATATGTATTTCCAAGCTTGACATAAACTACGATATTCAAGCATAATCATAAAAATAATTCAAGTCTTTAATAACCCTAAGATAACCCTTAGTATGACAAAATATATATATATTTTCCCTCCAATATGCACAAACTAAACTTTCTTATTCTCTAGTCGGTTGAGGTCATCCATCATAACTTAAAAAAATTTAGATTCCTCTAATCAATCTCAAAGTAAGCTTTATCATATCTCTTAATAAATTTTCCACAAAATCACAATATTATAAATCCAAACTTTAAACTCAAGATTTAGATATTCTTATCAATCGTGAATTATGTGACAGAATTTAAAGATTTTTTTTTCTTCTCACAATTGAAATATTAAACACAAAATCTAAATAAATTTATCAATCATAGATCGTATGACACAGTTCGAAATTTAAAATTTTCCTTAAATCAATTTTTATCCTCAAAAGATATGAATAGCTATAACCCGAAAATCATAAATATTTTCTAAAATCTTCAAAATCAAAGATTTTACTCAATCTTCTATCAATCCTTGGTGAATACTCCTAGTAGTCTCAAGATAAAATTCTCTCTGTCCTCAAAGTTGGTAATATTGCTACTACCCAACTTATAATTAACTAATCCTCAAGATCATACTTTTAGAAATAATAAATGCCTCTATATCTTAAATAAGACCTCAATGTATACTAATTGTGAATGTAATCCTTCTAGTCACGTGTTTGACCTATGAGCATATACTAGTGTAGTCATCTTCCTAACCGACATTAAATATGAGAAAGTAAGGATTTACGATAGAAAGGGGTCAAACAAGATACAATCAAGGGAGGCAAACGAGAGTTCGAAGTTTGAAGAAAGAATGTTAAGTATATGGATGAGATCCTAGACTCTAATCCTATCTGCAGGCTTACATCGGTACAATAACGTAACCGAAGTGATAAACTTGACCTGCATGGGCTACCATAAAAACATGTAACGTCCCAGTCCCAAAATACTTAGGACTAAGTACGTAGACATGCCAGCTGCATACATACGAAGTATACTCCAATATATGGAAAACCTCGTATGAATACATAAGCTATAAAATGCAGTAAACCAAGAGTAATCTAATCTCATCTACAAAATAAAAGAATAAAAGAAATCATATAATCAACTATGAAATATTTTTGTACAATATGTTGGGCAGAGACAAATCCACTACCAACGAGTAAGGGAAGAAATACATGAAAAATAAAATGAGTTTGGCGAGCGAAGCAAAGATGATCCAAGTACAATCATCCTCAAAAAAATAGAGATGATCACGGCCACGACTCGAGTACCTGTGAATGACAATAGCACACACCTGGAGAGATAATCAGGTCCTCAGAGGGACGTAATAAGATACAAGAAAACACCATGCCGTATAAACTGTGATATATAATAGAAAAATAAGGGATGTATGTAATAGGGTGCCTAACCGTACTATAATAAATATGCAATAAAGAACAATTCTTCACATATGGGCACTCGGGATGTATAGCAGTGGCATCGTCCCTTCCTTCGGGAACTAGTCGTCTCCGTCCATAACATTCGGCGAACGTCAGAGGGAATCAGTAATAGTAAGGTGAACCTGCGTCTCCAGCGGAGCTTCAGGTACATTAGCAATTAATATATGGCCCATACATCAAGGAACTATTCTTCCCACCCCTATGTCTAGTGGTGTCACATCCATGACTCATATGACCCTATAGTAACTGCCAAGTCCACTAGCATGCAATTCTATTGGCAGTTACTCATAACCGTCGTACGCCTCATACGTATCGGTGGCCGGACGACTACGCGAGTACGTGTCCTATATGTGACTCACAATACGTGGTAAAGTAAGTGTTAAGGCCGTATGAGATATACCAATACCTCATCCACAATGGGTGGTCACTAGGCTAAGTCGATGCAAGAGAGATAAATAAAAGCAAGAAAACGACCGATAGAGTCGCTTGCACCCAAGTGTGACTTGGACGCACAATTTTATAATAAAAAATAAAAATACTGAAATAACAACTGAAAATAAGAATATGTAAATCACAGAGTAAGGTGGCAAGGTATCTTGCCTGGTGGTGCGAAAGTGGCAAGTACAAGAATCCCAATGTCAGCAGAGAAAAGTCAAAACCCACGAACGGCTCTGGATGTGGAAAACAATATCAAAAATATTTTCGGTGTAAAAGATATACCTAGAAAATGCCTGTCCAAAAGTCAAATTCTGGAACAAGGGCAGAATCGTAATTTCGGGTCAAAACGATATCCACCGTTGGACCCGCTTTGCACCGAAATGCGTGCCAATATCTACGGCCTCTAAAGTCGTACAAACTACATGTTTACAGATTTTTTTTGATGAGACGAACCCAACCGTATGTCCAATTTTGGATTCCGGTGGGCAGTGCACAAAATCGCCCGTTGAGTGGGATTGTGGGCCCGCCAAAATAGCGTCCCGGTCAACCTTCTCAGAATCGAACCAAACTTGACACACAAGACCAAAAAAATGATACGGTCCTGTTCGCTGCAAGTTTCGTGTCGATCCGACGAACGTGCACGAAGTTATGGCCAAGTTTGTAAAACGTCGATACGGGGGTATCTCGACGGATACGTACTGATTTCGTCGCACAAACGCAATGAAATCGAGTTCCGTCAGTTCCCACACGTCGACAACATCCATATGCGCCTTTTGATGCATATAGTGCGCGACCAAGTTGCCCGGTTTGTCGGGGCGCACGCCGTATCGAGGTGTTTTTCTGATTTTCGAAAACAAAATTTACTATTTTTCGTGAAACTTTAACAACGTGTAACTTTTTACACACTAGATGAAAAGTGAATCCAGATAGTGCGTTACAATCTCGGATATGTTGTCTTTGACTATTTTTGATTAGTCTCTACAAAATCCTATTGTACAGAAAGAAAAGTGGCCAACAAATTGGTATTTTAAAGCAGTTTTTAATATTCCATAAAAGTGGTTTTTCTCCAACTTTGCCTCGATTTTTCGAGAAGTTGGATGGACACATCGAAATCCACCTAGGGGATCTCGAAGAGGGTCATGTGGGCTTTCTACACGAATTTACGGATCTAAAAAAGGATTTAAATTAGCGGAGAAATCGCACGGTAAAGTTAGGTACCTTGGTTTTGTTTTCCTGTTGATGTTGTTGTCATTTGTTGTTGGTGGTGGTGTTGCCGTGAAGCCCGTGCGGCGGGGCTGCTATTGGTCGAGGGCTCGCCAAGGGAGGTACGGGGTGAGCGGAGGAGAGAGGAGGAGGAAGGAAGGAGAGAGAAAAAAAGAGGAAGAGATTAGGTTTTCTAAATCTTATATATATAACTATATATGTGGATGGAGGGGGTTTCGGCCCCTTTGCTTGGGCGCGCATAATGCTGCTGCTGTTTTGTTCATTTATTTGTGGTCGGTTCCAACATGGTGGGGCCGACCACATGTTATATTATTATTATTATTATTATTATTATTATTATTATTATTATTATTATTATTATTATTATTTTCAAAACTTATACATCTCTCTCTCTCTCTCTCTCTCTCTCTCTCTCTCTCTCTCTTTCTCTCTCTATATATATATGTCTTATATATATATATATATATATATATATATATATATATATATATATATATATATATATATATATATATATATATGTGTGTGTGTGTGTGTGTGTGTGTGTTATTTGGATTTAAATAGATTTTTGGATATATATATATATATATATATATATATATATATATATATATATATATATATATCCAAAAATCTATTTAAATCCAAATAACACTTTAAATGTCACATATCCAAATATTTAATATATTTAAATATATCTACATATATATATAAATTCTATTCACAATAAACCAACTCAACATAATAATAATAATATTTAAATCGATTGAACATATTTATTTAATCTCCACAAAATAACTTAAGTAATAATAAAATAATAAAATCGTCCCAATGGGGGACTTGTACCGCACACCCTTATCCGGGTCCAAAAATTATACAAATATTAAACATTATTTAATAATAAAAATACCAATAATTGAACAAATAATTAAATAATTAGAAATTGTGCATGAAATTCTAAAATAATTTAGGAAATATTTCTAAGTACATAAAATATGTCTACATGGCCACCTTGGTCACACCACATGCCTGCGTGGGCTTAAATTTGGTCCGTGCCCAGTTCGGACTGGTTTGGCCCAACTGGGTTATCTAAAATTCAATATATAAAATAATATCTTATTAAAATAATTTAAATGAGTCAATACACAACTTGGCCTGGTTTTCCTAGTTTGGACAGAACTATGTTTAGGCCTCCCACAGCATGGCTAATATACTGGTCAAAGCACACTGCTACATCTTCCATGCCAAAGTTCATGGTCGTCTAGTGCTCTAAAACTCAACAATGGCTAAGGTCATTTCTAATAAAAAATCATAAATTGCATAAATTCATTTTTAAGTCTTCTTAAATAACAAAAAAATATTCCCAAAATTTTAGGGGTTTTACAACATTACTGGCGCCGGATGCATCGTAGGTGGCGGGTATAATGCTGGTGCCGGGTGCATGGTAGGTAGTGGATATACTGTTTGTACCGGATGCATGGTAGGTGGAATAGGTGCTGGGGGAGGAATAGGTGCTAGTACTGGAGTCTGCGGAGGAAACTACGGTGGTGGTGGAATGTCGTCCCTACGGAACCTCGAGTACTGCGGCTGAGTCGGGTCACCCTGGTGAGTAAGCTGGCCTTCATGCGTCGGTGGGGTCCCATAGGTAAAAAAAATTGCCAACGGTCGGTGGAGTGTTCAGTGCAGCGTTGTTCCTGTCTTGCGAATCCATTGGCTAAAAGTAAAAAAAAATCATTAGATGGTAGAAAAGTTCAAACAGGATGCATAAAGAGTACTTGAAGTCGAGTATAGAAGTCAATAATGTAGTTTAAACTTGTGGGGGATGGTCCTTAGATTCCTAATCCTATTCCTAGTTACAGGCCCACAGTAGTACGACTAACTTAAGTACTACCACAGTTTTGCTGTCCTTACGAGAACGGACCTACATGGGCCACCATAAAAACGTGTCACGACCCGTACCCAATAATTGGGCATGAATTATGCGCACGTCCAGCCTAAGCCGTAGAGTCGGCTGTAGAACGTTGTAACAATAAGATGAACAACCATGCAATACTAGTATGTGTTCCAATTGGGAGACAACAACACAAGATCACGAATCAACACTGAATGGAAATAGAGAATATACATATCTAATCTCAAAAATGAATGTATGAAGTCCACTGATAAATAAACTCTCAACTACAAGGCTCAGGAATCAATGTCAATATCCACTACAATGTCTCAAATAATGTCTAAAATGTCTAAGCAAGAGAAGCGGGGTCAACTGCTGTAAACTCCTCCTGAAAGGTAAAATCCGTCTCGTTGACATCTCCCAAATAAGGGCCATACTTCTCGGGGCATAAATTCTCGTCATAATTACCTAAAATTTTGGGTTACCCAGTCAGGATAGAATGCGTACAATTCACTGAATGCAGTTCCAATATATGAAAATGACTATAAAGCAGAGGTTAGGCATTAATTATATATTTTGAGAATAAACAAGAAAAGCCATGAGAAATAATAGAAAAACCAACAGTAAATAAATAAATCAAAAATACCTTTCCAACTGTTAGAAGTACCTTTGATATGTGATCGGTCTGGGACACTACACCGTGAGGTCTACGAGGTCTACTTGCATGAAAAATAAACAATGTCTACGAGGTCTACTTACAAAAATTAAACATATCTACGAGGTCTACTTGCAGAAAGTAAACAATGTCTACGAGGTCTACTTGCAGAAATAAACAATGTCTATGAGGTCTACTTGCAGAAATTAAACATTGTCTACGAGATCTACAATATTTACGGTCGGATCACACATCCTTGGTACTTCTCTTTCCCAACTCAACAAATTATGGAAGAATATAAAAGATGACAAAAACCACATAACCAATGTCCAACAGTGAAATATAGTGAAAATCAATATTAAAAAAACAATAAACTGTACTCGCCTGGTGTCCTGAGCTCCTGTCACAAATTAGAGTCCGAATCGGGGCCCAAGTACCCTATTTCATGAATAACATAGTCAAAAGGCTAAAATGTAAATAAAAAGTATTCTTATCAAACCTTAGTAGGTTTCTAACATGGTTATCCTTTATACTCATTTGGTGGGGTTATCTCTAACCATCTTTTCCTTAAGCTTATCTTGGGTTGGTCTCCTATACATGGATGAAATCTATTTATCAATATACTCTTGCATTTCAATACATAACTACCCCAACCCTGTCTTGTACTCGTATCTAGGCATTTACATGTGCTGCCGTACTAGTGCAAGCCGTGTTCTTGTCTTAATCCTGACAAGAGATATCTTAAAGTTTAATAGGTATTGGTAGTACCAAGGTGACTTCTATATGCCTTATGGTTTAACCCCTCGGCTACGCCACCTAGTGTTGATTTGGTACTAACAACCTTGACTTCTTAATATGGTCATTGAGTCCCTCTGTCTTTGGCCTGACACTGAACTGGTATCGGGTTCGAAGGCTCATAGGAGACTCTCAACCTGACTTTTAGTAAAGTGTAGGTTCAAGAAGGTAATAAAAATGTTGCAATATTTTCTAACTCATGAATTTAAAATATGAAGGTTCTAAACATGGTTTATCAAGTATTCTAGTGTATCCTAATACAAAACTGGAAATCAGAGATTGAATGCTAGCATTGGTATGAGGTTACTGCTACAGCTATCCTCCTTGCATCTGTCTTAACCGATCCTGAGATGTAGATGTATCGGGTGTGAGCCTCCTTCTTGGTCAGTTTCCCCGCAACCTGATATACTAGGTTAGGGACTCGGATACCATAGCGTATCACAAAAGAACATGAGTTTGGAAAGATCTATATGTTGGATGATACATTCTTTATGTTTAAGTCTGAACAAAGGGTCTGATACCTGAACCCAGTCAGGTCAGGATCCATCAGCGGTCATGGCATTACCTCTTAATGTCAAGTGCACAGGCGTAGTATCGTAGGTCGATCAACCACGGAGATACTAAGTGGTATCTTGGGTAAACTGCTACAGTGTTGATACCAATGTCAATCTAATTATTTAATTATCAAGTTTGATACTGCTTTTCGGATACTTGGATTTGCTCCGGCTATTCGTGTATCAATTTGACACTGCAAATTGATTCTTACAGTCAGATACTCGAGTCTACAGTGGCGTCCTTGGTAATCTGTGTCATGAGGGTTTTTTTAATCATAACAATTTTATACCAAAATGAGTATGTGCCAAAAATCCAACTGGTGCCAAAATAATGTGGCTTCAGTACCCGATTTAATATTTGGCTTAAACCTCTGATACCAAGCGCCGCATTAAGGCAGCCATCAGAAACGAGTTGGTATAGGTCTAACCGAGGGTTGTTTACCTGTTTCGAACCCACCTAATATTGGTCCTCTGATATAAATTCCTAGGATACTTAATATTGAATCAAGTATCGCGTGTAGACTTGGCATACATACCATCATGCATCAGCGGTACCAAGGGTCAAGATACGATGGCTAGTATCAGTTGACCCAACCATCTCGGATACGATATCAGCATTACTATTCAAAAATATAGACAGTAATAATCGGATACTTAAATTACCAACTGCTCTAAGAATCGAAGATGATACTCTCCTTCCTCTACTCTCTTAGGTTGTCGAAACAAGAGATTGCGGTTTTAAGGGTCTTAATCGATCTACCCTTCTCCTAGGCATCGTATCGAGCACTTGAAGACATTAATCATGGATAAGCAACTAGTATTAAATGGGGTATCTGTTTTAATTAATTGCTCTATCGATTTATCTTTTGGTTCCTCTTGAACTCTTGTGGCTGAGAGATCTGGTCCTAGGGTTTGTAAAAGAATATAGTAATTGACAAAACCAAGTGTGGATGAACGTATCTTCTTTTCTTGAGGAAGAACTCGACTTGCTCCTTCCTTGCGGCAGGGATGATGTAGGTAGTCTTGGGTTTGCAAGGGTTTTGGGATCGATTGTTGTCTACAAATATATATACTAGGGTCCTAGAATAGATCAGAGGAGGGAGTTTGATAGAGGAAAATTAGATTTCGAATCCAACTTGGGGGTGATCAATCCTTCAAATAGATTTTTGAATTTGAAGTTTGGTGCTTGCGAGTATGCTTTAAACAGCACTTGGGGTTTGAATTGCAGGTTCACACTCAGGTCCCTGCCAATTCCTATATTACCAGTTTAAGCCTCTATTGATATCTGAAGTAAATTAACCATAATAAATAAATGAGACAATAAGGAATGGTTATACATTTTAATAAATAAGGAAAAATTTTGTCAAGGGGTTTACAAATCTTTCCCCCTTGAAAAAATTTTGTCCTCAAAATTTAAAGATAAACTCAAGATAGGAAAATACCTCACTGCTCGAAAAGGTAGGGATAGCACTCGCGCATCTCATCTTCTCTCTCCCATGTGGATTCGCCCGGGGAGTGATGCCTCCAAGCGACACGCACCAACTGGATCGTCTAGTTGCGAAAAACTTTATCCCTGCGGTCCAAAATCTCCACAGGCTGCTCCTGATAGCTGAGACTTGGTTCCACTTCGATCTTCGAATGATCCAACACATAGCTGGGATCTGCCACGTATTTCCGTAACTGGGATACGTGGAACACGATGTACACTCTTCCAATACAGGCAGCAAAGCTATTCGGTACGCCACTGTACCGATCCTCTCAAGGATACTAAATGGCCCAATAAAACGTGGACTGAGCTTTCTATCTCCACCAAAACGAATCGTGCCACGTATTAGAAAAATCTTTAAGAAGACCAAGGTACCGACCTCAAACTCCAACGGCCAATGGTGACTGTCGGCCCAGTGTTTCTGTCTGTCTTGAGCCACGTGAAGCCGCTCTCTAAGCCGCTTAACCTTTTCTGCAGCATCTACTATCATCTCTGCTCCCAACAGTGCTCTCTCGCCTACATCGTTCCAAGATAGTGGGGTACGACATCTCCGTCCATACAATGCTTCGAAATGGGACATCTCGATACTAGCTTGGAAGCTATTGTTGTAGGAGAACTCCACGAGATAAATTGTAGAGCCTAAAAATTAAAAGGTGCCACTTATTAAAGCCTTCAGTCATCTGATGGTGCCAAACAAATCATGTTGCACAGAATCATAAAGGTGCGCAGCTTCAGATTGCGTATACACCAGGTTGCGCTGTAGTCAGGGTGCACAGAGCGACACATGGCACCATTTCTCGAGAAGCTATAACGACGTCATCATTACCTGACAACTGACAGCATGGAGATTAAGAAAAATCCCTTCGAATCCCGCACAACGCGACGCTCGAGAAGACTTTTTCAGCATGTAATTAATGCTGACAGCTGGTTGGCGTAAGTCACTAAATGGCACAGGGATTAATCAGCACAACACAGAAGACTTAGTCAAAAGGTTCTAGTCGTTAAGTTGCGCCTATGCGCAGCCTGACAAAGTGGTACCGCTTGATCAACTCTTATTTTTTTAAACAGGGTGACGTGGCGCGCAAGCCATCAACTTCGCAGAGCGTGCCCACTATACTACCCATGACCACGCGTATCTCAATCAAACGATGCCATGCGTCTACAGCAGTTGTTACAAACCGCTCGCACAGGTTGTTGCATTATGCCCTTGCGCAACCTGTTGAAGCACGCACAAAGTGTTCAAATGGTGTTCCAGATAGAGTGACGTGGTGCGCAAGATACTAACTTCGTAGACCGTTATACTGCCTACGACCACGCGCATCTCAATCAAATGATTCCACGCATCCACAGTAGTTAGTGTAACCGTTTGTGCAAGTAAACAGGAGGCGCGCAACCTAAAGCGTGCGCAATCCATAATAACTACTAAACAGTTATTTCAAGTACTCTATAAATAGGGTTTCAAATCATTCTCAAAGCATCAAGAGTGATCATAATCTCCTGTAAAAGTGCAGCTACATTCTCCAGAGGCTCGTGTCTTCAATATCATATCGTCCAAAGGATAAAGTAATAGTCTTCTGATCAGATTCCTATAGTTATACTTCCCCAAAAATTAAATGTACTTCTGTGCTTTTTCTTAGTTTGTAATAAAACTTTTGTTCTTTGCAAACAAAATGGCGACTCTGTTGGGGACGACTTTCTCCTCCGACGAAAAAGTGACAACTCAATGTGATACTGCGTCAATTGGCAAAACGTAGAAGTTCTTGGTCGTAAAAGTCGACCAGGCAGCCTATGAGACCATGATCAATGCTGAGGGTGCCAAGCGCACTTCTGCCGTTGTTAAGAGCAAGACTCGCTCTGTTTGGACTCCTAAGTCCTCGGTGGTGCAATCTCCTACCTCTGCGCAACTCGCGCCTATCAATGTTTCAGCACAACCTAAGGGAAATAGCCTTTTGGCTAATCCCTCTACTTCTTTGATTCTGAAATCGAAGGAGACTCTGTCTTGACATAATACTGTCCAAAACAAGGGAAAGCACCCTTCAGCCCTCTCTTCCTTGGCACAACCTGCGCCTGTTCCTATCTCTGCGCAACTCGCGCCCATCACTACTTTGGCACAACCTAAGGGAAATAGCCTTTTAGGAAATTCCTCTACTTCTCCGACCCTGAAATCAAAGGAGACTCTGTCTTGACACACTGCTGTCCCAAAAAAGGAAAAGCATCCTTTGGCCTTTTCTTCTTCGACGCAATTTGCGCGTGTTTTTGCTTCGGCGCCACTTGCGCAGGTTCATGCCTTGGCGCAACCTGCATGAACTGGTGCACTAGCACAATGTTAAGAGAAGCACTCTTTTCCACCAAATCAGAAGCTTAGTAAGAAATCACTAAATCAAGGAAAAGGTTCTTTAACTTTTCCTTATGTTGATCGAGTCGTTGACTGGGTGGAAAGCACTGCTCTCCTTAATAGAGACAGCCAAATCTCTATCGGGAAGAAGAGTTCCATTCAGAACAAACCTTTCATTCAAAAGGGCATCATGCCTACTCCAAAGAGATCAGGGCAAGATCTACCAACCTTATGTATTTTAAGATCACGACGAGGCAAACTACTAGTATCTCAAGTAGATACACAAGCAGCTCCCCTGTCAGACTTGCGTACCTATATCAACAGGTGCCAATTAGGCTCAACCTCGAGAAATTACAAGATGCATGAAGCACCAGTTGCTAACTTACAACAGAAGAAGAATGCTGAGGTGAAAGATCCTGTGACTTATGCTAACCAGCTTAGCACGTCCTTGTACACTCAAGGTACATGATACCTCAGAAACAGGAACCATGTCCCGAATATCATCAAAAACTACGTTCCTGCAACTTTTCTCATCCTGTTAGTGACCTTCGTGAACTCCTAATACAGAAGCGGAAGGTTACAAATCCATTCCGCCCACTGGTGGTCCAACAACAAGAACATCATTGCAACCACCATCATGAAGTTGCCATCAAATGCTGCTGTCAGTCAGCCAAGCGGTCTGTCTTCGACCGTTTGAATTATGTTCAGACTCCCAAACCAATCCTAGTAGATGAAGATGAACTTCTCTATGCTTCTGTCAACATGGCATCTTGTAATTACCCGCTCCGTCCTAGCGGAACGCCGATTCAAACGGCAAGTGCAACGACTCAAACGAGCCGTCAACTCGAAGAGTTGCATCGACCCGATGAAGTATCGATGCAAGACTTACATTGGCCCATCAAAGATGAATCCAGACATAGACTCTCAAAGGCGCGCTCGGAGTATCACTCGGCCGATGCGAACATCGCTAAGGTGGGTGGCTCCGATGAACCCGTCTTTGCTTAGCCTAGAAACATAACAATACGGACACTATTGCTAGAATCGCTAGGCGATAACACTGCGCATGCTAATAAATGACTCAACGCACCTAGCTAAAGGAATAATCCAGTCTTGTATGCTTGTTTAGAACATGGAAAAGAACTCGGAAAATAGAGGAACCCTCGCACCGTGCTCCACGCTCGTGCTAAGGCACAAGTTTACATTTCGAGTTCCTTATGCGTTCAACAATGAAATAATGAATGGTTTACAACAATAAAACGGAAGACTATCGACATAGTCGTTCCGAGTAGAGTATAGCAACATTGGAACACTTCGGGACCGATGGGTCGCCAAGGCAACTCCCGTACGGGGAGTTGCATAATATATGAATGAATGAACAAATAAGTGAATGAATGAATCAATGAATGAATGAATATGTGAATGAATCAATGAACGAATGAACAAGTGAAAGAAAGAATGAATAAGATGAGAAAGAAAGGAATGGTTAGCGATAGGCATGACGGAGACGTGTATCGGGGCTTGCTATCCGCGCTGCCCGGACGCCACCACCAACCTGGTCGATAACGCATTTGGCTAAGGGTTAGCCTATGGCTCAGAGACAGCCGTTAATTTAAAATGACAAGTCAATACGAAATGGTCGTGGACAATCCCATCGTATACGGGAGGTAGGAAGAATAAGGGATTCCAAGAGCAACGATCGACGATTTCGTGGCCGGCCTAGGCGGAATCATGGCTTAAGGGCTGCTTGGGTGTGGGCTCGGACATTCCAAGTAGACGTAAGTTTGGGGTATTTCAAAAGACTATCAAGGTGTACCAGCCATCACGCTATGATAGGTGAGAATACCAAAGAAGAATATGTCCAAATTGGCTTGTGATGCCAGTGACCGGTGCATATAGATTAAGTGGGCTTTGCTGGTGGCAATCCACGTGCAAGTCCTTGCATTGAAACAAAGTAGTCTAAGTTAACTGAATAAAGCGCCTTCTGAACAGGCTTGAATGTAACACACCAAATGATCGAGAGTACTTCGTGCAAATAAGTTAGAAAACACGCCTACGACGCGCTAGGCCCTGAGGCAAGGACACGCCCTCGATACTGAATGTTTACGAGAATCACGTTAAGTTATTATATATGAATTATTGACTAACTTGGTTTACTTTGGACAGGAAAGGCCGGACGGTAAGTATGGGTAAGTCGTGCATATATTTCCATGCAACACATTGAAATTGGTAACACGAGATAGGTCATGAATTATGCCATGAAACTGACCCTAAGGAAAGATTAGCAATGTCACGCCCCGCTCCCGTAGTAGTGATCGTCCTCGCTAAGGCGTGATGCCGCACGGGCCTAGGTTGCGCCCGTGCAAGGCCAAGTCCAGAAACGACCGATTTGAGCTAGGCCACAGAGTCGCACAGAGTGTCCCCATTTGCAGGGGAAAGTAAATGAACACAAATTAAAGCGAATTCAAACTCATTATTGATATCCAAGAAGTTTACAAGCGGCGCTAGGCCGATATTACAAATCGCTCAAGCTCTCTCTTCCTGAAACATAAAAGACATGCCAAGTGGCTTACAAGATGGAATGATTCATGGCGATGTTCTGATACATTATGTCCTATATATGGTGCTCCAGCTCCTTGCAACGCTCCAAGGCTCCAGAGATAGCTCCGCGCCTTAGCACGTTCGAGGAAAGCTCCGTACCCGCCGACGTTTTCTGCTTCCTGCAAGCAGACTGTGGGGTTATCAGTACATTGTTATACACTGGTGGGGAGGCTGGCTCGCCCACAATGCTATCATTACCAAACACGTTATATTTACTTTTGTGCATCTCTATCATTCATTGTCTTTCTAATCTTGCCTTAGGATCAATTTCATGGCATATTTCATAGCCTATCTCGTGTTGCCCATTTCAAGTGTCGCATGGAAATACATACATGACTTACCCATACTTACCGTCCGGCCTTCCCTGTTCAATGTAAACCAGGTTAGTCAACAATTCATATATTTCAACATAACATGATTCACGTAAACATTCAGTATTCAAGGGCGTGTCCCTGCCGAAGGTTCTAGCGCGTCGTGGGTGTGTTCTCTAAGTCATTTGCACGAAGTACTCTTGGTCATTGGTGTGTTACATTTCAAGCCTGTTCAGAAGGCGCTTTGTTTAGTTCACTTAGACTACTTTGATTTCAATGCAAGGACTTGCACGTGGATTGCCACCAGCAAAGCCCACTTAATCTATATGCACCGGTCGCTGGCAAGTCAGCCATTTTGTACATTTTCCCCTGTGGCATTCTCATCTATCAAGCGTAATGGCTGGTACACCTTGATAGACTATTGAATAACCGGCCCTACGTTTGGTTATGTGCCCAAGCTCACACATTCTGTCCGCCCGTAGGCCATAATTCTGCCTAGGCCGGCCACGAAATCGTCGTTCGTTGCCCTTGGAATCCCTTTTCGCTCGTGCACGAGCCGTCCACGACCATTTCGTATTTTATTGTCATTTTAACTTAACGGCTGTCTTTGAGCCATAGGCTAACCCTTAGCCATAATGTGTTATCGACCAGGTTGGCGTCCGTGCAGCACGGCTAGCGAGCCCCGTTGCACGTGCCCGTCACACCTGTCGCTAACCATTCCTTCCTTCTATTCTTTCCTTCATTCTTTCTTTCTTTCACTTGTTCATTCGTTCATTGATTCATTCATTCATTCATTTGTTGATTCATTCATTCATACATTATGCAACTCCTTGTGCGGGAGTCGCCTTGGCGACCCTTCGGTCCCATAGTCTTTCAATGTTGCTACACTCTACTCGGAACGACTATGTTGATAGTCTTCCGTTTCATTGTTGTAAACCATTCATTGTTTTATTGTTGAACGCATAAGGGACTTGTACGTAAGCTTGTGCCTTAGCACGAGCGTGGAGCGCGGTACGAGAGTTCTCACATTTTCCATATTCTTTTTCATATTCTATACAAGCATACAAGATGGAATTATTCCCTTAGCTAGGTGCGTTGAGTCCTTTATTAGCATGTGCGGTGTTATTGCCTAGCGATTCTAGCTATAGTGTCCGTATTATTATGTGTCTAGGCTAAGCAAAGACGGGTTCATCGGAGCCACCCACCTTAGCGATGTTTGCATCGGTCGAGCGATACTCCGAGCGCGCCTTTGAAAGTCTAAGTCTGGATTCATCTTTGACGGGCCAATGTAAGCATTGCATCGATTCTTCATCAGGTCGATGCCAACTCTTCGGGTCGACGGCTCGTTTGAGTCGTTGCACTTGCCGTTTGAATCGGCATTCCGCTAAGGCGGAGTGGGTCATTACAAGCAAGACAATGAATGATAGACGGTGCACAAAAGTAAATAGAACGTGTTTGGTAATGATAGCATTGTGGGCGAGCTAGCCTCCCCACCAGTGTATAACAATGTACTGATAACCCCACAGTTTGCTTGCAAGACGCAGGAGATGTCGTCGGGTGCGGAGCTTCCCTCGAACGTGCTAAGGCGCGGAGCCAACTCTGGAGCGTTGCAAGGAGCTAAAGCACCATATACAGGACATAATATATCGGAACATCGCCATGAATCATTCCTTCTTGTAAGCAATTTGGCACGCCTTTTATGTTTCAGAAAGAGAGAGCTTGAGCGACTTGTAATCTCGACCTAGCGCCGCTTGTAAACTTCTTGAATGTCAATAAAGTGTTTGAATTCGCTTTAATTTGTGTTTATTTACTTTCTGCTGCAAATGGGGACACTCTGTGCGACTCTGTGGCCTAGCTCAAATCGGCCATTTCTGGGATTAGCCTTGCACGGGCGCAACCTAGGCCCGTGCGACATCACGCCTTAACAAGGATGATTGCTCCTACGGGAGCGGGGCATGACAGATTGGTATCTGAGCACGGCATTACGTCCTTGGACTTCATTTCGATTCTCTCAGTTTTCAAAGCTCGCTTGGAAACAAAGAAGTATACGCTCTCTCTCGTTGTGCCTTGGGATGTTCCATACAATAAGTCTAATATTTTCAAAAGCTCGTATGAGTACTCGGTTGAACGGGATAGATAGGCGAAGGCCTTTGTGCCAAACCGCGACGGACTTGAGTTGGAAGGAACAAATGCTAAAAGTTAGCAAACACAGTACGTACTTGAATAACCGTACGCTGACAATAGCAAACGAGTATACAAGACAGAAGTATAGTTCGAACGGGATGGTTATGCACGCAACCTTTCGGCTAAGTTGTGACGAATATCACGCACCTAGACCTTCTGGTGCGAACGAGTTTGCGAGCGAGATTGACTATCGCCCAGACGAGAATAAGTGAGACTTCAAATGTATGTTGATAGAGATGCTACTTGACCAACGCTAAAGCGAACGTGGGAAATGGTTCTTAGACTTTGAGGAACGGGCGAACGCGCAATTGAACATGTCGATTGTGAGTCGAATGACCTTTTGAGGATTTGTAGAATGACTTGACCCCGAGTGGTGTATGTAATAGCTTCGAAAAAGAATAAGAGTGAGTGTCGATGACTAGTCGAGTGGCTCGAATCCTGAGTGGTGTATGGACGACATAAAAATTGTTCGAGCGAGAATAAAGGATTTACGGATCGTACGAGTATGTCAGCAAGCGATGATATCGCGCAAAGCCTTAGAGCGAGTAACGCTTAGTTGGTCTTGATTCGAGAGTCTCAAAGGAGATATTGTTCGGACGAATTGTGAATGTGTAGTGCAAGTACAAAACAAGTTGAATAGAGAGTCGAAACGATGAAACGAGTGGATGTCTTGGTCGAGGAATCGTAGAAGATCTTACGTGCGATTTCAAATAAGTCGACTGGATCGAAACTTGAGTTAAGGTGAAATACTCCTAGACGAGATCGAAGATAGCACGATCGGAAGATAGCGTGCATGAAAAATGTTGGTTTGGAGATACGAGAATGACTAAGGATTTGGAATAGATGTTGCTCAATGACGAGATAGCATGAGACAATGCGAATTAAGGAAATTAAGTTGCACGACTCAGAATTCGTTACAAAAGAAAGATCGTCAGGTTATGTACATCATCAATGGTATTGAGGCGTATCAAAGATCGATGTACGATAACTCGGGGGTACTCCGATTCGATGAATGATGATCGTGTTAGAAGTTATTGTCTTGAAGGATACTATATTGGAGAATTTTGATAGAAATGAATGTTTGAAATGAGGAAGGGAAGTGACTTGATTGTTCGGTGATAACCACTACGACAACGATCTTGTCTTGCGCGAGCGCAACTCCAGCCTCGCACATATATCACGTCGGATTTGGGACGATCGCTCTGCGTGAGCGTTGGCATGGTGATTCATGTCCAGCGGGAATGATCGAACTCAGAATATCATGACATGGCAATTTTGATTGCTTCGACATGTGGTTTGAAGCGAAGGTAAATTCGAGGATTGTTAGGACTTGCGATTAAAGAATAAGAAAACTTGAGGATTGAGTAGACCCAATCCGCGTATCAAAAATGAGTAAGTCTAGATTCAACGCAAGAGTTACGTCCCGATGAGGACGATTATTCCGCGGGAACGTTGACATGGTGATTCATGTCTGCCGTGGATAATCAGACTTGCGTGAGATCGGGATGCGACATATTGCAAGGCTAGACGACCTTGTGATCGACTACATGAATTGGATAGGATGGATAGGTGAATTGTATCAAACATACTTGAAGAGATAGGCTACGATAATTGTTAATGTGGACATACGATATTAACATGTCGAGGATTTGGTTGAGGACAACCTATCGTAGGATGACTTTCCTAAACGAGCTCAGATTGGGAGCGGAGAATGTCTCGATTTGAATAGGGTGAACGCTGCTCGATGTTCAGAAATTTGAGTAAAACGAACTTGGGTAAAAACTCCCATACAAACGAACAAATGGTTTGACCATAGGACTTGGGGCGAGCGTCGTGCAATGACTTTGCACGATGAACCATGAACTTGACTTGTACCTATGACCTTGTGAGATGACCTAGCGGATAGGCGGACGACCCTATGCCGAGTGATTGAACCTGTGTGATTGACATTACAGTATCGTCTGGTCGGACGATAGACTTGGGGCAACAAGACTTAGAGTAGGACGGGAAACTGGGAGTGTGCGTGAACGACGATGAGATTGGCCCCAAACGAAGTGAATGATAGGAATGGTTGATGCACAAGTAAAGTCGGGATAACGGATTGAATCATTGATAGGGAGACGTACTCGATGATAGTGCAATACTTGGTCTCAAATCGGACGGAATTACTTAGACTTAGTCGACTTCGCTAAGAAGAAATCATATTGATTTCGTAGACAAGAACGCTTGAGAAGTGAATCGAATCATCTCGAGGATCGAGATAAACGATAGTGAGATACACATGAGTTCGATTTTAAATCGAAGTTAGTAAAACGATCGGCAAATCAAAACTATCACGAGTAGCTTGTCCGACTTCGCTAATCGCTAAGCTTGGTTGAAATGTACGTATTCGGTGTACGCCTTGGATATATGCACAATCCAAACTCAGCGATATGATGAACTCGAATGCAGCTACAAGTGGGTGTTGAGATGCGCATAAACGAAAGTGAGTTAGCCTCAGCCTACGACTCTCGTGTTCGATGAATTACAACGTACCTCGTGCGACCATTACAGTCCCATGACAGGACGCAATAGCAACCAAGTCGAAGAAAAATGACGATTGAATAAGTACCATCAACTCTAAAATGAATGAAAAGTCATTCGATAAAATTGACCAAACGTATGCGACACGAAACTTAAGAAGGTATCGAGTGTAGTTCGATGCCATCGAGCGATAAAGCCATTCGATAGGGATTATCTAAGATACACACACGACATGAGTTAAGGAATAGTAGGATGACCTGCACTTAGGAAGTCTCGAGGACGAGACTTGTTTTGAGTGGTGTATTATGTAATGACCCGCTCCGCCCTAGCGGAACGCCGATTCAAACGGCAAGTGCAACGACTCAAATGAGCCGTCGACTCGAAGAGTTGCATCGACCCGATGAAGTATCGATGAAAGACTTACATTGGCCCATCAAAGATGAATCCAGACATAGACTCTCAAAGGCGCGCTCAGAGTATCGCTCGTCCAATGCGAACATCGCTAAAGTGGGTGGCTCCGATGAACCCGTCTTTGCTTAGCATAGACACATAACAATACGGACACTATAGCTAGAATCGCTTGGCGATAACACTGCACATGCTAATAAATGACTCATGCCTAGCTAAAGGAATAATTCCGTCTTGTATGCCTGTTTAGAACATAGAAAAGAACTCAAAAAATAGAGGAACCCTCGCACCGTGCTCCACTGTAACGCCCCAGTCCCAAAATACGTAGGACTAGGAACGTAGACATGCCAGCTGTATTCATACGAAGTGCACTCCAATATATGGAAACCTCGTATGAATACATCAGCTGTAAAATGCAGTAAAACCATAATTAATCTCATCCACACAAAATAAATGAATCATATAATGATAATGAATTGTCTTCATACAATATGTTGGGCGGAGACAAATCCACTACCAACAAGTAAAGGAAAATACATGAGAAAAGAAATGATTTTGGCGAGCGAAGCGAAGACGATCCAAGTACAATCATCCTCGAAGAAATAGAGAGGATCACGGCTAGATATAGAATACCTGTGAAAGACAAGAGCACACACCTGGAGAGATAACTAGGTCCTCAGAGGGACGTAACAAGACACATAATATCATGCCATATAAACTGAATAAATATTGCTCAAATAAATAAGGGATGCATGCAATAGGGTACCTAACCGTACTATAGTGAATATGCAATAAAGAACAAACCTTTGATGGAAGGGCCGGATCAGAAAAATCAGGAATCAGAACCGTATCCCCCACTGGAGATAACCGGCAATCAGGACCGTACCTCCCACTGGAGATAACCGGCTATCAGGACCGTACCTCTCATTGGAGATAACCGACAATCAGGACAGTGCATATATGACCAATACATTAAGGAACTGTTCTTCCCACCCAATACCTATTATGTTGTATCCACAACAGTAAACCTCTATTACCGCTAAGTCAAACTAGCATGCAATTTCTATTAGCAGTTATTCCTATCGTACGGCTTATACGTACCGGTGGCCAGCCAGACACGCATGTCCGTGTTCTACATGCGACTCACAACTTCGTGTTACAATGTGTCAAGGCCAATGAATGCAACACACAAGGTGGTCCCTTAAATCTAGGTTTAATGTGTAAGAAAAATAATACATAGCAGAAAATATAAATGAACATTAAGTTCTAACAGGTTATACCCTGTATCACAGTTTATTTTGTATAAAGAAAATAAATAATGCATAAAATATGAGCTAAAATAAATAAACAGCAAATGGCAAGGTTTCTTGCCTGGTAGGACGCATGGTGTATTGCAATGATCAATGTGGCACGAACTGCGACTTTGGTAACAACTATACAAGGTGACCTCTGTTGGTGGCACAGACAGTTCCACTGGGTCCCGGACAATCAAGGTAGCTAGGGTCGATAGGTGGATGTATAGAATTGGCGGGAGAATAGGAGACATGGGCCTAGTAACCAAGGAAGATTGGTGTGAATAATTCATATAAAATTTTTCGAGAATACTTTATAATATTTGAAAATATATATTTATTAGTAAAAATAGTTTTTAAATAAATATTTGAAGAAGCATTAAAATCGCTTTTAGGCAAAACTTTTACTTCTACAAAAATATCAAGTTGCGACAGAAAACATATTAGTTAAAACAAATTTTGTTCAAAGCTATATATTTTCATTAACTAAAAGTCGAAAAATATTTATAAAATATTGAAACTATATATTTTTACTAGTCAAAAGTAAATTAATGCCAAACAATACTTTCTAGGGTAGTCCATAAAATGGATAAAATACTTAATAGTATATATGAAATCGCTAAACGTTCCAAGCCTAATAATATATCTACCTAAATTTTTATTTTCGAGAAATCTTATAACAAAATACTAATAACCAAATATATACTAATAAGATTATTATACTCGAAATACACAATATAGATAATAATAATAATAATAATAATAATAATAATAATAATAATAATAATAATAATAATAATAATAATAATAAAAAATACTAAAAAGAAGAAGAAAACAATTAATGAATAAAGCTAAACAAAGAACACAAAAATACTAATAATATTTTTACATATACAGTACATACATACATTCATAATAATAATGATAATAATAATGATAATAATAATAATAATAATATATACTAAATAGAAACAACAAATACTAACAAAGCAAAAAAAGACATAAAAACATTAAACAAACATCAAAACAAACCATAAATAAGCAGCAAAAGCCAAAAGGGGGCTGCTGTTCCTTTCATTCGAAAAGAGGAAGTGAGGATCGAGAGTGGAGAGAGAGCCGCGAGAGAGATCGGCGTAGGGAAGTGGGTTTAGGAAAATGGGCGGCGCGCTGGCGTTGATGGCCGGGCGGGTGCGGCGGAGTGGCGCGCTCGCCGACGGGGGTTTGTCGTGGGTCAGGTCGGCGCAGGTCGGGAGAAAAGGGGGGTTTCGAAGGGGGACGGCTCGCCCGGCATTCTCCGGAGGGGCGGCGGAGGAAGGGCACGAAGGCGGGCTTCCCGTGCGCGCGGAGGAGAGCTCCGGCACGGCGGGGTGCCACGGTGGCGGATCGAAGGGTCGCGGCGCCAGATCCGCAATGGAGAGGCTCCGGCGCTGAAACCGATGGTCGCGGCGGCGGTGGTGGTAAGTGGGTTTAGGTTTCCTTATTCCTCTTCTTTCTGAGTGTCGGTGGTGGGCTTAAGGTTATGGTGATGATAAGGTTTTGTCGAGGAGGAGGAGGGTGTGTAACTTGTCGATCGGGGTGGCACCGACAGAGTAGCCGGGGAAGAAGGTCGGGGCTCGGCGTACAAGTGTGAGGTAGTGTATGGCCTTGGTTGCCCGAGCTGAGTGCTCCGGTGACGTGGTCGCTGGCGCTCGAGGGTTTTAGGGATGGTGGTCCGGTAGTAGGGTCTATGGCAGTTGATGGATGACCGAGGCAGGAGGAACTCGGTCGTTCCGGTTTGCCTATGGTGGAGGCTTCGACCCTGGTAGCCAGGGGTGACCGATCAGGACCTCGATGGTGCAATGGGAAGTTCGCCGGTGACGACCATGAATTTAGAGTTAGTCATTTATCTTTTGTTTTCTGGTGGGTTGTATCGTGTTCTACTGTTCGAATACGGCGGATGGGTCTCTGAATGAATTGGAAAAGAGTCCGGTGGCTCGGAGACGAGACATAGATGTAAATGTAAAAGGGAAAAATAGCGAAAACGAGGTGGTGGACAACGACACGGACACGATACAAAATTTATTGCGGTTGATGAATTATTGGGATTCGGACGATGGTGGGGTGGTGGAGTTCTGGTGGGTTCGTATTATTGTGTCGGGAGTTATCCGACACGATAGATGAGGGATTGGGTAGTCCGGGATTGTCGGACGGGACACAGATATGTATTTGTAGAAAAAGAATATAGTGGAAGAGAATGGCGACACCGACACGATGCATATCTGGTTTGTGGAGGATTTTTGTTGATTGTGGAATAAATAACATGGAGGAGTACCGGCCTATTTATAGGATGTGGGAATTCCCAATTGGATAAGAATTAGGAGTAGTTTAAACCCAAAAATTGATAATTCGTAATTTAATTTAAAATCAATCAAATCCAAATCCAAATACAAATCCAATTTAAATCTAATTAAATTTTTAGTTTAAAATCCAATGGGATAAATCCAATTTTAAATATTTAACTATTTAAATAATCCATAAATTCAAATCACGATTTAAATTGCCACCATAATTTTGAAATATATTTTTCCAAAAATACTATTAATAATAATTTCAAAAATTACATTATTATTTAAAAAAATAAACTAATAATTAATTACGAAATATGTATGCACAAATAATATTTACAAATATACACTTTTCTAGCATACCATTTTATAAGAATATATTTTATTATTATAACTGTCTAAATAAAAGGCTTTTCATAAATAAAATTTAAAATTTAAAATTTTGATAGCTAAAAATAATTATTATATATATTTTCTTGAAACTATAAAAATAGAAGAAAAATATTTTTCAAAAATATGTACGCTTGCACATATTCGCACTCGTCGAGCAATTACGAAAATAAAATTTTTGTGCGCGTCGTACAATATGACTACGCGACGTACAATACAAAAATTTTAAATCAGTACCAAATTTAATATAAAAAAATAGTAGAAATTTAGGGATTTTACATCCTACCCAACTTAAAAGAATTTCGTCCTCGAAATTAAGAATTCGTAGGGGGTGAGAAGGCACAACGGTAGATAGAAGGGTTCCTTAAAGAAGTTTATATGGTCGTGGTCTAGGTTGAGGATATGATTAAGAGACGATTGTAATCACTCTTAAATTCAAGTGATTAGAAAGTCAAGATTGTAGATATAGGGTCGAGGGAAAGGACGAGTAGTTAAGACAAAGATATCGTCACATTGAGTGTTAATGGTCACAAGAGATAGGATAGCTAGGGGAACTTCAAGTACAACGCATTCGTCCTTCTTAAATATGTGAAAGCGAAAGCAATATAGAGTTCAAAGACGATATCATCGAATACGAATACGTGGTTCAAAGGCGGCCGTATAAATTTCAAAAGAATCGTCAAGGCAGTCGTGGATGAGATTCTAAGGGATAAGTTTAACTACATCACATCCACGTAAATTGATATATGAAAAAGGCGAACCAAAGTGCACTCGGTTGATCAGACCATAATGCACCGGTTCTGATTAGACAATATGTTAGTGAGCGGCCGCTCAATATCATATGCCTTGATCAAGCTCGATAAAGAATTAGCTTGCAAATACTAGGCTATATTAGCATTATTAGTCTAGATAGTAAAAATATAGGCACGATGGTAGATGAATAAAAATAATTATGATTAGTCTACGAGTCATAAGGATCTAAGTCTTATTTATTCCTATACTATCATTCTACGGGTTTATTGACCAAGGCTTGGTTGACCAATTGGGTTATTCCTCTAGTCTCTATGGTCTAGATAATACTATTTGTATTCCCTTAATGGTCAAGGGTGCGTCGGGTCGTAGAGTGTTCTACCCAACTTAAAAGAATTAAGCTAAGGGTGTTTGGGACATCTAACCAATAGGGTCAATCTCTAGCAAGCACGAAGGGAAGATAAGAATTATGATAGGAGGAATCAAGCAAGATGCAATCGATGAGTCGAACGGTAGTTCGAATATGGAATCGAAGAGGTCAAGTATGTGGATGAGATCCTAGACTTCTAATCCTATACGCAGGCTTGCTTTGTACGGTAAAGTAACCAAACAATTTATTTAGACCTGCATGGGCCACCACAAAAACATGTAACTCTCCAGTCCCAAAATACGTAGGACTAGGAACGTAGATATGCCAGCTGTATTCATACGAAGTGCACTCCAATATATGGAAACCTCGTATGAATACATCAGCTGTAAAATGCATTCGAACCATAATTAATCTCATCCACACAAAATAAATGAATCATATAATGATAATGAATTATCTTGATACAATATGTTGGGGGGAGACAAATCCACTATCAACAAGTAAAGAAAAATACATGAGAAAAGAAATGATTTTTGCGAGCGAAGCGAAGACGATCCAAGTGCAATCATCCTCGAAGAAATAAAGAGGATCACCGCTAGATCTAGAATACCTGCAAAAAGACAAGAGCACACACCTGGAGAGATAACCAGGTCCTCAGAGGGACGTTACAAGACACATAATATCATGCCATATAAACTAAATAAATATTGCTCAAATAAATAAGGGATGCATGCAATAGGGTACATAACTGTACTATAGTGAATATGCAATAAAGAACAAATCTTTGATGCATGGGCCGGATCAGGAAAATCAAGAATAAGGACCGTATCCCCCCTGGAGATAACCGGCAATCAGGACCGTACCTCCCACTGGAGATAATCGGCTATCAGGACCGTACCTCCCATTGGAGATAACCGACAATCAGGACAGTGCATATATGACCCACACATTAAGGAACTGTTCTTCCCACCCAATGCCTATTATGTTGTATCCACAACAGTCAACATCTATAACCGCTAAGTCAAACTAGCATGCAATTTCTATTAGCGGTTATTCCTATCGCACGGCCTATACGCACCGGTGGCCAGCCAGTCACGCATGTCCGTGTTCTACATGCGACTCACAACTTCGTGTTACAACGTGTCAAGGCCAATGAATGCAACACACAAGGTGGTCCCTTAAATCTAGGGTTAATGTGTAAGAAAAATAATACATAGCAGGAAATATAAATGAACAGTAAGTTCTAACAGGTTATGCCATGTATCACAGTTTATTTTGCATAAAGAAAATAAATAATGCATGAAATATGAGCTAAAATAAATAAACAGCAAATGGCAAGGTGTCTTGCCTGGTAGGACGCCTGGTGTACTACAATGATCATTGTGGCACGAACTGCGACTTTGGTAACAACTATACAAGGTGACCTCTGTTGGTGGCACAGACAGTTCCACTGGGTCCCGGACAATCAAGGTAGCTAGGGTCGACAGGTGGATGTATAGAATTGGCGGGAGAATAGGAGACATGGGCCTAGTAACCAAGGGAGATGGGTGTGAATAATTCATATAAAAGTTTTCGGGAATACTTTATAATATTTGAAAATATATATTTATTAGTAAAAATAGTTTTTAGATAAATATTTGAAGAAGCATTAAAATCGCTCTTAGGCAAAACTTTTACTTCTACAAAAATATCAAGTTGCGATAGAAAACCATATTAGTTAAAACAAATTTTGTTCAAAGCTATATATTTTCATTAACTAAAAGTCGAGAAATATTTATAAAATATTGAAACTATATATTTTTACTAGTCAAAAGTAAATTAATGCCAAACAATACTTTCTAGGGTAGTCCATAAAATGGATAAAATACTTAATAGTATATTTGAAATCGCTAAACGTTCCAAGGCTAATAATATATCTACCTAAATTTTTATTTCCGAGAAATCTTATAACAAATACTAATAACCAAATATATATATATATATATATATATATATATATATATATATATATATATATATATATATTTTATATATATATATATATATATATATATATATATATATATATATAAAAGAATCCTAATAAGATTATTATACTCGAAATACACAATATAGATAATAATAATAATAATAATAATAATAATAATAATAATAAATACTAAAAAGAAGAAGAAAACAATTAATGAATAAAGCTAAACAAAGAACACAAAAATACTAATAATATTTTTACATATACAGTACATACATACATTCATAATAATAATGATAATAATAATGATAGTAATAATAATAATAATATATACTAAACAGAAACAACAAATACTAACAAAGCAAAAAAGACATAAAAACATTAAAAAAATCAAAACAAACCATAAATAAGCAGCAAAAGCCAAAAGGGGGATGCTGTTCCTTTCATTCGAAAAGAGGAAGTGAGGATCGAGAGTGGAGAGAGAGGCGCGAGAGAGATCGGCGTAGGGAAGTGGGTTTAGAAAGATGGGCGGCACGCTGGCGCTGATGGCCGTGCGGGTGCGGCGGAGTGGCGCGCTCGCCGGCGGGGGTTTGTCGTGGGTCAGGTCGGCACAGGTCGGGAGAAAAGGGGGCTTTCGAAGGGGGACGGCTCGCCCGGCGTTCCCCGGTGGGGCGGCGGAGGAAGGGCACGGAGGCGGGCTTCCCGTGCGCGCGGAGGAGAGCTCCGGCACGGCGGGGTGCCACGGTGGCGGATCGAAGGGTCGCGGCGCCAGATCCGCAATGGAGAGGCTCCGGCGCTGAAACCGATGGTCGTGACGGCGATGGTGGCAAGTGGGTTTAGGTTTCCTTATTCCTCTTCTTTGTGAGTGTCGGTGGTGGGCTTAAGGTGATGGTGATGATAAGGTTTTGTCGAGGAGGAGGAGGGTGTGTAACTTGTCGATCGTGGTGGCACCGATAGAGTGGCCGAGGAAGAAGGTCGGGGCTCGGCGTACAAGTGTGAGGTGGTGTATGGCCTTGGTTGCTCGAGCTGAGTGCTCCGGTGACGTGGTCGCTGGCGTTCGAGGGTTTTATGGATGGCGGTCCAATGGTAGGGTCTATGGCGGTTGCTGGATGACCGAGGCCGGAGGAACTCGTTCGTTCCGGTTTGCCTATGGTGGAGGCTTCGACCCTGATGGCCAGGGGTAACCGATCAGGACCTCGATGGTGCAATGGGAAGTTCGCAGGTGACGACCATGAATTTAGATTTAGCATTTATCTTTTTTTTCTGGTGGGTTGTATCGTGTTCTACTGTTCGAACACGGCGGATGGGTCTCTGAATGAATTGAAAAAGAGTCTGGTGGCTCGAAGACGAGACATAGATGTAAATATAAAAGGGACAAATAGCGAAAACGAGGTGGTGGACAATGACACAGACACGATACAAAATTTATTGTGGTTGATGAATTGTTGGGATTCGGACGATGGTGGGGTGGTAGAGTTCTGGTGGGTTCGTACTATCGTGTCGGGAGTTGTCCGACACGATAGATGAGGGATTAGGTAGTCCGGGATTGTCGGACGGGACACAGATATGTATTTGTAGAAGAAGAAAATAGTGGAAGAGAATGGCGACACCGACACGATGCACATCTGGTTTGTGGAGAATTTTTGTGGATTGTGGAATAAATAACATGGAGGAGTACCTGCCTATTTATAGGATGTAAAAATTCCCAATTGGATAAGAACTAAGAGTAGTTTAAACCCAAAAATAGATAATTCATAATTTAATTTAAAATCAATCAAATCCAAATAAAAATACAAATCCAATTTAAATCTAATTAAATTTTTAGTTTAAAATCCAATGGAATAAATCTAATTTTAAATATTTAACTATTTAAATAATCCATAAATTCAAATCAAGATTTAAATTGCCACCATAATTTCGAAATATATTTTTCCAAAAATACTATTAATAATAATTTTGAAAATTACATTATTATTTAAAAAATAAACTAATAATTAATTACAAAATATGTATGCACAAATAATATTTACAAATATACACTTTTCTAGAATACCATTTTATAAGAATATATTTTATTATTATAACTGTCTAAATAAAAGGCTTTTCATAAATAAAATTATAAATTTAGAATTTTGATAGCTAAGAATAATTATTATATATATTTTCTTGAAACTATAAAAATAGAAGAAAAATATTTTTCAAAAATATGTACGCTTGCACATATTCGCACTCGTCGAGCAATTACGAAAATAAAATTTTCGTGCGCGTCATACAATACGACTACATGACGTACAATACAAAATTTTTAAATCAGTACCAAATTTAATATAAAAAATAGTAGAAATTTAGGGGTTTTACATCCACGCTCGTGCTAAGGCACAAGTTTACATTTCGAGTTCCTTATGCGTTCAACAATGAAACAATGAATGGTTTACAACAATAAAATGGAAGACTATCGACATAGTCATTCTGAGTAGAGTATAGCAACATTGGAACACTTCGGGACCGATGGATCGCTAAGGCGACTCCCGCACGGGGAGTTGCATAATGTATGAATGAATGAACGAATAAGTGAATGAATGAATCAACGAATGAATGAATGAATATATGAATGAATCAATGAACGAAAGAACAAGTGAAAGAAAGAATGAATAAGATAAGAAAGAAAGGAATGGTTAGCGACAGGTATGACGGAGACGTGCATCGGGGCTCGCTACCCGCGCTGCACGGACGCCGCCGCCAACCTGGTCGATAACGCATTATGGCTAAGGGTTAGCCTATGGCTCAGGGACAGCCGTTAAGTTAAAATGACAAGTCAATACGAAATGGTCGTGGACAATCCCATCGTATACTGGAGGTAGGAAGAATAAGGGATTCCAAGGGCAACGATCGACGATTTCGTGGCCGGCCTAGGCGGAATCATGGCTTACGTGCTGCTTGGGTGTGGGCTCGGACATTCCAAGTAGACGTAAGTGCGGGGTATTGTAAAAGACTATCAAGGTGTACCAGCCATCACGCTATGATATGTGAGAATACCAAAGGAGAATATATCAAATTGGCTTGTGATGCCAGCGACCGGTGCATATAGATTAAGTGGGCATTGCTGGTGGTAATCCACATGCATGTCCTTGCATTGAAACAAAGTAGTCTAAGTTAACTGAATGAAGCGCCTTCTGAACAAGCTTGAATGTAACACACCAAATGATCGAGAGTACTTCGTGCAAATGAGTTAGAAAATACGCCTACGACGTGCTAGGCCCTGAGGCAAGGACACGCCCTCGACACTGAATGTTTACGAGAATCACGTTAAGTTATTAAATATGAATTGTTGACTAACTTGGTTTACTTTAGACAGGAAAGGCCGAACGGTAAGTAAGGGTAAGTCGTGCATGTATTTCCAAGCAATACATTGAAATCGGTAACACGAGATAGGTCATAAAATATGCCATGAAACTGACCCTAAGGAAAGATTAGCAAGACAATGAATGATAGACGGTGCACAAAAGTAAATAGAACGTGTTTGGTAATGATAGCATTGTGGGCGAGCTAGCCTCCCCACCAGTTCATAACAATGTATTGATAACCCCACAGTTTGCTTGTAGGATGCAGGAGATGTCGTCGGGTACGAAGCTTCCCTCGAACGTGCTAAGGCGCGGAGCCAACTCTCGAGCCTTGGAGCGTTGCAAGGAGCTGAAGCACCATATACAGGACATAATGTATCGGAACATCGCCATGAACCATTCCATCTTGTAAGCCACTTGGCACGCCTTTTATGTTTCAGAAAGAGAAAGCTTGAGCGACTTGTAATCTCGGGCTAGCGTCGCTTGTAAACTTCTTGAATGTCAATAAAGAGTTTAAATTTGCTTCAATTTGTGTTCATTTACTTTCCGCTGTAAATGGGGACACTCTGTGCGACTCTGTGGCCTAGCTCAAATCGACCGTTTCTGGGATTAGCGTTGCACGGGAGCAACCTAGGCCCATGCGGCATCACGTCTTAGCAAGGAAGATCGCTCCTACAAGAGCGGAGCGTGACACATCTCGAAGCACTGGGGGTGGAAAACATCCAAGATGTAATACGTCTCGCAATCCTAGTCAGTAATACTTAGATCGGATTCATGAATCCGGTGAAGGAGTATACCAATATACCAGATCAAAAAGCCAAGACACAATCGGTCAAAGGAATCTTCTTGATTCAAACCAAGATTCCTTCAGTCAAACAGATATCCCTATCAATTTATTCAAACCAAGTAGGGGCTTATACTTAGATCGGATTTATGTGACTTCGACGCTGGCAGTGAAAGCTCTGAGAGGACCATTCTTTCCACTAGCTCGTCTTCAAAGGCTAGAGAAGTGACTGCTTATGCCGTCACAGAAGATCAAGACACCTCCACTTCTTCAAGTCAAGAGCAGAGAATTGCTGCTTTGGAGGGTAGCTTGAAGAACATGGCTGAGATGATGGCAGGCAGGCATACTATAATTATGGCACAACGTACAGTTCTACTAGTCGCAAATCTGATTTCGACTTAAGATCCTGTCACAACATCACTTCCCACCAATATTGATCTGGGGTACAATCTTCTCACACTGCTTCCATTCCTGTGCAGGCTATTTCTAGTCAATCTGTTACAGGGGTGGTACTTATCATGCGGTACCCCCTCCTAACACATTGAATCAATCTGCTACTCCGTAATGAACAAGAGATGCCAATGAGGTCGTAAAACTTTTACATACTCAATTTAAAGCTTTCAAATAGAAGGATGGCCTGTAGAAGCTTGGGATCAAACAACCCTATCCCATAGAATGGAAAGAAGTCCAATTTCCTCCTAAATATAAGCCCCCTACCATTATGTTGTTTTATGGCAGCAGGTCTCCAAGTCAATACCTCAACCAGTTTGAGGTAATGACTGACCAACTCCAACCAAATAATGCTCTTCTTACCAGAGTATTTGTTAGTTGTTTAGCTGGTGGAGCATATGACTGGTATCGTAGTTTACCAGATGGGTGCATAACCTCTTTTGTTGGCTTTAAACAAATGTTCTTGGAACGATTTTATGAGGGAACCAACGACATGACTATGTCTGCTCTCATCAAAATCAAACAACGAAATAATGAAACGACTGAATATTTCATTGAACGGCTCCGTCGTGAAGCACTCAAAATGCCTTTCGGAACTCCAGATGCTCTGACGATAGACACTTGCAAATCAAACTTGTTGCCTACAATCAGCATATAGACAGGATCAATACAGTTCTAGGATTGGCCTTCTTTCATAATGAACGCCAAAGCCGTAGAAGAAAGCGCTGACAAATTCAAGCAATTAGGCATTCAAATGCCTAATCTTGACAAAAAGGAACGTACTACACCAAATAATAATGGTCGTCAGAACAATCGCAAGAGCAAGGAGACTTTGGCCATTAACCTCAAAGGCAATGAAGCCCTGGCCATCAATGTAAATCAGCCAACATCTACCTCTTCAGCACCACCACAACGGGCACCTCGTCCAAAAGAAGAATACTCTTTCGATGAAGATGACATCATGAGTATCTTTGATTGCCTCATCAAGAGCAACAAACTCCAACTGCCAGAACCTAAAAGGCCAGATGAAGTTGGTAAGACTGACCATCCTAAATATTATGTTTACCACAGGTTTATTGGACATCCGACTCGAGCGTGCTATGTCCTCAAGGGTAAAATATAAGAGATGGTCAATTCTGGTACAATCACTCTCCAGCAAGATGAGAAAACTGTAACGGCTAATGTCGTCTCCTTACAGTTTGGATATTTTTCGGCTCAACTTGTGCAAGACGGCGTTGTCCACATTCCGAGAACTACTCTGGAGATTGTCAATCTTCCACCAGCACGGATAGATGGTCTTGTTCCTCTGTCTACTGATAAAGGAGAGATCATATGGATACATCCTGATTTAGTGGCGGACTTTGAAACATCATATTCTTCCACCAAGTCCAAAAAGGCCACTAAAAATAAATTATGTCACATAATTTCATTTGGTGAGCCTTGTCTTCCACCTCTAACTACTACCTTCATCCCGGCAGCAGATAATCCTCCTTCTTCTTCCACCGATAAGACAACATTGTCAAAATTAGAAGCCAAATACCAACCAACTTTCCATATGTATAGTCCACAATCTCGTAAACTCATGACGAAGATGGGATATGATCTACAAGAGGCCTCTGGTTTGAATCATGGAAAGGGGTCTCCTGTACCTCTTTCTCTATGTCTTTCTCACAGCCAATCTCGGGTTGGTTTAGGTTACTAGACAGACTTTCCTCTCGCTGCAAGAAATCTTCCAGAAATAAGATCCAGGCAAAGAACTGCAATATGGTGTCCTTTGAGCCTGTATCCGAGGAAGAAGTCTTGACTGGTACCAGGTCTGGAAAACCTTACCTAAGAGACTACTCAGAAGGTCAAGAAGACCCTGCTCCAGCTCTGGAGGTTCCTCAAGTATCATCTTCTCATGTTGTCAATGTTCGTCAGCTTCGTCACCCCAGATTGAGGCAACTCTTTCCAAACCGACGACAACCAACAAAAGAAAATAGCATGTCCGTTTTGACAAAGTATTAAAGAAAACTCCAACTTTGGGACTTGAGAAGCTATATAACTTTGATATACTGGCTCAACTGGCAAATACTCCGGCAAGATTGTCAATTTTTTAGCTACTCCGTCTTTCGAAGGTGACTCGTGAAACGGTGAGTGAAGCTTTAACGCAAGCCGATACTTGTCTAGCACTTCTCAAGAAACCAGAGGATGAGCCTATAACATGCCTTCATTGTCATAGTGTGATGGAATTGATGCCAAACATCACCTTTACACAAAACGAAATGATGTTAGAAGATAATCGAAATGATCGACCCCTCTACTTCATGGGATATGTTCATACCATGAAGGTTGATCATATCCTGATCGATCCTGGGTCTGCGCTTAGCATTATGCCAAAGACTCTACTAGATGCATTGAAGATTCCCGTACACAATCTTTCAACAACCATCACGACAATCCTAGGATTCAATTCTGGAAGAAGTGAACCTTTAGGAAAGATTCACTTGAAAGTTCAAATAGGCAATCTTCGTACGAAGGTTACTTTCTACGTGATCGACAATCACGGCTCTTACAATGCTTTGTTGGGAAGACCCTTTCTGCATGAACATAACATTATACCATCCACTTTACATCAATGCTTCAAATATATGGATGCCAATGTAGAAGTTTAAAAATAAGTAGCCGACCTGAATCCTTTCAGGAGGTTGAAGCATATTTTACGGACTCTCGGATGTACAAAGAGAAGTTTATGAAAGTTGTATTGGCAATGGATAGTGAGGAGGATCAGAAACATACTTCAAAAGATGTTCTCGTGATCCCCGTCAAAGGACGTGCTATTTGTCCTTCTTCTTCTCAGACATTGCCTGTACATCTTTCCTCTCATAACAAACAGCCTCCTGCTATGGAAAAGGAACAAAGGGAGCTCACCTCTTCTGAGCCGCTTGTTATCGACCTCCGTCGTAACAAACCTCCTCCTTCTCCTTCTCCTCCTCTGGTTATCAATCTTACTAAGCCTTCTGTGAAGGCTAAGAATCATGTTGTAAATGACGATGTACAAATCAATAAAGTAGCATCTCCTTTACAGTATACTGATGTCTTTTATTATACTCGATGTTATTTAAAAATGTTAGATAACTTTGAACCACTTGCCATAGGAGCAGTTGAAGCTTCTCGAAACAAAGTATTGCTCGAGCCAATGCAGGACTCCTTCTTGTTAGTTCCTTCCAGGAATAAAGATGAACTTCCTATACTTTTTAGTAAAGGAATAGAACAGAAGATCACGCCCGACAGCGAAGAAGAAAATCAAGATAATGGAAGACTTGAACTACGTCGTTATAGTCAACAATCAAAAGATATCATTCAAAAGATGGGCTATAATTTTAAAGCTGGTCTCAATGGCGGCAAAGGTAGGCGAACTCCTATTCGTATTCTTGCTCTGAAAGGAAAATCACAATAACACTACGACAAAACAAAGCAGGGATTAGGTTATACTTCACCAACTCCGACTCCAGAAGCCTCTGAATCAGAGGAAGAAGAACGATGTAACTCTTCTGACTCTATCTCATGGGATTCAGACACCAGTGTAGGGCACATCTATCGCATGACTCTATCTTCCAATATGATGACTGCTGAGTTCTCGAAAGATGACAAAGACTTTGCCGAAGCTTCTGAATCTGATCCTTGGGCACAAAGGATGGATACTCAATGGGAGCTTTGCTTTGATCAACGTGTGCCACCTACTGAAGATCAGTTGGTTCAAGTCAATATTGGAGACGAAGTTTCTCCAAAACTGATATTTGTCAGCAAAAGCCTTTCTGAAGCGGATAAACAGGAACGAATCCAACTCATTGGGGAATATATTGATGTATTTGCTTGGCGCTATGAAGACATGCCGGGGTTGGATCCTCAAATCGCTACCCACAAGCTCAACATTCTGCCAAATGCAAAGCCAGTCAAACAGCAACAACGTCGGTTTCGACCTGACATGATGCATGCCATAAAAGCTAAAGTCAAGAAACTCATCGCCTGCAGTTTCATCAGAGAAGAACAACATCCGGATTGGGTGGCTAATTATCCCAGTTTTAAAGAAGACAGGGAAAGTTCGGGTCTGCATTAACTTCAGAGTCCTTAATGAAGCTTGTCCCAAAGACGAATTCCCTCTTCCAATCACTAATGTCATGATTGACAATACTTACGGATTTGAACGCATGTCCTTTATGGATAGATTTTCAGGATACAATCAAATCAAGATGCATCCTGAAGATGAGAAGCATACATCTTTTCGCACTCCTCTCGGAGTCTATTGCTACATTGTCATGCCATTTGGTCTTAAGAATGCTGGTGCAACTTATCAGCGGGCTATGAGTACCATCTTTCGTGATCATTTACGAAAGACTGTTGAATGTTATGTTGATGACATTGCTGTCAAAAGTCATTTAAAAGAAGACCATATTCAAGATTTGAGAACTATTTTCGATCTAATGCGCCAGCATCAACTCAAGATGAATCCCACCAAGTCATTCCTGGGAGTCGCTTGTGGCAAATTTCTTGGATTCGTTATTACCTCTAAAGGTATACACGTTGACCCTGAGAAAATCAATGCCATTAAGAGATGCATCCGGCACGTAACCTAAAAGAGCTACGAGGATTCCAGGGACGGCTTGCGTACATCAGGAGATTCATCTCAAATCTCTCTTGTCACGACCCGCACCCTAGAGTAAGGGCACGAGAAGTGAATACGCCCAGCCTACGCCGCAGTGTCGACGGTAGAACGCTGTCCTAGGTCACAACATCTAACAATATAAGGTACCTGTACAGTATATACACTCCGAATGGAGGATAATATAGAAATACAGTCTCAATACACAAGGATACAGTATATACACTCCGAATGGAGGATAATACAGAAATACAGTCTCAATACACAAGGATACACAACATCTAACAATATAAGGTGATTCATAGCTATACTAAAGAGTTGATTCACGACTACACTACTTTGGAATTATTCACATGTTTAGTTCTACTCCCCTATTTCCCCTATCAATATACAAGGATACAATCAAGTTATGTTAAGATTCATGACTACGCTACTGGCTCATAATGAGTGATTCATGAATAGATTCGTGAAGGCTCTGTGATTCATGAGAGTACATGAATCACAGCAGATTCATGATAGATTCATGATAATAGAAGCATGAGATACATGATGTAAGTGAAACACACAAGACATGAGTATCCGATGCTCCCGAGAGGGATAATATCTCATGAAGGGATCCATATAGTACTAATCCGTGTTACCAACGTGACAGCATTCAAGTAAAGTAATCCAGTGCAGGAATATAATCCTAACAATATATGAAATAATCTGAGAATATACTCGCCTGTTATCCTGAGTATCTGAAATGAAATACTGCCTGAGGAGTGGTGTCTGGCTCCTATAGAACAGTACAAGTCACAACATGTCCAGAATGGTAATATAAACTGCTATAATGCATTCTACATGATGTTTGGGTCAATCTAGGCTAAAGTCAACCTTTGGTCAACTCTAGTCAACTACACTAGTCAAACTAGGTCAACAAGGTCAAACCTAACCCAAACAAGTCTCACTAAGCCTAGCCATACCTATCTAGCATTCACACATCATCACAAGCCATACAAGCCTAACAACACAACCTCATGTGTATACATGCCAATACACATAGGCTATATGCCACATACAATCTATATCACACATATTTAATTACCACATTTATATACCCTAAAATAATATAGGCAATATGCATATATATAACATATTACATTATTAACAATTTAATAATTTATAGATATTATATATATATATATATATATATATATATATATATATATATATATATATATATATATATATATATATATATATATACACACACAAAATAGAGAGTGATATAGTGTGGCATGTGTGTGCATATATGTGTGTCCTGTGTGTGTGTGAGTGACAGAAAAGAGTGTGTTTCTCAGCTTTTATGTGAGGGTGTGTGTCAATATAGGTAAGTGGAATTATGTGTGAATCATACAACAGTAGCTATAGGGTGTTGTGGATAACATGTGAAGTGTAGTAGGCTAATGACTAAAATTAAGGTTAATGAACAACATGGCATGGTTAAACATTTACAAGTTACAATGTGTTTTCAGGTTTAGGTAGAGTGTAGCAGTAGGGTGTTTCAAGCTCCTGTGTACCTGTGTGTGTGGGTTCAGTTTTAGGGGTACATGTGCATGAGTGTAGGGTGGTGTGTTCTCAGCTTGTACATATGTATGTGTGTGTATAATATGGAAAACAGTGCACAAAACTGTTTTTAGTTTTAGAAATCAGATTTTGAGTGTGTGTTTGTATAGGTATTCTCAGCTTTGTAGAGAATGTGTGCGCACAAATCAGTGTATCAAAGCTCAAGAAAATTCGAATTCAGTTTATACATAACTGTTCTCAGTGTAATATATGACAGTTTTCAATTAAACAGTCCAAAGCAAATTCAAAACCAATGATTAATCACCAATCATGAACCCTAACATGCGACTAATACTCAGATATATACATGTGAACCAATATTGCAAATTAATCATCAAGAAAACAGTAAAACCCAATTCGAATTCTCAGAAAAATCAACCTACAGTCTAGTATCGAAAATATTGGGGAAACCTGATTTCGAATCCAAAATACAATTAATAATCAAATCTAATGGTTGGTAATCAAAGCCCTACATGTGTACGTGTCCCTCGAACCATTTCGTATCCAATAAAGCCGGATAGGACGTGTCCACGCTCACAAATAATGCTCGTGCTTGCACAAACATGCAGCCTCGTACACGTGTTTACACGTGTCTAGCACACGACACACGACACGACACAGCACGAGTGTGTGTCCACAGATTCGCCTAGGATAGGGCTACAACCCTGACACCCTGCCTCGTGTCCACGAGACACCAAGACACGACACGAAGCCCGTGTCAGAGGTGTCTGTGGCTCACGCGCACAGTAGACGATAGCCAGTGCAGGCTCGATTACGTGTCCGACTCGATACGAAGTGACTCGAGAATCGAGGGGGCTTGTGTCAGATATTGCCCCTATGTCCTCGCTAAGTGACATGTGTCGAGTCGTCGTGTCCGAGGAGATATGCACCCCGAGCAGCAGGGCAGTGTCCCGCGGCTGCTACGGCAAGTTCGTGTCCTCGTACTGACACGACACGACACAAAAATCTCCCACAACAGACAGGAAATCAAACACAACCCATAGATATACAAATCCATTCAAACAAAATTCAAAAACAGAAGAAAAAAAATCGAGTGTGGCGCTCGATGGCATTTCATCAAACACCTAGAACTAGGTTAGGATACGTGTCTGATACGGACACAAAATCAATGGAAACTTACACAAAACTTACACCATAGCTAGGGGACACCTAGATCTAGGCTACCATGCAAAGAAATTAGAAATTAAATACAATTTAGAGGGTTTACCTATAGTGTGTCAAACGGCAAGAAAAGCCCCAAATCGAATGATTTCCCTTGCTAGCCAAAATCTCCAAATTGTCCCAAAACTGAGATTTCTCTCCATGAACATAAAATAGAGTAGGATTAGACTCTAATGCAAGAAACTAGAGTCAAAAAGGAATTAAAATGAATTAGTATTGAATTTGGGAAGATGGACAATACCTTTCCTTTCAAAAAGTTGCAATGATACAAAAGAGGCAAGAACAATGAAAGAGAGACTTTATAGGGGTAGGATTCCCAATGTGGCCGGCAACTATAGGAAGGAATTAGGGTTAGGGTTTCACTAGTGGGCTATGGGCCAAGTTTAAATGGTAATGGAATCAATTTATGAGTCAAAAGTCCTATGAACCTAGTCTTTTATTCTCCTATTTGAAATTGATTCTAAATGACTTAACTTGGGTTGACTTAAGTTAGACTAGGGTCCCACCATGCTAATCAAGTCACCATAGCTAGAGTCAACATCTAGGTTAGTCTCCAAAGTCTCAACTAGCCAAAGTCAGAAATAGCAATCACCAATTCAACAATTTAAAATAAATTCAAAATTCATAAAAGGACTAAAATACCCTCAAGCAAAAATATGGTAGTGATATCTATGGACGCTGTAGACCGTTCACTCAACTCATGAAGAAAGGTGTGTCTTTTATTTGGACTGAAGAATGTCAACAGGCATTTGAGGACATAAAATGGTACTTGATGAACCCTCCAATTCTAGTGCCTCCAGTGTCAGGAATACCTTTCCTGATGTATGTTCGAGCAATGGACCACTCTTTAGGTGCTTTATTAGCTCAGAAGAATAAAGAAGGTCATGAGCAAGCTATCTACTACCTTAGCCGCATGATGATTGGAGCTGAGCATCGATACACTCCAGCAGAAAAAAAGAATGTCTAGCTTTGATATTTGATGTTCAAAAGATGAGACATTATATCACTGGCCAAACTATTCATATTATTTCTAGAGTTAATCCTCTCAGGGTCCTAATAAAGAAGTCCAGTACACTCAATTCTAGGCTTGCAATATGGGCCATATTGTTAACACAATATGATATGGTTTATGTTCCTCAAAAGTCTGTTAAAGGTCAAGCCTTTGCTGACTTTCTAGCAGCTCATCCAGTTTCCGAAATATCTAAACTCTATGATGAGATTCCAGATGAAACCTTGGAATCTAATATGATCTCAGAAGAAATTCTTATTTGGCTTCTAGTCATTGATGGTGCATCCCAAATTGGACCAAAAGGTGCTATTGTTGCTGGAGTTGGAGTCGTTCATGTCTCACCAGAAGGATTAGCTATCCAAAGAGCTTATTCTTTAGATGAGTCATGTTCCAATAATGTAGCTGAATACAACGCTCTGCTCATTGGTCTCCAATTGGCTAAATAATTAGATATTGAATATCTTAAAGTTTACGGAGACTCCAAACTGATTGTCAATCAAGTTAGAGGCACATACGAAGTTCGACATCAAGATTTGGTTCCATACCATGATCGCTACTTCATTCAAAGGCTTCTTCATCGAACATGTACGCCGAGCATGTAACACAGAAGCTGATGCTCTTGCCAATCTTGCAGCAGTACTAGCAATTCCCGTCAGAAGGCAACAAATGATCGTCATTACTAATAGAAAGTTGTTTTGTCCAGAATAACTTAAATATGGAAGTTAACAACATAGACATGGAATTCAACAATTCGGTTAAAATTTGTGCCATCGATGAGGATTGGCGGACTCCTTTCATAGACTTTGTAGTCCATGATATCCGACCTGAAGACCCTAAAGAGGCCACAACTATTCGGCGACGGTCAATCAGATTTTACTACAATCATACTACAAAGACACTTTACCGACGAACGTACGACGGCTTACTCCTACGTTGTCTTGCTGGGGAAGAAGCAAAACAAATACTTCGTGAAGCTCATGACGGTGTTTGTGGTGCACATCAACCTGGTCCTAAATTGTATGATTGTATTCGCCGAATGGGTTATTATTGGCCCTCGATGGTATCTGATGCAATCGAGTATGCAAGAAAGTGTCGAGCATGTCAAATCCACGCTGACTTTATTCATCAACAGTCAGAATTCCTTCACCCGACGGTAGCATCTTGGCCCTTTAAAGCTTGGGGAATGGATGTCATCGGTCCTATCAACCCTCCCTCATCTCGAGGACATCGGTTCATATTAGCCATAACTAATTACTTCTCAAAATGGGCTGAAGCTGTACCTCTAGCTGAGGTCAAGACAAGCAGCGTCATCAACTTTATCAAACATCATGTGATTTATAGGTTTGGTGTTCCTCAACGAATCATTCACGATAATGGGCCACAATTCATCAGTCAGAAATTCACTCGATTCAGCAATGACAACATGATCAATAATATTGTTTCTGCAGCTTATAATCCTGCAGCTAACGGGTTGGCAGAAGCATTTAACAAAACCATCATCAAACTCCTCAAGAAGTTTGTTTCTACCAACAAACAGAACTGGAGTGAGAAGCTTGGAGAATGTCTATGGGCTTACCGTACTACTATACGTACTCCTATAGGCTGTACACCTTTCTCTTTGGTATACGGATGCGAGGCTGTCTTACCATTGGAAATCCAGATCCTTTCCCTAAGGATTGCCATTGCCAATGAACTAACAACCGAAAACAATGATCGCCTGAGGCTTCAGGGTTTGAAGCGCTTGACAAGAAACAGCTCCTAGCTCAACAACATATTGAGTTATACCAAGCTCGTCTATCAAAAGCCTTCAACCGTAAAGTTAAAGCCCGATCATTTCAAAAAGGAGAACTAGTTCTAACCATCAGACGTCCTATGACTATGACGCACATGAGCAAAGACAAATTCGAAGCAAAGTGGGAAGGACCTTATTTTGTAAGTAAAGTTTCTCCAATGGAGCATATCAATTAACTGGTATGGATGGTCGAGTCGCCATGATGCCCATTAATGGCAAATTTCTCAAGAAATATTATGTTTGAAGAGAAAAGAATATGTATATATCAACACAGAGACTCAAAATGTAAATAAAATTTCTTATTTGCATAAATTTAGACAGAAGAAAATACATAAAATTAACGAGGACCGGAGCCCTCTTGATTGAAAACATATTTTGCAAGAAGCTCGAAGACATTATTGTCTGATGACACCAGCAGTTCGTAGGCAGCTTTCCTTAAAGCTTCTTCTTTAGCAGTACTCCAGGCTCTAGTAGTTCGGCGAGAATGTCCCGCTTCTGTCTAGGGACAGCCGAACATTCTTCGACCTCTGGCTAAATAGGCTGTGGAGGCTCATAGGAAGGAGTGTTGAGGACAGCTTCGATCTTTGGGATAACTCCTGTCTCCCTAGGCCTTTCTTTTGAAGATATTTGCAAAAGAAGAAAAAAGGGTGAATGATGCTCTAAGAAAAGTTTTACACTATTTATAGACAGAAAAGCCAAACATTCTATCTCGTGAATCAAAACAACCTTTCCTCGAAAAGGCATATTCATTCATCTTGTGAAGAGATCTTCATTTTGAAGCGACCTTTCATTGAAAAGGCATGCTGATTCATCCGTCTTTTTATCTCTACTTCATTGCGGGAATGGGCCTACCAAATCATCAATTTCGTCTTTTGAAACACAGCTGTTTTAAAAGATATCTTTTCTTTATGATAAATCCAGATATTGTCTTTTTAGACACAATATTCTGTCTTTAAGTTCGAGCGAACTTGAAGATTATTTACAGAAAAATGAATTCACGTCCACATTACCTCTGGATTCTATTTTCCATATCATCACATCAAATCGAATCATAAAGAAGAGAAAATTATTCTTTATTCCTTCTTCAAAAATATAGTTATATCTTAATGGAAATCTATTACATCTCTGGTTTTCATTCTAGATACATCTTAATGGAAATCTATTACATCTCGGATTTTTATTCTAACAAATAAAGATCTATTACATCTTTGGATCTTCTTGTTAATGCCAGTTCCTTGTTGTCTCGACTTGAAGCAACGAGCCAGACAATGGAACTAACTCTGGTCTTCTCTCTCAAAAAGATAAGAGGAGAACCCTAGAGTACAGCAGCTCAAAGATAAGCTGCTGTCAATACAATTGGTGGAGAAGAGACGACTCGTCATGAGAATTAGGAATGAGATCACCCTTGTGATACGATTCCTAATTCTGTCTCTCCACCGTCCAACTCTCATGTATAAAGGCCCTTCCTACTATCTGAGGAAGACCCTTCTGGAACATGGAGAGTCTTGAGCTGTCTGATATTATTGTTAGAATCATAAGAGCTGTCTGATGTGAGTGTCAGAAGAATGCTCCCCACAACGTCCAAGTCACCAATGCTAGTTTTGAAGAAGCCTGCCAACCAGATTTCTGTAAATATCAACAAAGAAAGAAAAGTTAGCAAATTCTATCAAACTACGCACCTTTGATCAACAGGAGTACATCATCAGAGTCAGCCTATAGGCGCCTATGATAAAACATGCGCCTCTGATCGAAGTCAGGCATTGGATTGTAGTGCGCGCCTCTTCTCAAAATTTTGGGCGCACGTCTACAACATGCGCCTCTAATCGAAGTCAGGCACTGGATTGCAGTGCGCACCTCTTCTCAAAATTTCTGGCACACGTCTACAACATGTGCCTCTGATCGAAGTCAGGCACTGTATTGCAGTGCGCGTCTCTTCTCAAAATTTTAGGCGCACGTCTACAATATGCGCCTCTGACTGAAGTCAGGCACTGGATTGCAGTGTGCGCTACTTCTCAGAATTTTGGACGCACGTCTACAACACACGTCTCATTTCTACAAATCAGCACCTGTCTTCAAGACAATCTTAGTATAAAGCGGCGTAAGTTAAACAAAATTCATGAATGACGCTTATGTATAGAAACTACTGGGTTTTTTTGTAACTTACCATCAAAATCAGCTATGTTTGGGCGGAAGATCGTCGATGATGTAAAGCGCAGCAAACCAACATCTGAAGAAACGGTATACAAAAAAATAGTATCGAATTTTAGTGGCGCAGAAAGACTTACGAATGAGGAACTCTTGACTGTCGAAGGGTTTCTGCAAAAAACCATTACTATCAACAGAAAGAAGAAACGAAAAGAAAAAATTCATGGACACTTCTTTCGATTTCTCCCATTAGCTATTTAAGGAGCTTAAAAGATATGAACGGGCGTGTCATTCTAGGAACCTATCTCAGGAAAGACCTAACCAAAAGGTGCTCAAGCCATACGAAAGCTGCCACATTCTTTAGAAAGTAGCAAATGTTTGAGTTGGTCAACAGGGTGCATTGGCACGTGCCACTAAACAGATCACACAAAAAGATTTGCAGAAAGGTGCCAGAAATAAAATTTTCATTTATTACATAGGGGAAAACAAACCCCTACAAAGTAAGTGGCGCAAAAGACAAAAGATAAAGTGGCGCCCCTACAGAAACCATTGCTTTTTCTTGTCTTCTTCACCAGCATGGCGAAGAGAAGTGCCTACAGAAATCCTTCTACGTCACCGCGCTCTTTAGAAGAGGCCGAAGGACCACTGTTTGGACGATCGAAGACTGCTGGGGTCAATCCAAAGCATTCTAAGAGATTATTTGCTCGCAGCAATTGGTCAGCCTCGGACAGGACTGTAGGCGCAGTATCAGGCCTTGTTTCTTGAACTTTCACTTCGACATTTACGTCGGTCGCCATCTCCTTCTTCTTAGGTGCCATAAAAGTACAAAAGTGAGGAATGAGTACAAGAACATCTATATATATATAACCAACCAACGCTTCGTATTCCCCATGGGAAACCGAACATCATCAATGCAACTCGGGAGGACGAAGAGGAGTTCGAATGTTTCCGAGAAGAAATTTATTATGACGGTTGAGCATTGACTGGCGCAAACTAAACAAAACTAGTATAATTCAAAGTATTTCAAAACTATGAAGTATTTTCAAGTTTTGAAAACTTTGAAGGGGGTCTTATAGAGCCTAAAAATAAAAAGGCGCCACTCATTAAAGCCTTCAGTCATCTGATGGCGCCAAATAAATCAAGTTGCGCCGAATCATCAAGGTGCGCAGCTCCAGATTACGCCATCACCAGGTTGCGCTGGAGTCACGGTTCGCGGAGCGACACATGGAACCCTTCCTTGAAAAGCAGTAACGATGTCATCATTACCTGACAACTAAAAATACGAAGATTAAGGAAAATCCCTTCGAATCCCACGCAATACGGCGCTCGAGAAGACTTTGTCAGCATGTAAATAATGCTGACAGCTGGTTGGCACAAGTCACTGAATAGCGCAGGGATTAATTAGCACAACACAGAAGACTTATTCAAAAAGCGCTAGTCATTAAGTTGCGCCTATGTGCAGCCTGACAAAGTGGTGCCGCTTGATCAACTCTTATTTTTTTAAAAGGGTGACGTGTCGCACAAGCCATCAACTTCGCAGAGCGTGCCCACTACACTGCCCACGACCACACGCATCTCAATCAAATGATGCCACGCATCTACAGTAGTTGGTACAAACTGCTCGCACAGGTTGTTGCATTGCGCCCTCGCGCAACCTGCTGAAGCACGCGTAAAGTGTTCAAATGGTGTTCCAGATAGAGTGACGTGGTGCTCAAACCACTAACTTCGTAGAATGTGCCCACTATATTGTCCACGACCACACGCATCTCAATCAAACGATACCATGCGTCCACAGCAGTTAGTGTAACCATTTGTGCAAGTAAACATGAGGCGCGCAACCTGAAGTGCGCGCAATCCAGAATAACTACTAAAAAGTTATTTCAAGAACTCTATAAATAGGGTTTCAAATCATTCTCAAAGCATCAAGAGTGATCATAATCTCCTGCAAAAGTGCTGCTACATTCTCCAGAGGCTCGTGTTTCGATATCACATCGTCCAAAGGATAAAGTGATCGTCTTCTAATCAGATTCCTATAGTTGTACTTCCCCAGAAATCAATTATACTTCTGTACTTTTTCTTAGTTTGTAATAAAACTTTTGTTATTTTCAAACATAAAGGTGGTCCTCCCATGAGCCGTCAAAATCTAGCATACATGTTCGCAGCATATTCTCGAGTGTCTGAATGGTCCGCTCCGACTGTCCATCCGTCTGTGGATGATAGGTTGTGCTAAATTTGAGCGATGTGCCCAAACTAGTCTGTAGACTCTTCCAGAAGTGAGACATGAATCTGTTATCACGATCGAAAATGATACTCACTGGAACCCCATATAGCCTGAATATCTGCTTCACATAAAGCTCCGCCAACTTCTTTGTAGATAACCCTACTTTGAATGGTATAAAGTGGGCCGATTTGGTCAACCTGTCAACGATGACCCAAAATGCATCTTTCCCTCCTGATGACCGTAGAAGACCAGAAACAAAGTCTATGGTGATATGTTCCCACTTCCATTCGGGTATTGGTAGTGGCTGCAACAACCCTCCTGGTCTCTGCCTCTCGGCTTTGACCTGCTGATATATGAGGCATCTAGAAACGAAATGGGCTACTTCTCATTTCATACCATACCACCACACGTGGTTTCTCAGATCCTTATATATCTTGTTGGCTCTTGGGTGTAAAGAATACTGGGAACGGTGTGCTTCTTGCATGTCTCTAAGCTCTTTACTGGGTACACAAAGTCTCGTCCCGTGCCTCTTTCCAGTTACCTGTTGCCCCTTTGATCCCGGCCTTATATATATACATGGGATTTGTTGCTATCCGTCGAGATGAGCGCACTTCCAGCCCGCCGTCGAGTGTGGTACCTTAGGACACATGTATCTTACTACAGTGTGTCTGCTATATCATGCTATCTTTTCCTTTTCTTTGCTGGGGTCATTCAGGTAGTAACAAACAGGTAACCAGACTTGGAAGAATCTCATTGCATCTTGCTAGTAACTAGGCCTGTGATAACCCTAGTTAGTTAAAGTATCAAGCCGTACTTATTGCTTGGCCGTGATTGATTGAATGGAGTCTAACTCAGTCTAGTCTTGACTTGATCCTGCACAAGATTGTCACATGACCTGATTGTTCATATCCGCCCTGTCCTGTACATGATTGTTACATGTCCTGATTTCTTACTTTATCTTGTCGATAAATGGTGGGAGAAACCAAGTTACGTTCAGACGAAGGGTTACAACCCCGGTCCTTGTTTGGTTTACGGGTTGTAACCTGGTTATCTGAATAGTCCCATGGTTATCTCATCGTATATCACCTTCCCAGTTCTATTTATTTAACATGTTCTCCAGTTTACTTTATGTCAAATGATGATTTACTTACTGTCTCCCTATGTTCGGGATAAGTGCATTGGTACTGCACAAATCTCGATCCTCCCTTACTTATCTGCTTGTTGATTGCTAATGATTGCTGGTTTTAAGTTTATAGTTCGACCTCCTTTGTGGTACTTGCTATTTGGGGTCTGACCCCACTGGTTTTGCATGGCCAGGTTCTGATAGAAGAGCCCGAAGGATCTACCGCTCCATCTACTCGACGGTGACCAGTCGGAGCACCAGAGTGCCTCAGTAGGTTTCTTTTTCATTCTCCTACTGATATGTAAATTCTCCTCTTGTAACGTTTAGCCCCGAGCACGTGTTTAGCTCGTGTTTTGGTATTTTCCTTGATATTGTAGCCTACGGGCATAAACATGATATGTGTATTCTAGACTATAGCTAGTCCTTATCATGTACGACTAATACTCTAGCTAGTCATCAGTTTGGTGGTACTGGCTTCATGATCATTCATGTATATATGGTTCGGGACGCCTTACTATTGTATGTATGATGATCGTACTCCTTGCTCTTGTATAATTGCCTGTGATTGAGATACCTAGGATTGTTAAACCATAGGATTGACTGATGGCTTGTAGAGTAACCCCCATGTCTTGACAGCTTATACATGATTTCAGAGTATTAACGTACTTTGGGATTGCGTAGCTGGCTATGTCTGCCCCCGCTCTCCGGTTTTCCGGTTCTGGGGCGTGACAATACTGTATAGGTACCTTATATTGTTAGATGATTGACCTAGGACAGTGTTCTACCGCCGACACTGCGGCGTAGGCTAGACGTACCCACTTCTCGTGCCCTTACTCTAGGGTGCGGGTCGTGACACAAGGTGATACGACGCCTCATGCAAATATCCTTGACTAGGATAACACCTCCGTCCGTCATAAATTTGCAAATACCACCCGATGGTTCCGATACTATGCTATGCTTGAATACAAAGGCTACAGAAATAAATGTGTGGGATGCACCAAAATCGAACAAAGCTATAGCTAAAAAGTAATCTAGTTGTATAGAACTTGCTATCACATCTGGGGTAGGCTCCGACTTTTCGACGGCCATGGCAAAAGCTCTGCCCTGCTGGGGTGCTCTTCTCTGCTGGTGCTGAACGAACCGCTGCTGCTGAGTGGGTAGTGGGGGACATCGTGGCTGTGGAACTTTTGATCCTCTCGGTGCTGGTGCCATCCCGTGTCATGTCCGATTAGGAACTAGTAAGCAGTCTTTCAGCTGGTGCGATGGCGATCCATAATATAAACATGCTCCGAGTCTCTTCCTGCAATCGTCCCAAATGTGTTCGCTCCTCCCACAGTGAGTGCATTGCGGGACCTGTTGTAACTGTCTCTGCGGCTGCTGCGTCTGGGCTCGGGATGGAACTCGGTTCTGCTGATAAGCTGGAGTTTTACCAGCAGGCTGGAACTGCTGCTGATGTTGGTGCTGAAAGACCTTCGGCTGGAACTGGGGATGTTTCGCCCGGGCTGATTGGTTGTTGCTTCCTCCGAAAGTATCTCGACTCCTCTTCGGTCTGTAATTCAACTCTTCTTCTACTGCTTGGGCGACCTCCAGAATCTCTTCGTAAGTAGTGGCTCGGTTGGTGGCGATGGCTAAGCGAATCTCGTGAGATAGTCCCTTCCTGAATCTTCTCGTCTTGCTCTCCGGGGTGTTGACCAAACTCTCCGCAAAATGGCTGAGTCGAGACTATGACGACCCTATTTTAAACAGAGAGCCCATGCGTTGGAGGTTCGTTCTTAAATTGCATTCACTTAGAATGGTTAGGCTACCTTATCCGTTAGGTATGTGTACTTTTGGTTTGTGTACTTATATCCGATCGTGGTTTAGAACAATATCTTTTCGTAGACTAGTTTGCTACAGCTTGTCTTTGTTTGGTTGTAGGTGTGGTTTACTGCTTCGATGAGAAGGTACTAAACCTTGTTGTGGTCCGGATACTATATTGGATTCTGGCATGGAAAGATACTTCATCGTGGATTAGGGTGCCATCTTCTATCCTTGTTTGGTTGGATGGATGGTACGCTAATTCAATAGTGGAGTATTGGAACATGTTATGATCCGATTTGACTAATTATTGAGCAGTTTATATTCAGTTATATAGCATTTTTATATGGATCTTGCTACGTCCCTCTAAGGACCTAGTGATTCCTCTAGGTGTGTGTTCTTGACGTTTCGCAGGTGTTCTAGCCAAGGCCTTGATCTTCTCTTTTCCTTCGAAGATGATTGCACTTGGATCGTCCATGCTACTCTTGCCAAATCATTTCTCTTTTTATGTATTACTTCTCTTATTAGTTGGTAGTTGATTTGTCTCCGCCCAACATCTTATACAAATAACAATTTATATTGATTATAATATCTTTTATTCTTATATTTTGTGGATGAGATTAGTTGTCATGGTTGTACTACATTTTACAGCTTACGTATATTTATTATACGGTTGGTATGTCTACATACCTAGTCCTACGTATTTTGGGACTGGGATGTTACATGTTTTGTGGTGGCCCATACAGGTCAACGAATAAATTATTTGGTTACTTTACAGTACCAAGCAAGCCTGCCTATATGTTTAGATTCTAGCATCTCATCTACATACTTGATCTGCTTCCTTGATTTCATTTCCAAACTTTCGCTTGACTATCTTGATTTGCATCTTGCTTAATCCCTTTTCTACGAAAAATCTTATCTTTCTTTCGTGCTTAATAGAGGTTAGGAAAATGACTTGTATGCCCCATTGGTTCAAATCCATCACTAGTTGAACTCTTATAAGTTGGGTAGAATGCCTCTGGGCCTAACACTCCCTTTGACCCTATGACCCATTAAAATGGATACTTATAGGTTTACCTAGACTATAGAGTTTAAGTTCCCTAACCCTCATGGTAGACCTAAGACCTTAGACAAGAAGACAGTTGGACGACTGTATAGGCACAAACACCGGACGAGTCTTAGACTTTAAGGAACTTGAATTATTTATACTTCTTTTATCATAATCTAGCGTACCTATGATTTTGGACTGCCATGATTAATGATGCTACTATAGCCTAGCTTTACAAGCTTACTTTCTTTATGGAGCTTGATCAAGGACATATTTTATTGGAGGCCTCCACTAACATATTGTCTACTCAGAACTGGTGCATGATGGTCAGATCAACCTAGTGCACTTGGTTCGCTCTTCATAAAAATTATTCTACGTGGAATGAGATATAGTTAACTTGTCCCCTAGGATCTCATCCGCAACTGCATTGACAACTCTCTTTTGAACTATTCAATCGCCTTTGAAACCTGCATTTGTATTCAATCGTATCTTCCTTGAACTCTTTATTGTTTTTGTCTTTCATATATTTTCGAAAGACAAACACTCGTATTTGATAGAGAGACACAGAGTATCACCTTTTGTTGCCCTATCACATATGGCCAAGATACTTGTATATACACAAGTGTAGTAGCCATTACCAACCCACGTGACTATAACCATGCCTTGAGTTACTCGTCCTTTCCTTCGACCCTGGATCCATTATCATGACCTTCTAATCATTTGAAACATAAAAATGATTAGAATCATACTCTTAATCAAATCCCTAACCTATACGACTATCATATAATCTTTTCTAAAGAACCACCTATACTTGATCTCTAATTATTTTACATTCACTTCTTAACCCTCAATCTTTTATTTCTTGCGTTAACTAGCGACACTCAAACCATATCCGTGATTTTTTTTCCTAGTTATCTAAATCATGATTTTCTAAAATTATCCATTTTGTGGTATGTCACTTACTTCTACAATGCTTTGATAATGTTTTTCTTATCGAAAAATCATTCTACCTCTCAACCCTACCTACCTACTTATTTCTTAATTTTGAGGACAAAATTCTTGTAAGTTAGGTAGGATGTAAACCCTCTAAATTTTATTATAATTTTTAAACTTTATTTATTTTGGTATTGGTTTTATTTTTGGTATTTGTAGGTCGAGGGCGAATACATACATGTGAGATATATATATATATTTTTTATATAAAAATTTTTATTATAGATTTTCTCTATAGAGAAAATAAGTATACTTTTCAAAATAGTACAAGGTAAATATTTTTTACATAAATGCATGGCGATTGCCAAAAATTTATTTTATTTTATTATTATACGGAGCTATTTTATTTGTAAATTATACGTGATAATTTAGAAAATATTATTTTGTAAATAATATATTCTATCGCATGCAATGTACATGAAATTAAATTCATATATATTTTAATTATCGAAAACTAATTGTAATTATTTTATTTATTTTCAAAAAGGTATTTCAAATACTTAAATGTTTATTGTGATTTTCAAAATTATTTACTATTTTAATTTATAAAATGATATTTTAATTCATTTGTGGTAAGTTAAATTGTGATTAGATTTTATAGATTAACTTTAAATTTAAAGATAGGATCTATCTATACTAAATTTGGATTTAGAATTATTTATATTTAAATTAGATTTGGATTTAGATTCAATTAAATTAGTTTTAAATTGATTTAAATTAATAGTGAATTATCTAGTGGGATTCAATTTTTCCTATTGCTTATCCAACTAGGAGTTCCACCCCTATATATAGGGGAGACTCCCTATTATTTTCCTCCATAAAATTATTCCACAATTCTCTCCACCACAAACATGAGTGCATCGTGTCGGTGACCAATTTCTCTCATTTCAATAGTAACGACCTCGGGTCCGACCCCAGGTGTCTTTCCAATATTCTATTATTACACTTACATATTATCCAATCGTGTTCGATAATTTCGGACACGATTTCCCCACAACAACTCATCCCGATCGTGTCGTACAATCCCCGACACGACACAAATCCCCAATCACCAAAACCTAACCCTAGTCTACCCTGTCCGACCCATCTCCGCCGCCCGACGTCCCCTATCCCAGCCACACACAACAACTATTCCCGCCACAGTGTGATCCTGCCAATCGTCAATCCAACCCAGCCCCACACTCCACCTTCGCCACTACCATGCTACACCCACCACCTATTTGCCGCCACCACGCTGTCACTAACGCCCACAACCCGTCACCACCGTCGTATCCGCCATCACCACCACCATCATCACCGTCACCATCCACAGCACCCAACACTGCTGCCACCTACCATAACCACCACCACCAACGGTAGCACCGCCGCCACCACCACTATCACCGGCGCCCAACGCCGGCGACCCCAAAACCCCACCACCATCACAAAAAGAAAAACACCAAAAATAAAAATGGAAACCATCAACTGCACTCTAGCCGGCGCCACACCTCGACGAGTCCGTCGAGTGCCACCCAGATGCGTCCGGCAAACGCCGTCCACTCGCCGAGCTTCGCGCCGCTAGCCGAATCTCCTGGATCCATCACCACCCTGACGATGACGTCGAGCGCCATCCCGAACATGCTCCGACGCCACCGCGAACTCACATTCACCGACGAGCGTCGTTTCCTCTAGTAGAGGCCAGCCGTCGACGGACCCTAGGCCAATGCAACCCCGCACCGGTCAAACTCTTCTGCGTCGTGGCCGAGTGCCGCCGAGCCAACCTCCGGTGAGCTCCTCTCCCACCCTTTTCCCCTCTTCTCTCTCTCTCTTCTCTCTCTCTTGCACGTTCTTCCTCTTCCTCCCTCTATCCCCTCTCAAAAGTTAGCTCCCACCCTTTCTCTTTCGTCTTCAACCAAATTTTTGTTTCGTTTCTGTAGTATTCCTTTTTGGCTTCCCGAGGGAAAGCCAACTGTCATTTTTTTGTTTTGTTTTTTGTTTTTTTTAGTAAAAGTATTATTACTACTATTATTATTATTAGTATTAGTATTTTTATTATTATTACCATGTTAAGGTAAAGTGTTTATATTGTATTATTATTATTATTATTATTATTATTATTATTATTACTTTTGATATTTTGTTTTAGTAAATAAATAGATAAACAATAATTTACAAAGTTATTTTAAAAAAACTTAGTAGCCCTAAAATATTTTCATAGATTTTTATTTAAAATATTGTGACTAATAAAAATGTACTTTCCAAATTATATATATATATATATATATATATATATATATATATATATATATATATATATATATATATATATATATATATATAATTTTTTTATTTTCATTTTTTTATTTATATATATGGTAGGACAAACACCACTGGGCCGGCTGGGACACCATGGCCAGAGCCACGAGCGAGGGAGGGCTGGGATTCTGTAAACTGGCGAAAATCATCGACGCTTGCTCCATGAAGTTATAGTGGAAGCTTCGTACAGAGAACTCTATATGGACCAGGTTCATGTCGGCCAGATACTTCAGATACTCCCACCCCGTGATCGCAGTTGCTAACAACCGATCGTCTGCATCCTAGCGCCTTATCCTTCATGGGCGTCACCTCGCGGAACCAAACATCTGCTTGCAGCTCAACATAGGGTGTTCGTCGCTGTTCTATGAATGCTAGCTCGGAGATGTCGCCATCCACCGAACCCCTAATTCTCTACTGAACTGTGCGATCCGCGATTTATGGGAACCGGACTCGGGTTGGAGATGGGACAGGGTCAGAAATTGGCTTGGTCCGGAGGCTGAGGTCAGACTCGCAGCCGCCGCGGTACAACTCCTCGATGTTCCCGACGCCTGGCAGTGGTCTCCCAAGTCCGACGGAGTCTTTTTGTTGGCTTCGGCAAAGACCGTTAATAGAGGCATCAGAGTTCCTTCCCCTATAATCGCCCCTTTCTGGTCTTCCTGCATCCCCGCAAAATGGTCTATTATGCTCTGGAGAGCGTATCGCAGGAAGCTTTCGATTGACGACTCTCTTTCCTCTATCGGCTTCAGCCTAGAATCGAAATTCCACTACTGTACCTCCCCCTGTTCAGAAGCTTTCGAGCACGTACTGCTAGCCTGTGACCTCGCATCACTGTTATGGGCCAGCCTCTCTCACCGTTGCAGGCACAATCTTCAAGAAAGGGGCTTCAACGATCTCCTCGCTAGATGGAGCTATTCCTATGGGCATCATATTGTCACAACCGCCGGTATCATGGTACTCTGAAAGAATCCGAACAAATTCAAATATGAAGGTCACCAATTCAACCCCAACCAGCTGATCAGGGAGAGCCTTCGAAAAATTGCTAAGATTAGCAGGCGATGTTCACACTCCGCGGACTTCATCCGGTAGGCTCTATCCTAACCCTGGGCTGGGGCCAGCGACCGATTTTTGGGTTCTGCCATCTTTTGTTGTCTGCGTTTCAGCTCGCGTAAGATGCGCTTACTTGTATAGGCTTCGGCATTTTGTGCCTGATACATCAATAAAGCTCAGTTTCGTCCATATATATATATATATATATATATATATATATATATATATATATATATATATATATATATATATATATATATATATATATATATATATTTACTACTTGAGAAGAATTTTATATATATATATATTTTTTTTGAGAAGAATTATATTTTTTTTTTTTTGGGGAAGAATTATATATATATATATATATATATATATATATATATATATATATATATATATATATATATATATATATATATATATATATATATAAAATTCTCTCAAGTAGTATATATATATATATATATATATATATATATATATATATATATATATATATATATATATATATATATATATATATATATATATATATATATATATATATATTTTCATATATATATATATTATATATATATATATATATATATATATATATATATAATAAATTTATATATATATATATATATATATATATATATATATATATATATATATAAATATATATATATATATATATATATATATATATATATATAATATAAATTTATATATATATATATATATATATATATATATATATATATATATATATATATATATATATATATATATATATATATATATATATAATATAAATTTTATATATATATATATATATATATATATATATATATATATATATATATATATATATATATATATATATATATAATATATATATATATAATATAAATTTTATATATATATATATATATATATATATATATATATATATATATATATATATATATATATATATATATATAATATAAATTTTATATATATATATATATATATATATATATATATATATATATATATATATATATATATATATATATATATATATTTTTGGATCCGCTCCCTATATATTCTAAGGGGGACTTTTGATCCGCTCACTATATATATATATATATATATATATATATATATATATATATATATATATATATATATATTAGCAAAAAGGGAAAATTTATTGAAAGGAAAAGGTGGCTCATGCAGAGCGTTACAACAGTTGTGGAGCCCACAAAACACAAAACGGGCTGCTAACACCAGGTAGTAACATAACACAGTGGACTAAACAGAAATTAGAAAATCGAAATTCGAATTCGAACCGTCGCACGCAACCCGAGGGGGGGAAACGCGCTTTGGGAACTGTGCGGGCTCACAGGCTGCCCAAGGAAAGGGCACGCGGCCCTAGGTGGGAGGGTTAGCGGGCACGCCACACTCAGCGGGGCGCACGCCACGAGGCGCGGGGGGCTGTCCAACGCGGGCGCGCGGACCGAGGTGACAGCCCGCACGAACCGAGGCGCCACGTGTCCCGGCCCGGCATGAAACCCGGAGCGGTGGCTCCGCCGACGGAGGGCACGGAGGAGGGAGTTCCGGGGCCGCGCAGAACACGGAGGCGGATGCTCCGCCGGCGGAGGGCTCGGAGGAGGGAGAAGGGGGGGTTTCCGTCGAGGGGAGGAACCCGACGGCGTGGAGAAGCGGAGGCAGGGGGCGACGGCGGCCGTAGGGGGACCTGACGAGGCGGCAAGACGGCCGGAGGTGAAGGACGCAGGCTCCCGCGGGGGGGGAGTACGACCTCCGGGCTGACGCGAGCACTCACCGTCGGGGAGCCAGCATCCGGCGTAGGGAACGCCGGAGGGCGGGGAATTCAGCGAGGGGGGATGACGGAGGAGGGAGGGGCTGGTGAGCGGCTGGGGGCAGGGGCGACGCCGCTGGAAAGCCGACCGCCACCGGCTCTCGTGCCGAGGGCTGCGTAGGAGCGACCGCAGGGCCGGAGACGGAGGCCGGAGAGGAGGAGGAGGCTCCACCCAACAATGAGTGAGCGGAGTTGGGCCACAAGGAGGGAGCGGCCGGGGAAGCTGCCGCGGCGTCGGAGGCGGAGGCAGGAGAGGGGGGGAGGATCTGCCGAGGCCGGAGGGGGCTGAGGGCCACGAGGAGGGCGCGTCCGGGGTAGGCGAGCACCACGGGAAGGGAGCGGGGTTGATCCTCACCGGGTGAGGTGGCGCGGCAGAGGGGGGCGACGAGGGAGGGTTCCACCGGGGGAGATGGGGCCGGGCACTGCTCCGGCCGAGGGTTGGCGGGAGGAGCCGACGCCCGGCGAGGAGGTCGATGGCGCTGATCCTCCGGTGGAGCTACCGGCGGAGGAGAAGGGCCGGAAGCCCGACGCCTCGCCCGGGAGTGGTGCCGCCGCTTACGCCGAGGATGGCGACCACTCCGAGAGGGTTGGGGCAGGACGAAGGGGAAGCCGGGGAGGTGAGTGGTGCCGGACGGAGGGAAGCCGGTGAGGTGAGGGGGGGGCCCCACTGGGGGACGGACCAGGCGCTGGACGGCCAGCCAGGGGAGGAGGAGCCTCCGAGTGGCACGAAGAAGCCAAAGGGAGTGGGCTGGCCGGGAAAGCCGACCGGCCAGCCTTGCCACCAAATCCCAAGGGGAAGGGGGGGCGGAGAGGAGAGGATGGGGGCACCCTCCGACTCCCTCCGGCTGCGGCTGGCCAGAGAATCCCTCCGGCTGCGGCTGTCCTGGGTCTGCCCCATCTCTATCCTATATATATATATATATATATATATATATATATATATATATATATATATATATATATATATATATATATATATATATATATATATAGGGAAAAAAAAAATATATATATATATAGGGAGTGGATCAAAAGTCCCCCTTAGAAAACCCCCTAAAAACCCCCCTCACTCTAATTCGTAATATTAATGTTAATATTAATTTTAATATTAATGTTAAGGTTAATATTATTATTTTATATTAATTTTATGTTAATGTTAATGTTAATGTCAATATTAATTTTAATGTTAAGTCTAATGTTAATTTTAGTATTTAATGTTAATATTAACATTAATATTAATATTAAATTACGGATTAAAGTGAGGGAGATTTTTAGGGGGTTTTCTAAGGGGGACTTTGTCCGACGTTGCGGATACCCCGCATCACACAGGCCAATTCATCATTGCTCTGACCAACGCCCCCGCTCGAGGCCGCGGCCAAATGGCCGCCGAGCCACCCCGAGTGGAGTGAGTGGGAGCGTGAACCCGCAAGGGCTCGAACTCACGACCTCCCCACTGGGAGCCACTCGTCCTAACCCATTATATATATATATATATATATATATATATATATATATATATATATATATATATATATATATATATATATATATATATATATATATTAGAGCTATACCTGTGTGTATATGTACTGTGGGGTGTGTGTGTGTGTGAGTGTAATTGTGCAGTAAGGGGGGAAAAGTTCTATTTATAGCAAAATATATGTGATGGTGAAAGGAAAAATTAAAATAGGAAAGGAGTAAAATATGAGAATTCTAAGAATCCTGAAACCAATATGACAACCCAAACCTTGGTGTCAAACCAAGGTTCATAGTTTCAAGAAGACTGAAAAGAAAGTTTAGTTCAAAACTTGAGTTCGACATCAATTACAAACACTGAGTATTAAGTCAGTTCAAAACCTGAGAATGCAAGGGTAAATCAACCCGAGAATTTCCTCGGTTCACAATGAAACGAATCTGGGAATACAATTTGAAAACTGGAATGAACATGAAGTCTTTAGTAAAACCAAACTGAAAATGAAATATGAAACCAAACAAAACATGAGATTAAACATCTCACAAACATTTGAAATCCATTCAAACTCACTGTTCAAACATAGTATCATAACCAACCAGTTCGAACCCAATTTCTAAACAAACTTGAAAATCAAACACAAATCAATTGTACAGTGACATGGACAGGTCATACAAATCCCCTCGAGTCTTCTCGTGTCCCAAGAACTGGACACGATACGACATGAACCCAAATCAACCGTGAAACAGTGCACAGACTGCACTGTCTCACGCGGGCGTGTCAGGGGCTCGTGGACACGACACAGGTCATGTCGTGTCTCGTGATCATGCACGAGGGTCGACCTAGCATAGGTCTAGGTGTCCAACACCCTGCCACACGATCACGTGTCCACGTGTCGAAGATTCATGCGCGTATCAGACGCGATTTCTCGCGTGCGCACAGTGTGGCTGAAATCAGTGCGCGTGAGATTTCTCGAGATCTACTCGATGAAATCTCATGAAACTTGATCAGCCCTGTGTCAGTCAAGTGGCCTACGTGTCCACCAATTGTAGGGTCATGACGTGTCCTATCGTGTCCGCTACAGTGCCCGAGTAGCAGGACACGCACGCGTCTCGTGTGCGAGTGGGTTCGTGCCCAATTTGGACATGGACACAGCGTAAATTTTTCCCCCAGTGTGACACAAACCCATAAGCAATGTATAGATCTATATTCATATTCAAAAAGATTTCAAAATTTCGAATAAAAACCCCTTGGGACATTTCATCGAACACGTTCACAAAGACACTGATACGTGTCCGATACGGACATCAAACCACTATCAATTTCTACAAAACTCATCCTACAGCTAGGGAACACCTAGATGGATGCATCTACGGGAAAAATTCATAAAATTAAAGGGTTTTGGAGAGATTACCTATTGACGGTGAATTTCCTATAGAAAGCTCCAAAAGTGTAAGACCCAGTTTTCTGAAATTGGGATTTTTTGAAAATTTATTATTTTTATTATTTAATAATGGTGTTTTAGTCATAATATGATTTTTGGTGATTTTAGTTAATTTAAAACTATTTTCTAAGTCATAACTTGTAACTTTGTGATTTGACTAGTATAACCCTAGTGTAAACCCTAGAGATTTTATAACCTAGAGACTAACCATGATCATGTGAGCCTAACCATAGGTTTAGAACATCAAATTAGGGCTTTTTAGCCTAAAGGGTATTTTGGTAATTTATTAGAATTTATTTGGATTTATGTGTTTTTATTATTATTTAATTAGTGGATTAGTGTCATGTTAGTCCCTAACCTAGTTTAGCCTAATCTAGGGGTTAGCTACTAACCTAGAAGACTAAGTGTAGGTATTTACTTTATGTTGTAAATATCTTAGGATTGAAATATCTTAGATATTTACTTTATAGATATTTTCATGAAACCTAGAAATATCTACTTGGTCCAAGCCTTAAGAGCTAAGCTAGCAAGGTGTAAAGGAACCCTAAATATCTACCCTACCCCCCCATGGCAGCCACACCCTACCCCCTTCCATATAAACACACCCCCCCCCTCTTCATTCATGCTATTTTTCCATTACACTAAAAACCTAGTTTCCCTACCACTTCAACCCTTCACCACTTAACCAATTTAACTCCAAATTGAGCCTAGTTTCTTGCATTAGACTCCCCTACACTAGAGGATACCAATTGTGGCTTGCTAGCAAGGATTCGTGAAGCTTTGGACATTGGGAGTCGAAGAAGGATCTCATTCAAATAGGCCTATATTTGAGGATTTTGCACATATAGGTAAATGTCTCTAAACCATATTAATATTGAAATTTTTCTTCATAAATGCATGCATATAGGTGTATACTAGCTGTGGGTAAAGTTTGGTGGAATCTAGGGTTGTTTGAAGTCCGTATCGGACACGTATCCTATGGTTTAAATTAGTGTTTGACAAAATGCCTCAAGAAGAGGACTTTCTGTTTTTGCAAAACTTTTTGAACAAAAACCTAGCCTAGACCTTGCTAACCCTAACCCTAATTCACTGACCTCATTTTAGGGTTGTGTCCGTGTCCAAATTGGACACGAACCCACGGTTTTCACAGTGCACAGACACAGTGTACATCTCCTGCTACTCGACACTTAGCACGGACACTGTAGGACACGAGGACACGGGAAATTTGACACAGAGGAGGGGGCAACCTCTGTCATGCCCCCCCTCGAGTTTGAGACACGTTGGTGTCGTGTCGAGAGAGCACGGACACGTGCACTGGTCGTGCACTGACAGTGCACGCACACACAGACACTTGACTTTGAGCGTGTCGTGTTCACTGTACACGACACGTGGACACTTCGTAGTGTCATGGACACGAAGCCTATCCATAGGCGAACACATTGGACACAACCACGTGGTGTCACGTGTCCCGTGTCGCGAATACGAGACACGCGAAATCACTGACACGCGGTCTAAAACACGTATTTTAGGGCTTCTGATACGCGTGTCGTGTCCACTCTACACGACACGTGGACGCGTATCAGGGCCATGGACACGTACCCTAGACCTAGGCGCACCTTGGGGCACGAGCACGAGGCCTGTGTCGCGTCGTGTCGTGTCCTAGATCGATTTAGGTTTTTCACTGATACACAGTGTATCAGTGTATTTCCAGTTTACCCGAGTGACTTTAGACCCTCGTGGACACGCCGTGTCGTGTCGTGACACCGTGTCAGGCCATTAGGATCCTAGACTAACCTAGGGGCTTCAATTACCAACCAAGATTAGGTTGTCTTAGCTCGGTTTAGTTGGAGTTTGGTTTAACCTAAGATCTAGGTTCACAGTCCAGTTTTCCAGTTTTGGAATTGTTTCCAGTTTTCCAAAACGAATTTCAAATCTAATTTTAGTATGATTAATGCTTGTACATGTGTATTTTCAGTGTATATATATGTAGTATATATGTATGTGTGTGTGTGGGTGAGTTTTCAGGGTATTGGGTTGTGTGTGTAGATTGTTGTGTATGTATATACATACATTGTATATATGTACTGTGTATGTGTGTGTTTGGGGCTAGGATTTCTTGGTTCCTGATTCCAGGAAACCCCCCCCCTGTCCAAACCATTCTCCTCTCTCTCCCTGTCTCTCTCTCTCTTTCCCTCTCTCTATATCTATATATATATATTGTATATATGTATTAGGCAATATACATATACATTTTGTATGTATATATATATGTTATAGATATATATTAGTGTATATATATGTTTATATATATATATATATATGTGGGGTTATGGGTATATTACATAGTGACCCTTTATATATAGGTTATATATATATTTGTATAGATTCTATTGTAGGTATAAACCTATGAACCCTATGACCATTGACCTAGGTTACTAGCCTATGGGCTATAGAGTTAGCCTATGGCCCATGACCCATGAGTCTAGACTTGACCTTAGGCCTATTGGGCCTAGTTTGACTACAAGTTTGACCATGGTTGACCAAAGTCAACTATAGGTCAAACCTTAACCAAATTGACCTAGAAATAGTTTGGATGGACTCTAAATGACTTGGTGACCTAAGTTTGACTAAACCCTAGACTATTGACTAGTTGGTTTAGACTTTGACCTATATAAGGGTATTATTTATGACTTGGTTATATAGATAGCCCTATGTAGAGTGAAGATATGTATGGGGTTAAGTAGGATACTTAGAGTTGAGTCTTGATTGAGTTAGACTATGGTTTAGCTTGATTATAAGATTAAGTTTGGTGTTGTACTATATATATTTATATGTGATGTACTTGTATAGGGAGTTGGTTATACCTTAGCTTTGTAGAATGGTATCTTAGGTATCCTAAGACAAGTTAGCCTATGGTTAGTTAAGTAACCTTATAGAGTTTGACTTAAAAAGTTGACCCCTGGCTTACTTACCTGACTGACTAGTCTTTGTTTGACCAATACCTTAGTTGGTCTAAGTTTGACCTAGACTTGACCCAGATTGATCATGTTGACTAGTATTTGACTAGTTTGATTAGAGTGTTGACCAGGAGTTGACTTTAACCTAGATTTGACTAATCTTGACTTGTTTGACCTTGTATGACTTAGTTTGATTTCCTGTGACCTAATATGATTTGATTTGACTTAGTTTGACTGTAGAGTTGACCAAGTTTGACTTTGACCTAGATTGGCTTAGAATTCATATAGATTGCATCGTAGATTTCATTTACCTTCATTTTGGACATGTCATAACTGTATTGCTCTATTTTAGGACATTGTGACCTTGGTACAGACATCTGATATTACACTACTCTTTCCAGAGTAACAGGCGAGTACATTCTCTGATAATTCTCTCATTTATTTGTCGATTACTGTATTTCAGTTCTAGTTAGTTCTATGTGATTCTCTGTATCAACACGTATGGATATTTCTGGATTCATGTATCGACACATACCTTACTTGCTGGCCTCTATTACTGGAGTCATTAGTATCATTCCGGAATCATTTCTGGAATCATCACGTATTGGCCAGACTCATCTCGATTCTTTTGTCGATTTTGGATTCACTTGCTGGGCGGGGAAATATTGAGTAAGACATGTAGACATACCCCAAATCCGGAATCTCCTACTGGAATCTACCGGAAGCATAGCCATCTCTTGCCCGATCAGTGAGAGATGTGCCTGATACCTACAGCCGTTTGCATGTCGACCTCGATATTTTAAAACACACTGTTAGATCATAGTTGGACTCACCCTGGTTTCATTGATCACTGTTGGACTCATCTTGTACTGGAAATTATCTGGTATCAGATTATATGGACTGGACTCACACTGGGATTATATTAGACTTATATCGTACTGTCTGGACTCACACATGATATTCTAGTTCAGTTAGCTTTTATTACAGTCTTCATTGCCATGATTCTTCTCTTGTTTTAGTTACCTTTCTTTTCTTGTATCTTACTGTTTCTCTATGCCATCATTACCTGCATAGAACTGCCATGTTCATCAATAAAACTGTCTATAACTGCTTTATAGTTCTTTGTCATTTACTTGGGTTTTTCTTGATGAGTTGTGCTCGTTCCCGTCCTGATTGGACCTGTTGAAAATATTACAGATGATAATCCTGTGGACACATGCCCTGCTTACCATGGACCTGGCGAGGGATTAGCTACCTTTGGTTCTGACTCTCAGAAGTGATTCAGGAGATTAGCTAGTAGACTACTTTAGCTTTCATGTTTTGGCTTGTTGTATTAAAGTTAAGATATTGAGTCTGTATTAAGTTGGTTTGAGATATTGGAGTATTATTTAGCAGTTAGTTGTTGTTGTCTTTAATTCCTTAGGTATAACTTCTGTGTTATCTTTTCGTGTTTAGACTGTGTTGAGTAGATCATACCCTTTACTTGCCCTCCATTCGGAGCTGATATCTGGACAAGTACTTTTTATATTCACTGCATGAGATTAGTTAGCAACCTAGAACAGCTTACTACCGCCGACACTGCGGCGTAGGCTGGACGTAACCACTTCTCGTGCCCCTATACTGGGTGCGGGTCGTGACACGTTTTTAGTGGTGGCCCATGCAGGTCTGTCGACTAAATTGTTTGGTTACGTTATTGTACCAAGCATTCCTGCAATTAGGAACTTAAGGTATTAGGATGAGAGTATATCCAATCACTGTTAGGATTTCATGAGAGATTCCAGGACGACCCTTGAGAATCTTATTTTGAACTTCGATATTGAAAACCCTTTTCCTCTTGTTTTAATTCACCCTCACTCCTTGATGTTTAAGGGATCTTGAACTATTTAACCTTATTCATCATTACCTCCCTTATATTTTGACCTTCTTTACTGCTAATTTAGCCTTAGTTTTGCAAGCTTATATTTTATCGAGCTTGATCACGACATATTTTATTGGGGGCTAGTACCCACTAACATATTGTCTAATCAGGGCCGGTGCATGATGGTCTGATCAACCTATTGCACTTTGGTTCGCTTTCATATATTATTCTACATGGATGGAGCCACTTGCAGGTTCTGTTCTTTCAAATTCATTCCCATCTTGTTGTATGATTCCATTAGTACCTGTCAGGATATGCTTGTGATATACTAGATAGTGTAGTTACCCTGTTCAAGACTGTGAAATCACGACCAGTAGGGCTATGATTGCATGTTATCTTTTTGACTCTGATTGACTGGGGGTTTGACCTAGGAGGAGTACGACTATCTTAATTTCGAGGACGAAATTTTTCTAAGGAGGGTAGACTTGTAAGACCCAGTTTTCTGAAATTGGGATTTTTTGAAAATTTATTATTTTTATTATTTAATAATGGTGTTTTAGTCATAATATGATTTTTGGTGATTTTAGTTAATTTAAAACTATTTTCTAAGTCATAACTTGTAACTTTGTGATTTGACTAGTATAACCCTAGTGTAAACCCTAGAGATTTTATAACCTAGAGACTAACCATGATCATGTGAGCCTAACCATAGGTTTAGAACATCAAATTAGGACTTTTTAGCCTAAAGGGTATTTTGGTAATTTATTAGAATTTATTTGGATTTATGTGTTTTTATTATTATTTAATTAGTGGATTAGTGTCATGTTAGTCCCTAACCTAGTTTAGCCTAATCTAGGGATTAGCTACTAACCTAGAAGACTAAGTGTAGGTATTTACTTTATGTTGTAAATATCTTAGGATTGAAATATCTTAGATATTTACTTTATAGATATTTTCATGAAACCTAGAAATATCTACTTGGTCCAAGCCTTAAGAGCTAAGCTAGCAAGGTGTAAAGGAACCCTAAATATCTACCCTACCCCCCATGGCAGCCACACCCTACCCCCTTCCATATAAACACACCCCCCCTCTTCATTCATGCTATTTTTCCATTACACTAAAAACCTAGTTTCCCTACCACTTTAACCCTTCACCACTTAACCAATTTAACTCCAAATTGAGCCTAGTTTCTTGCATTAGACTCCCCTACACTAGAGGATACCAATTGTGGCTTGCTAGCAAGGATTCGTGAAGCTTTGGACATTGGGAGTCGAAGAAGGATCTCATTCAAATAGGCCTATATTTGAGGATTTTGCACATATAGGTAAATGTCTCTAAACCATATTAATATTGTAATTTTTCTTCATAAATGCATGCATATAGGTGTATACTAGCTGTGGGTAAAGTTTGGTGGAATCTAGGGTTGTTTGAAGTCCGTATCGGACACGTATCCTATGGTTTAAATTAGTGTTTGACAAAATGCCTCAAGAAGAGGACTTTCTGTTTTTGCAAAACTTTTTGAACAAAAACCTAGCCTAGACCTTGCTAACCCTAACCCTAATTCACTGACCTCATTTTAGGGTTGTGTCCGTGTCCAAATTGGACACGAACCTACGGTTTTCACAGTGCACAGACACACTGTACATCCCCTGCTACTCGACACTTAGCACGGACACTGTAGGACACGAGGACACGGGAAATTTGACACAGAGGAGGGGGCAACCTCTGTCATGCCCCCCCTCGAGTTTGAGACACGTTGGTGTCGTGTCGAGAGAGCACGGACACGTGCACTGGTCGTGCACTGACAGTGCACGCACACACAGACACTTGACTTTGAGCGTGTCGTGTTCACTGTACACGACACGTGGACACTTCGTAGTGTCATGGACACGAAGCCTATCCATAGGCGAACACATTGGACACAACCACGTGGTGTCACGTGTCCCGTGTCACGAATACGAGACACGCGAAATCACTGACACGCGGTCTAAAACACGTATTTTAGGGCTTCTGATACGCGTGTCGTGTCCACTCTACACGACATGTGGACGCGTATCAGGGCCATGGACACGTACCCTAGACCTAGGCGCACCTTGGGGCACGAGCACGAGGCCTGTGTCGCGTCGTGTCGTGTCCTAGATCGATTTAGGTTTTTCACTGATACACAGTGTATCAGTGTATTTCCAGTTTACCCGAGTGACTTTAGACCCTCGTGGACACGCCGTGTCGTGTCGTGACACCGTGTCAGGCCATTAGGATCCTAGACTAACCTAGGGGCTTCAATTACCAACCAAGATTAGGTTGTCTTAGCTCGGTTTAGTTGGAGTTTGGTTTAACCTAAGATCTAGGTTCACAGTCCAGTTTTCCAGTTTTGGAATTGTTTCCAGTTTTCCAAAACGAATTTCAAATCTAATTTTAGTATGATTAATGCTTGTACATGTGTATTTTCAGTGTATATATATGTAGTATATATGTATGTGTGTGTGTGGGTGAGTTTTCAGGGTATTGGGTTGTGTGTGTAGATTGTTGTGTATGTATATACATACATTGTATATATGTACTGTGTATGTGTGTGTTTGGGGCTAGGATTTCTTAGTTCCTGATTCCAGAAAACCCCCCCTGTCCAAACCATTCCCCTCTCTCTCCCTGTCTCTCTCTCTCTCTTTCCCTCTCTCTATATCTATATATATATATTGTATATATGTATTAGGCAATATACATATACATTTTGTATGTATATATATATGTTATAGATATATATTAGTGTATATATATGTTTATATATATATGTGGGGTTATGGGTATATTACATAGTGACCCTTTATATATAGGTTATATATATATTTGTATAGATTCTATTGTAGGTATAAACCTATGAACCCTATGACCATTGACCTAGGTTACTAGCCTATGGGCTGTAGAGTTAGCCTATGGCCCATGACCCATGAGTCTAGACTTGACCTTAGGCCTATTGGGCCTAGTTTGACTACAAGTTTGACCATGGTTGACCAAAGTCAACTATAGGTCAAACCTTAACCAAATTGACCTAGAAATAGTTTGGATGGACTCTAAATGACTTGGTGACCTAAGTTTGACTAAACCCTAGACTATTGACTAGTTGGTTTAGACTTTGACCTATATAAGGGTATTATTTATGACTTGGTTATATAGATAGCCCTATGTAGAGTGAAGATATGTATGGGGTTAAGTAGGATACTTAGAGTTGAGTCTTGATTGAGTTAGACTATGGTTTAGCTTGATTATAAGATTAAGTTTGGTGTTGTACTATATATATTTATATGTGATGTACTTGTATAGGGAGTTGGTTATACCTTAGCTTTGTAGAATGGTATCTTAGGTATCCTAAGACAAGTTAGCCTATGGTTAGTTAAGTAACCTTATAGAGTTTGACTTAAAAAGTTGACCCCTGGCTTACTTACCTGACTGACTAGTCTTTGTTTGACCAATACCTTAGTTGGTCTAAGTTTGACCTAGACTTGACCCAGATTGATCATGTTGACTAGTATTTGACTAGTTTGATTAGAGTGTTGACCAGGAGTTGACTTTAACCTAGATTTGACTAATCTTGACTTGTTTGACCTTGTATGACTTAGTTTGATTTCCTGTGACCTAATATGATTTGATTTGACTTAGTTTGACTGTAGAGTTGACCAAGTTTGACTTTGACCTAGATTGGCTTAGAATTCATATAGATTGCATCGTAGATTTCATTTACCTTCATTTTGGACATGTCATAACTGTATTGCTCTATTTTAGGACATTGTGACCTTGGTACAGACATCTGATATTACACTACTCTTTCCAGAGTAACAGGCGAGTACATTCTCTGATAATTCTCTCATTTATTTGTCGATTACTGTATTTCAGTTCTAGTTAGTTCTATGTGATTCTCTGTATCAACACGTATGGATATTTCTGGATTCATGTATCGACACATACCTTACTTGCTGGCCTCTATTACTGGAGTCATTAGTATCATTCCGGAATCATTTCTGGAATCATCACGTATTGGCCAGACTCATCTCGATTCTTTTGTCGATTTTGGATTCACTTGCTGGGCGGAGAAATATTGAGTAAGACATGTAGACATACCCCAAATCCGGAATCTCCTACTGGAATCTACCGGAAGCATAGCCATCTCTTGCCCGATCAGTGAGAGATGTGCCTGATACCTACAGCCGTTTGCATGTCGACCTCGATATTTTAAAACACACTGTTAGATCATAGTTGGACTCACCCTGGTTTCATTGATCACTGTTGGACTCATCTTGTACTGGAAATTATCTGGTATCAGATTATATGGACTGGACTCACACTGGGATTATATTAGACTTATATCGTACTGTCTGGACTCACACATGATATTCTAGTTCAGTTAGCTTTTATTACAGTCTTCATTGCCATGATTCTTCTCTTGTTTTAGTTACCTTTCTTTTTTTGTATCTTACTGTTTCTCTATGCCATCATTACCTGCATAGAACTGCCATGTTCATCAATAAAACTGTCTATAACTGCTTTATAGTTCTTTGTCATTTACTTGGGTTTTTCTTGATGAGTTGTGCTCGTTCCCGTCCTGATTGGACCTGTTGAAAATATTACAGATGATAATCCTGTGGACACATGCCCTGCTTACCATGGACCTGGCGAGGGATTAGCTACCTTTGGTTCTGACTCTCAGGAGTGATTCAGGAGATTAGCTAGTAGACTACTTTAGCTTTCATGTTTTGGCTTGTTGTATTAAAGTTAAGATATTGAGTCTGTATTAAGTTGGTTTGAGATATTGGAGTATTATTTAGCAGTTAGTTGTTGTTGTCTTTAATTCCTTAGGTATAACTTCTGTGTTATCTTTTCGTGTTTAGACTGTGTTGAGTAGATCATACCCTTTACTTGCCCTCCATTCGGAGCTGATATCTGGACAAGTACTTTTTATATTCACTGCATGAGATTAGTTAGCAACCTAGAACAGCTTACTACCGCCGACACTGCGGCGTAGGCTGGACGTAACCACTTCTCGTGCCCCTATACTGGGTGCGGGTCGTGACAAAAAGTGAAGATCCTCTTTGCGACTCCAAAACTCCGATGCTCTTCAAATCTAAGTTTTCTCACCATCAACAATTCATATACAAAGATCAGAACCCAATGCAAGAGAATAGGGTTTATAAGGAGAAGAAATGAAGAAAATAGGAAGAATACTTACTAGGGTTTTGCCAGAAGGAGGAGGAATGGAAAAGAGAAACAATTCTCATTAAGAGGTATTAAATAGGGTTCCCTTGACCTAGCTTGGCCGGCCACAACATGGGTGGGCCAGGGTTTCCTAACAGTTGGGCTTGGGCTTCTTTCCACGATCAAAAATGATTCATTAATTTAATGGTTTCTAGCTAGCCTCTATTCACACTTGCTAATTAGCTTCAAACCTGAAACTAACTAGAATAGGATTTATTAATACTAACTAATCATGCTAACTAAGTCACTAAGTAATGGTGAGACACTAGGCTAGGTTGCACCAAGGCTATACTATCAAAAGGCCAAAAATTACAACACCACTAATATAATATTTTAAAATAATCAAAAAAATGACAATTACCAAAATACCCTTAACTAGGAAAATGGATGTGACAGACACAGAAATATTCACAAAACCACTAACCGAAGATCGTTTTAACTATTTACGTCGCGAGCTAGGCATTCTTGAATTTTTGGAGTCAAAATGTGTTATAATTAATAAAAATACTTAAAAACTTAAAATTCAACGATTTAACGATTTATTAATCGAAGCTATTTTGGGTACAAGCTGAAAGGGTTCTTCTGTCAACAAGGCTTAAAAGCCTAAGTGACACGGTGCCAAGTGTCTTCAAACTACTGCTAACTGGAATCTGGCCCCTACAGCTAACCCAAGGTAATGGATATTAATTAATCAATGAATTACAAGTTTCTAGGAAATTTTTATCATTCATTACTCAATAGATGAACCAAAATTCAAGTGGCCGAACTCGGACCGAATTCGGACCTAACTCTGTGGGGACTTTTTATATATTCAGCAATTCGAAACAGCATCCCTCTCCTTCATCTTCTTCCCCAAAATAGCCGACCACAACCCCCTAAAACCCTAATTTTCAAAATCCTAGATCCTAGAAAGCTCTATCTAAGGCTTCCCAACCCGAATTCCTTAGATCTAATCCGTTCTGAAGGCTTCCTATTATATTCTTGTTCATTTTGAGGTATAATTTTGTGTCTTTCTTTTCTCTCTCAATTTCGTTTTGCCACCTAGAGTGTTTAAGAGAAAGAAAAGTAGAAATGCTGCCTCATCTTCTACTTTTGAGTATGAATCCGTTAATCTCTTTAGTCCCTCTCGTCCTGATGACGATGAGGAATATGATCCGACACTATTTGTTTCACTAGAGAGATCTACCAATTGGTTTGATCATTTTCGTTATCGTGAAATATGTCCGGGTAAAATAATTAATTTTACTGTTTTATCGAAATATTGTAATACTTTTGAAAATCTAGATCTTCGTGAATTTTTAGAAGTTTCAAATCCAACTCATGAAAATGTGGTTCGCATGTTTTATTGTAACTTGCAAGAATTTGACAATTGCATTCATTCATCGGTTAGCGGGATAAAATTTAAATTTAATTCTACCGACTTGAGTAAGTATTTTCAATGCCAAACAACGGTGACGCTCTTGTCGACATAACAAAAGTTTAATTTCTTGACAGCATGACTCTTGAATCCTTCAAAGTCGTGTTGTGTCATCCAGATCTGGTTCCTCGGAGACGGACGCAACTTAAACCAATATTTTTATGAGTTGCATCACATTATTATTTCATTTCTTTTACCAAAGACGGGATCTAATATCGAAATCACGTATTTGGAATTATCTGCGAATATTCACTTTGGGATTTCCTTTTCCTTTTCCAAAACCATGTTAGCACTCATTACCAACTATCGGAGAGCAGGTCGTAACCTCCTTTACCCTATGCATCTGACAGCAATCTACCAGAAATTTGTTATTCCTTTGGATTTTTGTCCTATCTCTAGAACGCCTTCAGAGCTTCTTAGGTCTAGGAGATTCCCACATCATCCTGGTGATGCTCCACCTCCACCTCCGCCTCCTCCAGCTCCAGTTCAAGCCCCAGCAGATGCTCCAACTAATCCAGCCCCCGCAGCCCATGGTCACACTATCGACAAGATGTATCAGCGGTTTGATACTTTTGTCACTCTTCAGGGACAACAGCGTTAGGCCGACCTGACTCATTATAGTGACACTGAGTTCCGCCACATTTCTCAGGTTCAGATCTTGAGAAATGCCATAGCAGACATGCAGTGGACGATGGCTCATCATCCTACTGTACCGACGACTATCATCTGTCACCCTACCTTTGACGGACCGAGACTTTATGAGGCTCCTACCTTCGTCTACTTCAACCCGATGACTGCATATTTTGATCCAACCCAGCCGCATGTTGATACCTCGCCTACTGATGCTGCTGCTGGTGCGGATAGTTGATATGATATTTTGGACTTAGTGTTATGTGGATTTGTTTGATGATGATGATCTATAGTAGCACATTTAGTTTTTATGCATTTTGGACTCTTTTGCTTCAGTTGTAGTAACACTTTATTATTAGACTATCATAAAAAATTATTTTATTTGAGCTTTTACTTCTTTTCATATACTACTGCTACTGCTACTACTACTGCTGATATTCTAGTTTCCATACTATTTGAGTTGTAATGTTGTCTTGTCATTTCATATAATATTTGGTATTACTCTGCATTTCGTTGTTGTTGTTTGGCTCATAAATTGCGGGAAAGCCATATTTTGATTACATGATAAAAGGGGAGATGACATACCAAAAATCAAAAGTTTTAAGATTTCAGACAAGTCAGGTATATTTTCTCAGTTTCAAGATAATATTTTGATATAGACTCAAAGTTTGTCAATTATCAAAATAGGAAAAATTGTTGGCCCACTGGTCATGATCATACCTGATTTTGATAATCAACGTCAACTTTGGTCGATATGTAAAATATACACAGCTACAGGTATCTCTATACAAACGACTCGTCGTCATCAAAGAATCAAAAATAATGGAATCAAGATCAAGACTTTTACATATTTCTTCTGTATTTTTATTTTTATTTGAGCCTAGAAAAATATGTAAGATTGATCGGTTCGGTACTGGCTTGGCTATTTTCAGTCCACAAAATATAGTCTTCCTATCCACAAATTCCTATTAAAATTCCACAAAACTAAAATAGCCCAAAACCCATCAAATTGGCCCAAAAACAGTTCTGTTAGAACCCTGGCAGAACTCAGCCCGAATTTGGTCAAGGTTGTTTCAATTTATTTTTGAACTCCCTGAATATCTGTATCCAATGTTTGAATGCGAGATTTCTGCATGCGAACTCTGCCCGAACTCTGTCAGACTTCAGTTCATAAAAACAATATAAATAGAGAGAAAATTTCATATTTCTAAATTATCCAATCTCATTCACTTTCTCTTCTCTATTCCTTAAGTGTTTTCTACGAGCTATACACTTTCATATTTAGCCTATACTACCCTTAGCCAAGCTAGTATTAGTTCAGTTCAATCTAGAGTTTGTTTTGAAGAATTGTATCGGATGCTATCTCAGAAAACGTTCAAGTTTTCAAACGCCTTCTAGAGTCGATCGTGCACTCGTCGCCAAGCACGGTGTTCTTGAAGTTGGTCATGCACTTGTCCCCAAGCACGGTATTGTAAAAGTTGCAAGCACTCAGCTAAAGCTTGTGCCATAGTGGATTAACATCGAGCGGGAGTACTCGAGACTGGACTAGTCCTCCACGAGGGAAACCAGTATATATCGCTGTGTCACTGAGTTTGAATCTTCTTAACCTTTACTTTTGCTGCAATTCATATAATATTATTGATCTGCTCTTACTAGCCATATTACATAACTTTTTAGATTGTGATATTTATTCCGCTGCACGCACACACTCTATTCACATCCCCCCTCTCCCCCCCCCCCCCTTCCTTCTAGAGTTGTTCAATGGTCCTACAGGAGGGGCATAGTTAGGATTAGGGTTTAGGTTAGATTTATTTAGGACAAAATAATCAAATTTAATCGTGTGTGATGCATATGGCCATTAAGTTAACAAAAGTTAAGAAGGTAGTAAATTGCCAAAGTGGTTATAGTTCATAGTCAGTCAGGTATTGTTCAGAGTATGCTACTATAACTTTGTCCTTTTTTCTTCGGTAATTTTAATGCATGAGTTAGGAATTATACAACCACTTGATTTTTTTTAATTTGTATTCAGGCGTGGATATATAAATCAGGATGAAATGGTGAGAACCATATATGGGATGGACGAATGGAACTTACTCACGATGACCTTGCTCAACGGTTAGTGACAAGAACAAAAGATCCTAGCCATCCATGCTATAATCTTGTGGCAAGTGGCAGTGTCAACGGATACAAATCTACTCTTTCCAAAATTGTGTACGTGTTCCTTCTATAAAAATGTGGATCCCACATGTTATTTAAAAAATAACACCTACCCACAATCAATGTAATCTATATTTCTATAGAAAACATGACATGTTTGTTAGTCCCGGGACGTAAATTTTCGATAGAAAACTGAAATTATGCAACACTTCAAAGAAGGTGCACGAGAGAGATCCCGGAGGATGCTGAGAAAATGAACACTAATGTGTCACTTCGAAGAAGGCAAAAAAGAATTCGTAGCAGCAGTAGCAAAAGTCCACTAACGTTTTCTGATTAGATCAGAAACGTTCTCGTTTAGAATGAGATAAAAGTGAATGAACAGAAATGGTGAAATGGCCTGCTGGGGTGAATGATCATCGGCGCTCAAAGCTTGATTCGCCCCACACGAACAGTTTCCAGGAACCAACAAGTTCGACGGAGAACTTGGGAATACTCCACTCTTGACTCCTCGGATGGCGCGGAACTCTGCTCACAAAGTACCTCTCTTCTCTGCTCTGAACTTAGAGAATTTCGTAAGAAAATTTCTGATACTTAGTACTGTCCCTGAGAGAGAAAAGAGGGACTTTATATAGATGCACCTAGTAACTGCTCGGTATGCAGAACGTTCAGGACGTAGAAAAAATCGCTATGAACGTTCCGTAACTGCTCAAATCGTGCACAGACACGATTGAGCCAGCTAGTGCACAGCGCGCGCCAATTAGCGCATAGCGAGCGCTAACAGCGCACAGCGCGCACAATCGCGCACCACTGCGCCAACTAAACACACGCGCACTACGCGCCAACTGCGCGCCAACTGGCAGCGCCATCAAGCCGTGCCATCAGGTCGCGCTAACAGGTCGTGCCAACTGGCGCGCCACTGAGCAGCGCCAATTGGTCGCATCATCTGGCCGTGCGATCGGGCCACGCGAACGGGCACGTGATCGGCTGCACAGAGGCTCGCGCAATGATCGCACTATGCGCCTAGCGACGATGCTGACATGCTAAGTGCAAAGTGCGCTAACAAAATGCCACATTACGCCTCATGAGCCCATGAGCCCGAGTCCGAGTCCGAGTCAGAGTCGCTAAGCCCCTACGGGGCTTAGCTCCAATGGAAATTAATTCCCAAGAGCAAAATGCATAAATGCTTTACCATGGAGTCTTAACCTTACCTCCTAGTAAAATCACCCACATAGTTCCCTCCTTAGGGTCACCACCCCATGTGCACAACTCAACAACATACCAAGTATATATTGAGATACAACTCATGGTGCTTTTCCAATATGGGACTAAATAATACTAGGCATGTGTTGAGAGCAAGTTTTCTCTACATGTTCAAGGAAAAGCTCCAACAATCTCCCACATATCTCGATATATGGATTTGAGTGTTCCCCACAGTAACTGTCCATCATGCATTAGGAGAGATATCGCTGACGACTTGAATCTTCCCGCATGGGTCAAATAACAAACTATAATACAAGAATGGACTAAGCCTTGAATTTTGCACCATAGCTGTAATTTTTCACTCACATAATGTAGTTACATGTGCTTCTAGTTGCACATTAAAGGTCATCAGTGTATAATTTTGGACGTCTACAAGTTTACCCTCAAGAGACGGCCTGATATCTCTATCCATACACTATAGGTGAGTTCTTTATTAAAGAGACATGGCATGAAGCCTTGCGCTTCCCTTGCGGTACTAGGCCGCTATGATATGGCCTAAAGCCGAGGCATTACCCCTACCCGAAAACCTTATCGTAGTGTCATACTACTGTAGCATGAGGTCACAAGCCTCTTTGTAGTGCTAAACTACCCAGCATGAAGCCTTAGGCTTTCTTGCGTTGTTACGCCGCAACGACATGGCATGCAAGGCCGAGGCTTTACCCCTATCTGGGTACCTCATCGTGGTGTCGTGCCACTGTAACATGAGGACATCCTCCCCTTTGTAGTGATGTCTACAACTCTTTAATTTTATCATACAGCATTAGGCTACCTGCCTATTTGCGGTACTACGCCGCTGTAATTGGGCTAGCAAAGCCGAGGCATTATCCCTACCTGGGAACCTCAAGGTGGAGTCACCACACTGTAGCATGGAGTTTCACTCCTTGTAGTGCTGCTCTACCGTGCTTCCTTTAAAGCACACCAGGCATTCACTCTGCATGAGAACTCATTAAGGCATTTAAGCCATCCTCATCACAGGATCCGTTTTTCGCAGAAAACATATAGTAGACAACAGTGGTTGTAGGTCCGTAACCTTTCCATGCCACAGAGGACATGTACCCACTGTTCCTGATATTTTTCCAGTTAGTGGTCCTCCCTTGAACCAAAAGCTAGATGCCTAGTAGATTTCTCTTTGAACTAATAGCATAAAATTTTATGGTAGGATTGCAATAACAAAATATCAGAATGCCTTCAAGCCCATTTTACAAGCTGCGTCATCGACCAGCTGGCGCTTGAGGCCCTTGGTGAACGGATCCGCCAGGTTCTCCTGACTCCGAACATCAATCAATGCAATGACACCTCTCTTGATGAGATCGTGTACTGCCATGTGCTTTAACCGCATAGTCCTCTTCTTTCCGTTGAAGAGGTCATTTGATGCCACCGTCGCAGTCGCATGGTTGTCACAGTATATCGGAATCCCCGATATTTGCGCCCCAACCACTGGAAGATCATACATGAGCTTCTGAAGCCATTTTGCTTCCTCCGCTGCAGTATCAAGTACAAAAAACTCAGATTCCATGGAGGAACGATAGAGCATAGTCTGCTTCTTCGACTTCCACGATATAGCAGCTCTATCCATTATGAAAATGAATCCACCTGTGGACCTCTTGCTCTCCAACTCTGAGCACAAGCTGGCATTACTGAAGCCTTCTACTACCGGCGAATCTCTGTTGTAGTGCAGTGCATATATCTGAGTCTTCTTGAGATTACCCGTTTCACAGCTTTCCAGTGCTCAATGCCTGGGTTGCTCGTGAAACGACTCAGCATTCCTACGGCAAAAGATATGTCAGGCCTTGTGGCAGTAGTAGCATACATCAAACTCCCGATGACGCTTGCATACTCTAGCTGTCTGACGCTTTCCCTGGAAGTAGGCTTCAGTTTCAGATCACACATGTAAAGCGTATCGATCCCTGGAAGATCCTGATACCCGTAGCGTGTGATCATCTTCTCAATATAATGAGACTGTGACAGCGCCAGTCCAGTGTCTGTCCAGATGATCTTGATCCCTAAGATCACATCAGCTTCCCCCAAGTCTTTCATACTGAACTTAGTCGAGATGAACTTCTTTGTCTCTGTGACACAGCGCATATCTGTACCTAGGATCAGCATGTCATCCACGTACAGACAAACGATTACACCTCTTCCATCAGCGAACTTTGTGTAAACACACTTGTCCGTCTCGCTGGCCCTGTAGCCATTTGACCTTATAACCTTGTCAAACTTCTCATGCCACATCTTGGGAGCATGTTTAAGACCATAAAAGGATTTAACCAACTTGCAGACTTTGTCTTCAAGACCCTTGACGACAAATCCCTCTGGCTACTGCATGTAAATCTCTTCGGTCAGCTCGCCATTTAGGAAAGCCGTTTTTCATTCATCTGATGTATCACCAACTTATGTATTGCTGCGAGAGCAATCAACATTCTGATGGTGGTCATCCGGGCTACTGGAGCATACATGTCAAAGTAGTCGATCCCCTGCTTCTGGGAAAATCCCTTGGCTACCAGCCTAGCCTTAAACTTGTCAATAGTTCCATCTGCTTTCATCTTCTTCTTGAAGATCCATTTGCATCCGATGGATTTTGCTCCTTCAGGAAGATCAACCAACACCCAAGTGTTATTTGAGGTGATTGAATCAATTTCATTGTCTATCGCCTCCTTCCAGAAAACAACGTCTCTGGTCTTCATCGCCTCATCATAGGTAAGCGGATATGCTTCCACATGATAGGTGACAAAGTCATTTTCGAAGTCATTCGGCCTCCTCACTCGCTTAGTTGATGGCTCAGCGAGCTCTGGTTCAACAGTTGTTTCAACAACAACTTCTTCTTAGAGTACATTTTCATTGGAAGCTTCAGTTTCCTGCGCACCCTCATTGTTCTCCGGAATATCTGCAAGAACAATGTTCTTGTGCCTTGCAAACTTATCTTCAAAATATTCCGCATCGCAAGATTCAATGATATGATTTGATTCAATATCAAGAAATCTCCAAGCATCACTCTTCTCGACATAACCCAAGAAGATTGTCTTTGTAGTCCTTGTCCCGAGCTTCTAAATCTTCAGATTTGGAAGCTTCACATATGACAGACACCCCCACACTCGAATGACATTCAAGTTAGGTCTGACTTTGAACCAAAGTTTATGAGGAGTAATGTCTGAAATTGCATGAGGCACTCTATTTAGAATAAAAGTGGTCGTCAATGCAGCTTCTCCCCAGTAGCATTTTGGAAGACCCGCAGTCAACAGCATTGAGTTTATCATTTCTGTCAACGTTCTGTTCTTCCTTTCTGCTACTCTATTAGATTAAGAAGAAAACGGAGCAGTAGTCTCATTGACCATTCCATGTTCTTTGCAGAACGATGCGAATTCATGAGACTGATCACTACCAAAATAAGTCATATCAGCGACGTATTTAGCGACTCCAAGGTAGAACGTCGCTAATTTTTGGGGGTTTAGCGACGTTTAACTAAGACGTCGCTGTTGGTCGCCAACAGCGACTACTAGCAACGTCTAGCGACTATAATTTGTTAAATGGGAACCTGCGTCGCAAGTTCGTCGGTACACGTCGCTGATATAGCGACGCGTAGCGACGCAATTTAAGCGGCGTCGCTGTTTATTAAATATCAGCGACGTTTAGCGACGTCCTTTTCGGACGTCGCTAAACGTTTCATATAGGCTGCGAGGATTTCCTTTTCGATCATTCATAAATTTTTCCTCCAATTTCTCGCGCGCTTCTCCTCCGCGGCGCTCCTCCGGCGATTTCCCTCCTCCGGCCTCCTCCTCCGCGGCGCTCCTCCGGCGATCTCCCTCCTCCGGCCTCCTCCTCCTCCTCCTCAGGTAGCTCCCCCATCTCTCTTTCTCTCTCTCTCACACACACACACTCTCCCCTGTCCCCGCTTCCCAGTTTAGGATTCGAATTTGATGTGTGTGTTCTCGTGAAGTTGGACACTTCGTGTCCACTTGTGTGGACACGAATCAACCCCCTGACACGTACACATGTGGGGGTGACACTTCTGTACAACTGATTTGGGTTTTTATTGGTTTTTCAGTTCGGATTTAGGGTTTTCGAATTCTTTTTACTGATACATTAAAATCAGTCCTGACACTGTAAATTCAAACTGATATTTCGATTTTGGGTTTAAATTTGATTATGAGATTCAATATTTAAAAGTATTTTTGAATTCGAATATTAATATACAAACTGTGATTAAATGGAATATGGAGAACTGAAAACTGGGTTTTGATTTTAGAATTTAAACTGAGATATGGGTTGAAGGGTTAGTGAGTGAATGTACTAGGCAGTAATTGGATATGGCACTTGGCCTATGTTTTGGTTCAGAGTTCGGGTTTTTGGGTTGTTATATCTGATTATATATAATTCAATATGTATGCACTTATTTAAGTGTGTTCATATAGGTTTCAAGATGTCAGTGGTTAAAATTTCAGTATTAGTTATCAACATTGGTAGCAGTATCATGTTACCCTAGGTATGATGGCTTGGCTAGTTCATGTTACCCAAAGGAAATTTGTCTATTGATATGGACTTAGATAAATTCCTAGGGAAATGATATTGGAATAAGGATTAACCTGAGAATAGGCTTAACTGAACAGTGATATCAGTTAGCAACTGTTTTCTGAGTTTGAATGTCAGGCATTTTGGAAAAATGGTGAGATACACCAAGTCAGACACTGTCCCTACAGCCATTCGACTGGCGAGGTAGAAATCTATGTACGACATTTGCTATAAGGACTTTGCATTAATCTACGGTACAACATCGTGATCAGGACATAGTCCCTGCAGCCATTCGACTGGCGAGGCAGAAACTATGTAGCCGTAGATAAAGTTGACTGTCCTCCGACCCCCATCCCTCGGCAATGATGATACGACAACCTATCACTATATCTTTTAGTAGTAGATAATGTCTTAGTATTACATTTTGTGTGTTCATCTTATTGATTCTGTTACATCCTTCAGATACTATATTCGATAAGAACATATACTACACCATATGTACAGAACATAAATGATTCACACTAATGTATGCTAGAATGAATTTTGGGTTGTATTCTGAGCCATTCGTTCTCACACTTGACAAAAAATCGAATATAACCTTTTTATCTGCCATTCGACTGGCGAGACAGAAATCTATGTACGACATTTGCTATAAGAAATTTGCATTAATCTACGGTACGACATCGTGATCAGGACATAGTCCCTGCAGCCATTCGACTGGCGAGACAGAAACTATGTAGCCGTAGATAAAGTTGACTGTCCTCCGACCCCCATCCCTCGACAATGATGATACGACAACCTATCACTACATCTTTTAGTAGTAGATAATGTCTTAGTATTACATTTTGTGTGTTCATCTTATTGATTCTGTTACATCCTTCAGATACTATATTCGATAAGAACATATACCACACCATATGTACAGAACATAAATAATTCACACTAATGTATGCTAGAAAGAATTTTGGGCTGTGTTCTGAGCCATTCGTCCCCACACTTGGCAATTATGCATGTGAAATATATCGTTGAAGAACATAAAACTTGTGGTCGTACAATCGTCACTTTCGTGCGTCAGTTCATGTCGGTCTTCACTTTCTGCAGTAATTATCTTAAAATGGATATGAATTACTATCTACGAAACCATTTGTGGATGTACAATCGTCATTCGGATGAATTATTATCTGTGTCAATCTTTGCAGAATTATCTTAAAATGGATATGAATTACTATCTACGGAACCGTTTGTGGATGTACAATCGTCATCCTGATGACATGTGCGGTGTGCGGGATGAATTTATACAGGGTGTGCAACAGTTCCTGCAGTTTGCCAAGGCGTTCTCTCAGTACATGGACCGTACAAAAATTAAGTGTCCATGTGTGAGATGTCGTAACTTGAAATATCATTTGGAAATGGATGTGACATATCATTTGTATTCGAGGGGTTTCATGCCAAATTATTATCAGTGGATCGCACACGAAGAACTTGTGCCTTTAGCCTCCGAGCCGGAGCCTTATGTGGAGCCTTATATAGATGTCCACGAGCATGCTGATTACGACCAAGGGTGGACGAACATGGTTTTCGATACTGCGGGACCTAGTTTCGATCCGAACAATCAATATGCAGCTGAGGAGGCACCGAATGCCGATGCTGCAAAGTTCATAGAGTTGTTGGAGAATGCAAGGACTCCTTTATATCCTGGTTGTGATGACCATTCACCGTTGGAGGTATACAAGATTGTTGAGCATAAAATCAGATTTTAACATGTCTCAAGAATGCTACAACCGAATCCTGGAGTTAATTAAAGATATATTGCCGGAGGGTGACAAGTTACCTAAAGACTTCTACCGATCCAAGAGAATGGTGAGATCGCTCTGGATGGGGTATGAAAAAATTGATGCATGTCGCAACGGATGCATGTTGTACTATAAGGACGACAAGGATGAGCACGCCTGCAGATTTTGTGGTGCCGATCGCTTTAAGGCAACTAGTACAACAAGGACTTCTGGTGCACGTAAGCCAACAGATTCGATGCACTATTTGCCTTTGACGCCGCGGTTGCAGAGGTTGTTTATGGCAAAGGAGACAGCTGATAATATGAGTTGGCACAAGCGGGAACAAATAGATGGAGTACTGGATCATCCATCCGACGGGGAAGCATGGAAGCACTTTGATCGAGTGTATCCCGATTTTGCTTCGGAGCCGCGTAATGTCAGATTGGGGCTTTCCTCCGTCGCCGCCAAGTTGATCCGTGATGCAATTGACGATCAGAAAGCTCGTCAGCGCTCCGGAAAGCCGATTGCTGGTTGGATCACACCTGACCAGTGGACCACGATGAGGGCTCGATTTGAGGAGCCCCGGTACAGAGAGCGGTCGGAGAAGGCGAAGGCGGCTAGGACGAGGGCCGGAAAGTGGTGTGGTGGATCGATTCCTATGACGGAGCATTTCCGTCGTCTGGTATGTAATTTATTGCAATATATAAGATTTTATTGATAGTAGGAGTATATAATTTTCTATTTTACTAAAGAATAAAATATAACAAACACGCAGGTACAGAGGGGTGAGGACGCAAACATGGTGACCGTCTTCCTGGCCACCCATCGGAAGGACGGGAAGCTCATCGACGACCGGGCTACTCAGAGCTATGTAAGTACTAATTTAGATTTTGTTAATTTTTAACACAACTTGAAGAATATACAGATAACCATATAGTTAATAATAATTAAATACTTTAGACATTTATTAGGCTAATTTAGGTAAGTACTGATTTATAGAGATGCACAATGATTTCTAGGACGAGTTTGTTAGGCTACGTGAGCGTGCGAGTGATAGTGTACCGGCAGAGGGAGGGGTTGGTACATCGCAGCCCTCTCCGCCTCAATCGGAGGACGAGCTCTGGAAGACCGCTGTTGGTGGTCTTCAGAGGGGTACGTACTACGGTACGGGGTCCTACAGCGCATTTGTTGCGACGCAGGCATCCAGGGCTCCCTCTGCCAGTGCGCATTCACAGCCGTCACAGGCCGAGTCGTCCCGAGTCGAGGGTACCATTGCCCGCCAGATTGCTGAGCTGCGCGACGATATGCTGAGGAGGATTTCTGAGCAGCCAGGGTCTCAGGCGCAAAGGGACGCTGCGTCGGTCACCGCACGCTTTGACGAGCTCGAGCGCACCGTAAGGCACGTACAGGGGACGCAGGAGTCCATTCACGACACTGTTACTAGGATAGCGGCTTGCATGGAGCAATGCAGCACCAGACTGCTAGACCTAGAGGAGACGCGGACGCACCCATCTCCAGCGGTTACACTGCCTCCTTCTCCAGCGGTTACAATGCCTCCTTCTCCAGCGGTTGCATTGCCTCCTCCTTCATCGTCGTTGGTGGTTCTTACACCGGAGCAGTATGCTTACCTTCTTTCCAGGAGCGGTGATGCTCCTCCTGATCAGCCGTAGTCGACATATATATATATTGTTGTGTGATGGCCCATTGTTGGGTCTTTTATGTGGTTATACATACATTATTCTTATGTGGAGCATTATGTTTGACAATGTTGTTACAATTTTTCATATATCTGTGTTGATTGATGAGATTGTGTTTCAAACGTGTTCGTGATTGTGTGTATCTGTGTTGTTTCATACTGTGTTCGTGATACACACCGTCGCTGTTTGATACTTTGTGTCGTGATACACACCGTCGCTGTTTGATACGCATTTGTGTTCGTGATTGTGTATCTGTGTTGTTTGATACTCTGTGTATCTGCTGCAAATGTTGTAGGGGATGCTGCAAATGCTGTATTTTTTTTCCAAAATTAGCGACGTTCAGCGACGTGCCGCGACGAACGTTAACGTCGCTAAGTAAGTAACGAAACGTCGCTAACTGTGATGAACACTGTCGCCAATCGTCACTAAACGTCGCTACATATGACGTCGCTACACGTCGCTATATGTCGGTACTATAGCGACGTAAAAACGTCGCAGGACGTCGTCATTTGGCTCTCAAGCCAGGTCAGCATCGATACATGTAAAAGTCGCTCAACGTCGCTAGGTGACGTCGGTAACTGCAGTCGTTTTACGTCGCTGGTAGTCGCTGAATTAGCGACGTGTATGCGTCACTACGTGTCGTCGCAATAGCGACGTATTGCGAGTTGTGTTGTTTAGCGACTAGGTTAATCGCGACAACGTCCAAACGTCGCTAATTGAAATTAGCGACGTATTTTTCCTATTTAGTGACGTCCTGCGGCGTCGCTGATTTGACAGATTTTAGTAGTGGATACTCTCCTCCTCGATCACTTCTTATTCTCTTGAGTTGTTGTCCAGTTTGTCGTTCAGCCTCGGCTCTGAACTCTTTGAACTTCTCGAATGCTTCGTCTTTAGCCTTCAGCAGGTAAACGAACGCGTACTTTGAGAAGTCATCAATGAAGGTTATGAAATACTTCATCCCGGCCTTTGTAGAGAACTGTTTGAAGTCACAGATATCAGAGTGTACCAACTCCAGAAGATCTGTGCTTCGATTAACCCGAGGAAAGGGTTCCTTGTGATCTTCGTCTGAGCACATAATTCATATTTCTCTATCTTACCCCCACATTTGGAGATAAGTCCTAGACTAGACATTCTGTTTATTCTTTTACAATGAACATATCCTAGTCTATTATGCCACAACTCAAGAGTATAAGCAGAATGAGTGATTGCATTAACAACATTAGACTGATTTACAAGCTGAACTTTAAACATTTCTTCGATCTAAAATGCTTTTCCGAAGTATGTTTCCTTTATGGACATCACCATCTGGCCAGCATTAATGTCCATCCTTAGGCCTGCATTACAGAGTAGGCCTCTAAAGATCAGGTTCTTTACGATAGCAGGTACATGCTTCACACCTTGAAGCGTCAGAGACTTCCCTGAAGTCAACTTCAACACCACCGTCCCGATCCCTTGCACTTCAGCTTGTGCCTGATTCGCCACCATAACAACTTCAGAAGTTAGTGTGTAGGTGGTGAACCATTCATTACTTGAGCAGACATGGCAGGTGGCACCAGTGTTAACCCACCAGTTAGATTCAGCCCCCACCGCAGTGACCTATGCAATCATCGCAATAACTTCGTGATCATAGAAATCTTACTAGGCTCACCTTGCTCTGATTGCTTGGGCTTAGATTTACATTCAATCTTGAAGTGGCCCTTCTTGCCACACTTGAAGCAAGCCAAATGAGACTTTGGCTTCTGTTGCATGAAGGCAGCCTCCTTCACTTTTAAATTATTGGGGGCCTTCTTCTTGTTGTGGGAAGCCGCCTGCTTTTCCTTAGATTATTTGGTGTGAACCAATTGGCGTTAGCCATCTGTTTGGACAAGGCGTCCACCTTCAGTTGAGCCCTCATTTGGTCCTCAAAATAGATTTTTTGCAGGAGATCTTCGAGACTGATCTCCAGTTTCTTCCTATACATGTTTGCATAGAACTTGCTCCAACCAGCAGGGAGCTTGGAGACGATCCCTCCAACAACAAACTTGTCGGTGAGGGGCATCGTCTCATCTTCCAACTTCTGTCGCAGCTTCAGGAACTCCTTCACCTGCGGCAGCATAGTCTTCTCATTTTCAAAGAGCCAATTGTGATATTTTTCAACCACAAATATCTTGCTCCTATTTTTGTCATCTTCGTATAGTTTCTCCATAGACTCCTAAATCTCTCTGGCAATTATTTTCTTAGAATATGATTCTGCCAGGGAGTCCTCCATAGCATTTAGAATAAGAAGCCTACAGAGGCTATTATCCCTTCTCCATTTGGTCTGACTTTTATTAGCAGCAGTAATTGCGGCTACAGACCCAGTTTCTGGAACAGTCGGTTTTGCTTCGGTTAGCACGTGGTCAACTTCAGAAAGTTGAAGATTTAGACTAACCTTCTTCTTCCAGACTTGATAGTGCTCTCCATCAAATTGCTTTAACTTACAGAAGTTAGGTTTATGAGTGAAGCACGAAAGTTTTCCATCTTATGAAATCAAACTTTGAGATTGTTAGTCTCGGGGCGTAATTTTTCGATGGAAAACTAAAATTATGCAACACTTCAAAGAAGGTGCACGAGAGAGATCCCGGAGGATTCTGAGAAAACGAACACTAATGTGTCACTTCGAAGAAGACACAGAAGAATTCGTAACAGCAGTAGTGAAAGTCCACTAACGTTTTCTGATTAGATCGGAAACGTTCTCATTTAGAACGAGATAAAAATGAATGAACAGAAATGGTGAAATGGCCTGCTGGGGTGAATGATCACCGACGCTCAAAGCTTGATTCGCCCCACACGAACAGCTTCCAAGAACCAGCAAGTTCGACGGAGAACTTCGGAACACTCTGCTCTTCTGACTCCTCGGATGGCGCGAAACTCTGCTCACAAAATACCTCTCTTCTCTGCTCTGAACTTAGAGAATTTCGTAAGAAAATTTATGATACTTAGTACTGTCCCTGAGAGAGAAGAGAGGGACTTTATATAGGTGCGTCTAGTAACTGCTCAGTATGCAGAACGTTCAGGACGTATAAAAAACCGCTCCGAACGTTCCGTAACTGCTCAAATCATACATAGACACGATTGAGCCAACTGGCGCATAGCGCGCACAAATTAACGCATATCGCGCGCAATCGCGCACCGCTGCGCCAACTGCACACACGCGCACTACGCGCCATCAGGCCGCGCCAATTGGTCACGCAACTTAAGCGCACTATGCGCCTAGCGACGATGCTAAGTGTAAAATGCACCAACAAAATGCCTCATTACGTCTCATGAGCCCAAGCCCGAGTCGCTGAGCCCCTATGGGGCTTAGCTCAATGAAAATTAATTTCCAAGAGCAAAAAGCATAAATGCTTTACCATGGAGTCTTAACCTTACCTCCTAGTAAAATCACCCACATGGTTCCCTCCTTAGGGTCACCACCTCATGTGCACATCTCAACAACATACCAAGTATATATTGAGATACAACTAATGGTACTTTTTCAATGTGGGACTAAATAATACTAGGCATGTGTTGAGAGCAAGTTCTCTCTACATGTTCAAGGAAAAGCTCCAACAATGTTTACACAGATTTTAGGAACAGCGAATCTGCTCTAATGTCAACGATGCTAGTGAAATGAATGACAAGTGTCCTTACCATCTGTTGCAACAACATTCATCGTGTAAAGGTGTGTGCCCCTACACCTTGGGAGAATAGATCTGATGTCTCCAAAATGGATGTCCTAATTCTATTTTTTATGCATGCAACTTTTAGTATCCATAATTATTTAGTTCTTTAAATAAATTATGTAATTCTTTAAATAAATAAAAGGTGTTGCATGTATAGAAGAGGAAACAGAATTGGAAACCCCATTTTAAACCCCATTTAGGGGACAGCAGGTCTATACGCGCACCTTTTGGATTCTTCTTTCACCGTTCACATCTCTACTGCTGCTGCAGTTCTACCGTTGTCATGGCTGCAGCTCCCGTCTTGCCAGTACTACATCCATCGTTCACATCTCTACACATACGTATAATGTGGCTAACCAATACGCTAAACGAATGCCCAAAAAACCATTAGAAGTCTTCCCTTCACTTAAATGGCTAAGCTGCCTTTATTATTCCTTGCCCAAAAAGAAAAAAGAAATTGTCCGCATTCATGGATGCCTTCATAAAACTCAAAAAAAAAAAAAAAAGACTCACCGGAAAGCTGAGTGCTACTACTATATATGCAATAATTTTCGATAACCACCTAAGCGAACAGACCAAGCCCTCCTAGAGTTCTAGCTTTATAATTCTCTATATTTTACTCCTTATTCTACTTAGAGCCCAGAATATGCGGGGATTGGCAGCTGGGAGGGCGAAGTGTTCCTCCTCTTGCGGAGCCTCTCAGCAATGATGAACGCAAGCTCCAGGGACTGAGAAGCATTCAGTCTCGGATCGCAATGGGTGTGATAGCACGAGGTCAAGTCGTCGAAGGTAACAGTGTTCGATCCGCCGATGCATTCCGTCACGTTCTGACCTGTCATCTCCAGGTGGACCCCACCAGGATGGCTTCCCTCTTGCTCATGCACATCAAAGAATGCTCTTACTTCTGCCTACAAATTATGTCACAGCTTAGTCTTTTCCCATCATTCCAAATCATTGTACGTTCATTAAAGTTCTACATAAGAAGCCAAAAGGGAAAATCAAATAAAATTAATAAAGAAAAAAAAAAGAGAAGGAAGAATGAAATAAGCCCGAGGATGTATTTCTCTGTTTGATCGGCTACAAGCACATCTGCAGTTGAATGTATGGTTTAAAGAAAGTACAGCTAGGGTTGTGATCTGTGACACGTTCTGGTAAAGGCAACAAGGGTAAAGGATACGCTAGTTTAAGCAATACCATAAGGTAACATTCAGTAGGTGATGGGATGAGATTGGACTTGTTACAAGATTAGGGTATGTTTAATTGCAAGCAAGTGGAGTGACAGTGGGTAAAAGTGCTTTTTTTTCTTGTATCATTTATGTTGTTTAGTTACAAACAAGTGGGACTTGAATCTCTCTTTTAGATGTCACAAAAAGTGGGTTTCTCCCCTTCAATAGAAATAAAGAGATCACTTGATGCATGGGTTGAAGCCGTCCTACCAACAAGATCCTTTTCTTTGTTATAAATGAAGGCATATAAATGACCTCAATGGTATGGATCATTCTGGATGATGAGTCTAATCATGCATTGTGGAGGGTGGTGATAACTTAGGTTGCAAACGGAATACTGAGGCCTTTACCTTCATATATATATATATATATATATATATATATATATATATATATATAATCTCTACGTCAGCTACCACTAACATTTTCAATTTTATTACTAAGCATCTGCTTTCACCAAAAATCAAACACGAAGAAATGGTCTCCTCAGCAGTTTCATATCATTACTATTATGTATATCTGCATAAGCAACAAAATCAAACACCAAATACAAACCAGGGATGTACATACATTCCAAAGTTCCAACCCTCATACAGGACAATTCACATGCCATCTCAAAATTAGCATTCACGACTATTCATTTATTAACTTCTTAGACTAGACAACCCAATTTCTGAATAAAGTACGTCCAAAATAAAGTAATTGTGACCTAACTAAAATAGGACTCAACTCAGACTCAAAGACCAAATTAGACTCAATAGACCCAAATTCAAATAAAACTAGTAAACTCATCTCTGTTTGGCCCCCATCAACAAGTTAGACTGTCTTGAACAAAATAAAGGCTCCTTATAATCATGCATATTCCACTAATTATATAATGTAAGTTCTCGAAAAGAGGACAGCTTTTATTCCCTAGGATCACCAACTAGGGGCCCTACCTCCTAATATATTTTAAGCTAACTAAATTAGGACTTAAATTAATTCAAACTCAAGACTCAAATAGACCTGAATAGACTCAAATGGACCTAAACTCCAACAAAACAAACTGAATTAATAATCCTAATCTAGGTTTGGTCCCATTAACAAGTTTTGAAGTGGTGCAGAGTATCTTGAACAATCTTGAACAGAAAGAAAAAAGATACTTATAATCATTCATGCATGCTCCACTAATTATGGTCTAAGTTCTTGAAAAAGAAGGCAGCTAATCCACGAAGTTAACCAACTTGGGTGCCTAACATTAAACCTCCTAATAAGGTTTTAAATTTCATAAAAAGTTAAACATGCCATCATTCTGTTTGGTTACGAAATATGCTTGGTAGCAACCTCCTACTAGAAAGTAGGTTCCCAGCTAACCTCACTTCACAAATAGACCCCTCCATGAAATCTCATCATATTCGACATTCCTTCACATCTAATTCAAGGTCCACAACGTTAGCAAATATTCGTTTTGATATGTTCCAATCTGATATTGACCTACTGTATCGGTCAATACTGGTCGGTACCAACATCGGGTTTCTTTCTGGTTATTTAGGCCCAAGAAAACAATTTAAAAAGAGAGAGAGATAAGGCAAAAAGTAATGTCAACAACACAATGATTCCATCATGATGAGAGCTACATGCTACACAATGTCGCAAGATTCCTTATTGAGACACTATAAGCATTATCATTTGTCAAAGTTGTATATCTATAAATTTACAACATTCACGTTGTAATGCTCTGCTTTGCACAGTGTATTATGTTGGCTTGTTGGCACGAAGGGCCTAGTGGACTTGGATTCATGGGAAAGAATCATTCAGAAATCTATGTGATCGGGACGGAAACTCGATTTATATAATGATAGAGTGATTTTGATCCTTCCCTCATTTATCTTCACGCTTAACAAAGAACTTCTTTCATTGATGCGTCGTGTCTTTCGATCATTCAAAAATCTATCTGATCGGGACAGAAAGTCAATTCATATAATGATGAGTGGCTTTGATCCTTCGCTCATTTATCTTCACACGTAACAAAAGAACTTCTTTCATTGATGCGTTGTGCCTTTCGATTAATGATACCTTAACAAAAACTTCTAAATATCTATTGTAACAAAGTAATAGAACTGTGAAAAAAGGTTTGGAACTGTTGAATTGCCACGTTATAAAATTTCTGAATAGGAAAAAAATGGAATTATGAGCGATGGCTCGAGAAACAATAAAAATTACGAGCGATAGCTCGAGGAAATGTAAAAATACATATGTGAATGTGTGACATTTAATTCAAGTTTTCGGTTATCATGCATATATTTTTATATGCTAAGTTGCATAAGCATGCAGGGTCATGGGCAACTTGTGCACAAGGTTTGGTTTTCTCGAACGGTATCCGCGGCCACAGAACCGATTCAGCCTAGGAGGAACATGAATAAATAGTGCTAAAGTACAAGCACAGGAATTACGAGACCTTCAGTAGGGCTTGCTACTAGGGCTTGCTACTTACGTGGTAAGGATCCTTGTAATTTATAATGAATAGTCCAGTTTGGTGTGTCACCAGTGACCTTCATCTGCAACGCTAATGATGTTGTAACATGCTAATCCTTGTTTATAGGCAATCACAGTCGACCGTTGGTAAAATCACCATTTAGTAATATACATTATGTTTTACATTCTTGTCATATATGAATTATTAATTGACCCTAAGGAAATAATATAAATATCACTAATAATAATGTATGCTCCCACAAGAATATTGTATTAATTTAGGTGAATCGGATTGTTGTCATTTACCAGTGCATTCCCTAATGTGTTGACCACTCCTCCACAGGTACGAGAACGTCGAGAAGTCACTTAGACAATTATAAGGCATCAGATAAATCGTTGGACAATCAAAGCTTTTCTTGTAAAAGATGATATTTTCTGTTATAAAGAGCATAATGCATGGAATATTGTAAATCTTTTGTATCAGTGAGTTAGTAAGTCAAATTGACAAAATTCAGTTGGTTATTGAGAGCATTTGTATTCCGCTACAATTATCAACAAAGAGATACATTTTTAGATATCTTGTTGTGACTTCAATTTATCTGCTTATTCCGTTGCAATGTCCTTGTTTTAGAGATAAATTGTCAACTGTGTTCATTCTTGCCTTGTACAAGTACAAATTAAACTTGTACGATATCATACTCAGTGACGACATTTCGGTTCTAGGGAACCGGAAGGTGACATAATAGTATCAGAGTGTTGTTAATTTCCTTGAACCCTTATTTGATTCGTTTTAATTCAAAGTTGCTTCTGCGATTCAAAAGCCCTTGACCCTCCTTGATGCTCTACTGAAAATTCTATAAAATAAATCTATATATGTTGTGATGCCATGGGTGTATTTTATTGATTAGTAACGATACCGAGAAACACCAATAGATGATTCAATGCAATGGTTAACAAGATGAGTGGGAAAGAATTTTGAATGCGGGAAATCAACAAAGCCAATAAATATGTTGTAATGTGAGTAAAGGTAGTGTATGTCAGGAAAGAAAGTGTATATGAATTTCAATAAATGGGATTAACAGATACTTTAAGTTGATTCGGGTGTATTGGCTTGGTTATATTTTTGGAATTTGAGAAAATGAATATTATGTTAGTGGTCGACAGGATCACCACGTGAAGGATAGTCCGGAATGGATGTTGGATCAGTAGAAAAGGGAGAGTATGGTGTAGGAAGTGGCTCATTTTCTGTGCGAAAGGGTATAGTATGGTATAGGAAGTGACTCACTTTCTGAATGGTATATGTTTCGACCCTTTTCGTAATGTTAGTGATAAGTCTATCCGTGAGGGATAGGATACTGCCGAAACTTAGTTAGGTGTTATGTCTTGTCGTATTGCGATTTCGAGTGTCCCTTGACAAATTGAGAGTTCGAATGATCGGAAACATACCCTTAACAATATAATATTATGTTGGATAAGAATTCGAAAAAGTGTAAAATAGATGACTTGGCTGGGAACAAAGATATGTATTATTTATTTAGACGGTAATTTGAATCAGTTGGATAAAAGTTTTAAATTCAGAACAAATGTTTTGGTATTACTATTGAAGAGACATTGTAAAACAATGTGGATCATATATCGAATGAAGATTGGGAATTGGTTGGATACAAGTTGTATATTGGACATCAATGACTTGGTTACACAATTGAAAGTTACTTGGGATATTTACTAATGAGCCTAAGATTTTGGAAAGTAGTGCTCTTTGGCCTAAGCCAGTCTAAAACTAATTTGATCTTATGAGCATAATAGTTACTCTTATTCTAGTTCGATCGATGGTATCGATTGAACAAAATTTAAACGTAGCATTATTGACGGCTTCCCCTAGTCATATAAACAATGGATAGAATTGAGCTGTATGTGGAATTTGGCGCGCATCGACTCTTGGATATTTTTAGTTGTATGGATAATGGCTGGTTAGCCTACAATAGACGCATCGAGTGCAATTGTTTTACTTGTCATATGGACTAAGATGGAATGATTGTTGATGCTCGAATTACTTGTAAGCTTGGTTATATTACCATGAGTATAGTGTATGTGGAATGTTAATTGAACCCGGTTTAGCGAATATGGAATTTCTTTATGAGACGTTGATTGGATGTGATACAAATGAAGTTGATGGTTAATGAGAATTGCTGAGTTAACCCAGATTCTATCGGAATGGATTTTGCAAAGTAGACTCAATCAAATGAATTGTGAAAATATCTTTACCTTATTGATTGGTTAATAAGTCGATTGGGATGTACGGATAAATTGACGCATGGAAATTGAGCATAAGTTGAAGAAAAAGTTAGAGCAAAGATCGTAAATGATGGACTATTAAAGTTATCTAAATTGGATTTGTGATTTTGGAATAGTTAACCTTGTTTCATGAGCAAACTGGATACACAGAAACTCGAGTATGATATAAGAATATAAATTGGAGTAAGCTTATGATTACAGGATAATAAAAGTGACAAACTAAAAAAATTCGAATTTGGATTAGCATCATCGATTATAGTGTAACCAAGAATAATTTTGTCGAGTGTAGCTTCTCGAGGTAATAATCTTTTGGTAGACAGACTTTGACCCTAGATTGTTGGTTGTTTCCTTGGTCAACGGTAGGTCAGCAGAAATACATCAATCGTTCGGATTAGAATTGTTTCCATGGTTTGGGGTAGGGTCCTTTAGATCGGTTGGGTTATGGTTTGACCCCAAGATATGACATGAGTATCATTTTTTCGGCTGTCCGTCTTAGATGATTTACCACACTGATTAAGTTTAGCTTATGAGATAGCTAGCCTTAGAGATTTGGCAGAAGAGGTAAGGTGACCGTCGGAGACCAATATAATGACCATAATGATAATGCAAGAGAAATTGTGATGACGATTGAGACTTAATTAGTATATATTGCGAGGTAAGCTAGGAATTGATCTTTGGATCTGGAATTATGATTGACTGACTTCGACTAAAATAATATATTGTATTGGGTTCGGTTGGTTGAACGGTTATTGGAATTGTTTTAGTTGAGTAAGAATCAAGTTGGAATGAAGGATAAAAAAAAAATTAAGACAAGATGGATTATCATTCGAAAATCGTGCTTTTTGCAAGAGCGATTTATAGTAGTGTGACTCTCATATTAAATGGTACTAGAGTTTGGGTTGGCACCTACGAGATAACATTGTTGTGGTGAATAAGTTGGAAAAAAACGATAGCTACCAGTTGAGCTTCTGTGTGATGGAAAAAATCGTAGCAAATTGGTTAAAAAGTATCATCGTATCTTGGCTCATGATTAAAAAATGAGTTTTGATGTATCAAGTTTTCTTGAAATTGGGTGAAAGTTAACAATTGTGATGGATTTATGATCGAAATTATCTTGACACCCAGGTTAGAAATTATTGATGGCGATGTTATATTCGGTAGAGAATTGAATATACGGCGGGCTTAATTCTTTCAAAAATGCATTAGGCCTAGCTGATTAGACTTTTGTGTCTGATGAATTTTTTACTATTAAGCTTTATTGATTTTCGTAATATGGACCATGACATGACTGAAAGGGAACTTTGTAGTAAATAGACTCATTCGAAATTGGATTGGAATTTGAATTAGATAATAGTGGTAGAATTGCTTGGATCATATCGAAAGGGTGTACAAATGCGACACAGTTAAGTGATTTAAATTGATTAATAGCATTCCTAGCTGAGGAAATTCTTAGAAGATTAAACTTGTCTTGAAATGATGATTCTTATCAAGATAATTGGACACTCCTACGAATGAATGAAGATAATTGACATTTGATATTACAAACTTGGAAAGTTGGTTAGAGACTACGAAATGAGTAACTTGAAATATTAACTGTCTGATTCTTGTGGACTTTGATCTTGTCGGTTTTAAGTTAGTTCCCTTGTAACCTTGTTTCAAAAATATGTTAGTACAGTGTCTGGGTGGGTTGCCCAGCCTTGATACTCCGTGATGCTTATGTGTTTACGGTTTAGAGGATAGAGATTGTGGAAAATATTTCTGTGTGAGGCACGCTATGAATGAAGGCAAAAGATTATGTATATACTGGACCGAAAGGATGTTGGTGAACTCTGGGAATGGTTAAACCGAAACCTGGTTATACAAGGTGTTCAAAAGAATTACCTGAGACAGGAAATAGATTCGTACTAATAGAGAGATGAGAAAATATATGCTACAGAGATAATGGAGATCCATACAAGACAGGTTCAAAGTCGCTAGAAGGGAAAAATGTTGCGAAAACTCGTTGAGTTCATTTGTACAAGAGCTTGGTACAATGGGTACGATAGAAAAGCAACATAAAAAATATGAGGACTAGCGGTTTTGGTTTTTGAATTGTGCAAAAAAATTAGTAAGAAATCATGTGCATGCAAAAAAAGTTATGAAATTTGGTAGTAAAGTGTAAGTTGGGCCGTGAGTATTAGTCACTTTAGAGTTTTAAAGAGTTGTCGTTGTAGCCTATTTGATCGCACTACCACCGGCATTAGCTAAAATGCACGATATTTATCGTGTCTTCGAAAATATGTGCACGATCAAAGTCATTACTCAATAGGTGAGACGGGATCAAATGGAACTACATTGAGAATTATTATGTGCTAAAGAAATTGTGGAAGTATTGGACGAGAAAAGAGACGGTCGGTAGATTGAAATCAATTGTATCTAATTCATGTACTTTGGCGAAATTTTAATTTGTCGAAGAGTCAACATGGGAAGTTGAATCGAAGCTGAATGAGAAGTTTTTTTTTTATACTTCAGTTGAAGAAGTGGAATGAGTTTATCCTTTTAAGTTTCGAGAATGAAACTTTTTCTAAATGGTATATTATATAATGTCCTATTTCGCACGGTGCATTATGTTGGCTTGTTGGCTCGAAGAGCCTAGTAGACTTGGATTCATGGGAAGGAATCATTCAGAAACCTATGTGATCGGGACGGAAAGTCAATTCGTATAATGGTGCATTATGTTGGCTTGTTGGCTCGAAGAGCCTAGTAGACTTGGATTCATGGGGAGGAATCATTCAGAAACCTATGAGAACGGGACGGAAAGTCAATTCGTATAATGGTGAGTGGCTTTGATACTTTGCTCATTTATCTCCACGCTTAACAAAAAAACTTTTGTTACTGCGTTGTGCCCTTCAATCAATAATACCTTAACAAGAGTTTCAAAAGATAAAAGATAGTAAAGATATTGTCGTTAATTTGTTGTAAAAGAATGACGAAAATGTTGTAATATTGTAACGAAGTAATAGAACTGTGGAAAAAGGTTTGGGACTGTTGAGTCACCAAGTTGTAAAATTCCTAGATTGAAAAAAAAATTGAATTACGAGCAATGGCACGAGGAACAATGAAAATTACAAGCGATGGCTCGAGAAAATGTGAAAATTCAAATGTAAATGTGTTGCATATTTAATTCAAGTTTTCGGTTATCATGCATGTTATGTTTTTATAAATAAGTTGCACGTGCATGCATGATCACGAACAACTTGTGCACAATGTTTGGTTTCCTCGAACAGTATCAACGGCCACGGAACCTATTTGACCAAGGAGGAACGAGGATAACTAGTGCTGAAGTACAAGCATATGAATTACGTGACCTTCAGTAGAGCTCCCTATCTGCGTTGTAAGGATCGTCGTAGTTTCTAATTAATAGTCCAAGATGGAGTGCCACTAGTGACCTTCATATAGACAGATTGAGGTATTGTTTGCAGGAAAGAACATGCTAATCCTTGTTTGTAAGGACAGTCGAGCGTGGGTAAGTATCACCATTTGTGACATACATTAGGTTTTACATTCATGTCATATATGAATTGTTAACTGACCCTAAGAAAAAAAAATAGAAAGATCACTAATAATATTATATGTTGTTACAAAAATATTGTGTTAATTTTAGGTAAGTAGGATTAATGCCGCTCACCAGTGCATTCCCCAATGTACTGACTCCCTCATCTACAAGTAAGGGGAGTCGCTTGGACAATTCTGAGGCATCGGAGAAATCGTTAAGCAAGTTGAAACTTTTCTTGTAAAAGATGATATTTTTATGTTATAAATGGCATAATATATGGAACGTTTATTGTAAATCTCTTGTGTCAGTGAATTGTAAGCCAAATTGACAAGTTTCAGTTGGCTATTTGAGAGCATTTATATTCCGTTGCAATTATCAAGAAAGAAAATATTCTCATATATTTTGTTGTGACTTCTATTTATCTGCTTATTTCCGCTGCAATGTCCTTATTTTGGAGATAAATTGCCAATTGTGTTCTTTCTTGCCTTGTCAGTGGCGACTTTTCGGAAAACCTGGACGTGACATCATAATTCTATTTCATTGAGAACTATTTGTTGTATAGTACTTTGTTCAAAAGCAAGTAAAAAATAAACTATTTATTGTATGGTACTTTATCTACTGCAGGTGAATGATTTAGCAATATTGAATATTGTTTTATTCAAAACTAACGAAAAAGAACAAATAATACATAAGATATAAATGTACCAAATATTTTTCATTTGTTTTTGACATTTTTTTATCATTTTTTTACTTTCCAAAAAAAAGGAACCCGAAACTCCAAGCTGAAAGTGCCGAAACAGCCATAGCTACAAGAGGGACAGAACCAATCCCTAAACTGATCTAATCCACTTAGATCCACAACGATGAAAAGGAAATATCACTAGATGTTCTCCTATTATAAGAAAAATGTTTATGCAACCATTTCTGAACTCCAAATTCTAATGTATTTTCTTTTTCTTTTGTTACATATATTTATTTTCTTACCATGTTATAAATAGTTCTACTGTTCTATAGCCTTCAAAAAGAGACAATTATGTGCAAACAAAACATATCAGCAACATGAGATGTAATTAGATTATAGCATGATATGCTAATTGATATAGACTACCAATTAATAGTGAATTTTCATGTGAAGGATCAGAAATATCATGAAAATGCAAAAGCTCATAAATTAGAGAATAATGAGACCAAGTGTAAAAGATAAGTCAGGAGGAGAAAAGAAGTTTGTTTTTTGCATACCCGAATAGCATCAAAGGGACGAGTCTTGAGGCCACATGGGGCCTTGATGGTGTTCCCATGCATCGGATCGGTGATCCAAGTGACAATCTTCTCTGCCCTCCTAACTTCCCTGATCAAATGGGGCAGTTTCACTCTCATATTCTCTGCTCCCATCCTAGTGATAATAGTAATCCTCCCTGGCTTGTTCTGTGGGTTCAAGATCTCAATCAACTTCACTAGCTCCTTCGGGTCCATCTTATCACTCACCTACAGTGGTCATTCCTATGTTAGTATACAAGCAGTCCATGTTCATTAAAGCATATTCACTGCAGACTATGTATAACTCGACTCTGTACCTTTATGCCGATGGGATTGGACACACCCCGCAGGAACTCAACATGGGCTCCATCAAGTTGACGAGTTCGCTCGCCAACCCAAAGCATGTGGGCAGAGCAGTCGTAGAAGAGGCCAGAGGTGGAGTCCTCTCGAGTGAGGGCTTGCTCATAAGGAAGGAGCAAACACTCATGAGACGTCCAGAACTCTGTGGTCGTCATAATGGGGTGTTCCATTGTAAGTCCAGCAGCAGCCATGAATCCAAGGGCCTCATCCACCCGATGGGCCAATTCCTGGTACCTGCTTTTTTCATAAACACAAGCAGGGATGGAGATATGGATGACTGTTGGGGTATCAGGCTATGAAACATTTATCTATACTCTTTGCAGTCAAGAATGTATGAAAAGTCAAGAGCATGTCACGAACTTTATTCCATCAGTTTTCTTATGGGAAATAAGCAGAAATAAGTACAACATGTGCCGAATGGAGAGAAAAAAAAAAGTAATCTATATTAAAATATTGTTCTTAACTGCAACATGATACTGAAACAGCATATTTAGGGTGTTCGTATATATCTGGCACAACAGTGTCAGCTTTACATTGTGTTGGATTCACATTTGACATGGGCACAGAAAACACCAGATCAGCATGTTCGTCCTACCTGTATATGTGCTTTCATGTTTAAGTATATACATAATAACAAAATACCCAATCTCCTTGAGCAATATCTAATGTTGGGTGCCAATTTTCGCTGTGCTGGCTTGAATTTTGACTAACTCGTTCAGTATCAGGTTGAACCTGGTGGACTGAAACCTGGATTCCTAAGCATGAGCTGTTCTGGCAAATAAAAGATTTGGTCAAACGGGTGGTTGACTGATAATCTGATCCTAGGTAGCTTGTATTGATACTGGTAATGACTAGTGCAAGATGCATAATAGGAACTCTAAAAGGGTGTCTTAGCTAATCAATAAATCGATAGGCCAGTCGACTAGAACAGACAATGCAAATCTGACATTTATTATAAAATAGACTCAGGCATATGCAACTTACGATTAAGTTGGTGTCCTTGGGCATGGGATTGTAAACAACATCCTTGAGTCTAGAGATGTCTTCTGAGAACTATGTAGAAGTATCAAGAAGCTTATTGGCAAACCTTAATAGAAGTAGCACCTAGCTTTCACTATGGTACATGATCTTTCTTTTTTTACTTTTGATTTTTTATGATGCTATATTGTGGTACTTGCTTAACTTTGAATCCTAATTATACATTATGTATCATATTACATACCAGTTCCTTACAAAGGTTCCATGTTCCGGTTGGTTGACTGATAGTCTGATTCTAGCTTGTATTGATACTGGTAATGACTAGTGCGACGAGATGCATAATCGGAACAAAGCTTTCACTATGGTACATGATCTTCCTTTTTTTTTACTTTTGATTTTTTTATGATGCTATATTGTGGTACTTGCTTAACTTTGAATCCTAAATATACATTATGTATCATATTACATACCAGTTCCTTACAAAGGTTCCATGTTCCGGGTGGTTGACTGATAGTCTGATTCTAGCTTGTATTGATACTGGTAATGACTAGTGCGACGAGACGAGATGCATAATTGGAACTCTAAAAAGAGGGGGGGTGACATTATTATAAAATAGTCTTTTGATAAACTTTTCAGGTATATGCAACTTAGGATTAAGTTGGTGCCCTTGGGGTTATAAACATATCCTTGAGTCTATGGATATCTTCTGAGAACTATGTAGAAGTTTCAAGAAGCTTATTGGGAAACCTTAATAGAGGTAGCACATGGCGTTCATTATGGTACTTATGGATCTTTCCTTTTTAGTTTGATTTTTTTTATGATGTTATATTTTGGTACTTGATTAACTTTGAATCTTAAATATATATATTATGTACCATATTACATATTTGTCCTTAAAAAGGTTCCATGTTCCAGATAAACAAAGTGTTCCAAAGAAGCCTTTGTACCCAACATACAGTCTACAAGAAAGAAAGTCATAATAGGTTCACATGTCACTTGTGAACAAGGTTCTAAACGGCGGTAGGCGGGTGCGCGGCGGAGAGAGTCCGCCTAGGCGGTCGATACATTTTGAACTTTTTTTTTACTATTTTACCACTGTTTTTCGCATAATATTCATATTTTAATGGTGTTCCCTGCATAACTAAGTTGTAGAATGAAGATTTTTATAGTTTTAGTTTTGTAAAAGTGAACCAAAGGGCCATAATGTTTACAAAACTTTTTTGGTCAAAATATCTTGTTAGGTATTGCTCCGCCTAGGCGCCCGCCTACGTCGCTTCACCTCCGCCTATGCCGCCAACCTCCGTTGGCCGCCTACTCCACCGCCTACCGAAAAGCGGTGCGGAGAGAGACTGCCTACCGCCTAGGCGGGCTAGGCGGCCACCATTTAGAACACTGCTTGTGAATGTATAAGTTTTATGTCAATGTAGTCTACCAAAGTTTTATTCAAACATAATTATTCTTCACAAAGGAAGAAAATCATAAAAGGTTTAGAATTTTGGAGTGCTTGTGATGCTTGGATTTACATTAACTTGTGATAAGTTAATTTCTATGGTTAAGACTTTGGGTGCTTATAAATAAATATTGCATACAACCAATGTGTTCATTGTAACCCTATTCTTGTTGTTGTTTATACTTCATATATGACGGTTTTGCTTTCTTTATAGTAATAGATTCCATCTGTTTTTGGTTGTCCTGTACCCTACCAAGAGAAGTAGAATGTTCATTTTTTAACTACTTCAAGTCTAGCTGATGTTACTATAGTCCACTAAAATGATCATATATATATATATATATATATATATATATATATATAAGATTTCCATGGAGGTTCTTCATGGAAAGATTTGTGGGTTTAAGGGAAAGATTGTGTCTAGGCTTGGCTTAGAGGAATTATAAAGAACTCCTCCTCCCCAACGTTCCTCTTTGTTGCTTTTGTCGCATCATCATACTACTGCAGTAATAATAGTAATACTAACACCTTATAATAGTCCAAAAAACATATAAATGCAAACTTTTGACAGAAACATTTTCTTTCTCTCTTTTTGAGATAAGGACAGTCATTAATGACATTTCGTGTCCTGGGCTACTAGCATTATAATACCCCCTCCCATTGAATTAAATTTCAGCCTGGGCTGGGATTCAAACCCATGCCCACTCCTCCCCTCCTTTACTAGTGCTACCACTAGACCACCGGCTCAATGGGGAAACATTAATTATTATGTCTTCCCATGTTCTATTTTTAGATGGAATGCAGATTTATGCTTCTTCTAGATGCCACAAGTGTACCCTATTAGCAAAACAGGTTACCTATCCCCTTGCTCACTATTTTGTGTGAAGTCCAGATTCCACTGAGTGACCCGCTGCATTGCCGCATAACCTCCGGTGGCAAATGCCCGGAGAAGGTTGAGTGTAGACGCTGCCTGAGTATAAGCGCGGATCATCCTGTTAGGATCTGGAATCCGCGATTTCTCGTCAAAGGCATCACCATTTATATTGTCCCCTCTGTAGCTTGGGAGCTTTATTCCATCTTTCTCCTCAAAAGCGTCAGATCTTGGCTTTGCAAACTGACCCGCCATCCTCCCCACCTATTAGTACACAATGACATGTTTATGTGTGAAAAGCTAATTAGGACCAATAAAACTCTACCAAAATTCTTAAAGAAAAGGAGTACATCTTTCACCAAATAGATGTGTAAATTGACATAGAGTATAATGAACACAAATGTGCATATATCAAAAGAAACAATATTAACAACCAAGAGAAAGATTTATGAATAAAGATGTTTTTTCCTGATTAAATTTAAACTTGAGATGAATCCACTAAATGACTGAAAGTAAACATTACCACATTTCGGTACGGTCAAATTTGCAGCAACTTCTACAGGATTGCATAAATTGTTGTTCCCCAAGTGACCTATTAACAACTCTAGCATCCACTAAATGCAAATGATAGACTATTACTGGTATATATTATTCTACCATTTAACAAAATGAGCCTTCATAAGGCCTGTTCTCCTTCCAAGGAGAAGGTTTCAGCATCCAAACAATAAGATGGCCCTCGTTAAACTTAGAAAGTGATGTTTGATTAATACTAAACCAATCAAAGTCTCTCAATGCCAATTCACACTAATAAACAACCATCCAACATCACAATCATTCAAGTTTCTACAAACTTTTGCAACCCAAGTCGCATATCATTCCTTAGGTCTCATAGGGTCAATGTCGCTAAATAACTAATACAGATCATATTTGGACTCAGAAATTTATGTTGGGATGTCTTGAATCTTAACGAAGTCCCGTGGTCGCCAAGTTGGTTAAGTTGGTAAGACTCTTCCGAATCGCTCCGAGCCCGACCTGAGTTTGAATTTTTGGGTGTAAATTGCATTTTGTGTACCAGAAAGAGGAGTCTTTTGAGGATTTTGTCTATTACTTGTCCCAAAGAAGGTTTCTAGGGTGCTTATAAATAGCTATCATCTGATCATCATGTATTTTTAATCATCCGAAAATAGTGGAAGAAGAAAACAAAATATGTTTTTCCTGATTTGGGTTTCCACGTAAAATCTGTATCCCATTTAAGTTCTTGTTTTTGTGTATTTACTGTTTTATCTCGACTATCATCCATAACATTTTATTTTATCCAGTTGGCCCAACATTACACATTATGCCCTACCCTTTAATCAATTTTGAAAAGGTAGGTCCACCCAGACCAAGGTTCTCTCTAGGTGACAGCTACCTTGGGTAGAAAACTCTCATCAATACCGAGAGTTAAGTCAGATTCACATACATCATCATAATAGTTGCCCACCGCCAACCCTCTTTTGTTAATGTCGTGCCATAAAACATGTCAAATGTTAAGAGCACTACAAAAGTTACTAGGAGCAACACATTTTTGGCAGTCCTGCATGGCTGTCAAAAAATTTTGCAGTCTTGTTATTTTAGGACTGCCAAATTTTGGTTTGCACAAGACTGCCAAAAGTGTGTTCCCTCCTAGTAATTCTTGGAGTGTCCTTAACATTGCCTAAAACATAAAGAGGCATAAAAGTGAAGTGTGGACGACATAGATATCTATCTTTCTTATAGTAATAGGGTCTCATATAATATTTGATATTAGGATTTGGGTCTCCATAATGTCCAACATTAGGATTTGGGTTTGACATTAGGCATCGGTTGGTTCGCAGAATCATGGGGTTGGGGAAAGAAAAGTCATTACTTTTCTATGTTTGGGTGCCAGAGAAATCGAGGAGAAAAGGAGAGTGATTCCCAACGGAAGAAAAATTAGGAAGGAAAATGGTATCCATAGAAGCAAGGATTCACTTTCCCACCTTTATGTATTCACTTCTCTTTCCAATTCCCTTGTCATTTTCAAACACCAGAAAGAAAAATTGACAGGAATTGTAATTTTCAAAAGGAAAGGAACCCTTTCCTAGAACCAAACGAGGCCTTAGGTCTGGCTCTCCAAATTGGTAATAGATTTGGACGTCAACACAGTGAATATGAGACCCAAACCCTAACGTTGGACATGATGGAGATCCAAACCCTAATATTAAAAATATAATACCTTGACGACGGGGACCTGTCCACCGAACATGAGAACGACGCCCATCTGGAGGAGGATCCTGAAGGTATCCCTAATGTTGTTTCCGGTGAACTCCTTGAAGCTCTCCGCGCAGTCCCCTCCCTGGAGGACGAACGCCCTGCCGAACGCTGCATCGGCCAGCCTCTCCTCCAGCTTGCGGGCCTCCCCGGCGAAGACTATCGGAGGGAAGCTCTCGAGCGTCCTCAGGACCGACTCCAGCTCCGCCGCGTCCGGGTACTCGGGGAGCTGCAGCGCCTTCCTCGATTTCCAGCTCTCCACCCCCCACTTCCCGGGGTAGTCGGCGACGACCGCGGGAGATCCGTTGCTGCTGGTGGCTGGATCGCTGGCGGAGCAGCGGAAGGTGGTGATGGTGGATCTGGAGATGGATTTGGCGGGAAGGAGGAAGCGGCGGTTGGAAGGGAGGTGGGTGCTGGGCTGCAGGAGGGATCTGGTGCTGAGAGAAGTGGATCCACTCGCCAGTGCCATTTCTTAGTTGTTTCTCTCTCTACTTGAAGGGAGGAAGGAGAGAGAGAGAGAGACGAGTTAGAATGAAGAGGTGAGTAGGGGATGAGTAAAATAAAGAATAGGAGGTGGGTGTTGTTGGTGTGGGTGAGATAATGGAAAATATGCCACCTGGCCTGAAATTCTGGCCCAGATTTGGTAACAAAATTTCAATGGGAGGGAGTAGCTGGAGCATGCATGGATGTACATGATTTTATTTTATTTTTTTTCCTTATTATTTTGTAAGGGGATGTTTGGTACGCGATTTTTTTTTTCCACGAAAAGTTTAGGATAAAAATTTATTACAATATTTGTTTTGACTATAAAAAATTTATTTTCATAAATTAAAAATATTCGGATAAATTGTGTACCCATGAAATACGAAATTCTTATCCTTTAAGAATACATGGTATATTTTCTTTGCCCGGGCAAAAAAAATTATTTAAATTTTTTCTTCTTTTTTTTGATCATTTTTGATCAATTTTTAACAACTTTTTTTATCGCTTTTTCCATTGTTTATCTTTTCTGTCGTTTTTGGTCATTTTGTCGTTTTTTTTTTTGTCATCTTTTGTCCTTCTTTGTTGTTTTTTGTCATTTCTTGTCGTCGTTTTTTGTCTTTTTTGTCGTTTTGTTGTTTTGTCGTTTTTTTTTGTCCTTTTTGTCGTTTTGAAGTCGTTTTTTTGTGGTTTTCATCATTTTTTTTCTTCTTTTAATCTTTTTGTCATTTTTGTAATAGTTTTTGTCATTGTCATCTTTTGTCTTTTTTGTCGTTTTTGTTCTTTTTTGTCATTTTTGTCAATTTTTTTTCGTTTTTTTAATCTTTTTTGTCATTTTGGGTGATGTCAATGGTGAGTAGCCGGAGTGAGGGGTACGACGAGGAGTTCTGATAGAGGAGTCGAGGTGGCGGTTTGGTGGTCTAGAGGCAGGTGGTGTTGGGCAACGATGGTAACCACCGGCAGAGGGTGGTGGTCGGGGATAGTCGGGTCATGGAGGAGCAGGTGGCTGGGTGGGAGGAGAGGCTGAGTAAATTTGTTTGTGTAAATTTTAGTGTACGAAAAATTTTATAGGGAACGCCCCTTCAATAGGTTAGGTGTGCTTGTTCCCCAAGTATGTGGGGAGTGGACACTGTGTAAATAGTAATGGAAAGAGGTGCATGAGGAGTGTGGACACTAGGAGAAACTTAAACTTCTAGAATCTCATAGTCATAACTAACTAACCACATGGCTAATCCTAATTAGTTAGTTAAAACTAACAATAATTAATTAGGACTAATAATAACCATTAGTTATTAATAAATATTTAATTGAAACAAAAGTATTTAGAATAAAGAATTAAAAAGAAATTCATAATTCATGATTTTCAAATAAGGAAAAATTTTGAAATTTTTATAAATACAAGAAAAATATAGAATTTCGATTTTAAGGAGTTACAAATCTTCCCTCCTTAAAGAAATTTTGTGCTCGAAATTTGGAATGACATAATTTGGCACGACTAAGGATAATAAAAAAAAAATCTAAGCATGATTAAGAACAAAATCAAAATCATCTGGTTATGGTCAAAATCATTTAGGTACGATCAAGAATAAGATCTCAACCATTTAGGCACGATCAAGGATGTAATCAATTTAGGTACGATCATGAATCTCATAGTCATGATCCATAAGATTCATACTAATGTGGAACCAATATTAAGTGGTCAATCAATCAAATAAAAATAAGGGCTAAGAGTGGATATAATCAATTAGAAAGACCAAGTCAAAGGAATTCATGGTAGAGAAGATGATCCAATGATCGATAATCTTATTCTGTGAATGAGTATATATTCTAGTCCTAGAATTTCTAGAAATTATCAATCTTGCAGGCTCATAGTAGCACGACTAAACCTATGTACTACTACGAGACTTTGCACTAGTAGCGAAGACGATACTTGCATGGGCCACCATAAAAATGTGACAACCCGTGCCCGCATGTTTGGGCACGAGTACATAAGGCACGCCCAGCCTATGTCGTAGTAACGGCGATAGTGCACTGCTTATGTCTCAATATCACAAGATTAACCATAAACTCATTCACATTAGCTAAAGAAGGATAACACGGAAATAGATAAGCACATTCATTAAACGAAATATCAAATATAACAGAAGATTCCAAGAGTTGAGCACAATTTGTTACAAAACTACTAGTAGTTTTTTAGAGACAAATTTGGTAAAAACTAATAGAAAGCACTAGGAAATAAAATTCTAAACAAAACCCTCCAGAGATAGACTTTATCCTGCCTCATCAGAACAATAGGTCACAAGCCCACATCACACCTAAAATATTAATGGATCTAGTCAGGGTTAGAACAAAGTACATCCAAACAAATGATGCACGATAGAAATTTGTGAAACTCGTCTCACAATATCGATATTTATATATGAATACATATTTTTGTAATGTATTTAGTATTTTTTTGCTATTCAAAACAGTTTAAAAGTTTTCCAAATTATAGATTTTTCACCTTGACCAGCATACCATCGGTATACTGAAGTATACCGCCAGTATACTGTCCAGGTGATATTTCTAATTTTCAGATATTTTGATTTTAACTATTTGATGAATAGTATTTAGATGTTTTCTTTAATAATGTTTAAATATTTTCACTAATAGTACTGATATATTATATTATCCATTGGTTTTTTGGTTTCTTTTGAGAAGACGGGATTGATTTAGATCGAGTCACGGATCGCGATATGACAGTCTCGATTAATTCACCCCATCTATGTATACTCTTTCGATTCATTTCTTTTTTTTTTACTTTTTCTCTCTACTTCTCTTCTCTCTTTGTTTCTTCTCTATTTTTCTCGTGAGCTAGGAGCTTGGTCTCGATGCCTCAGAGTGTGGTTTCTAAACCTCTCTTAATGGTGGAGTAGAAAAGTTAGGCTGGGAGCTATTATAGGCAAGTACATCTTACCGAACTACTGGACGAAATATTATTTTACTGCAATTTTTTGTTTCCTATTGCCTTGATAGTCCAGTTGTCTAGTACTTGCTTTACTATATATGTTCTCTTATGATTAGCATCAATTTACCCGTCTCGGAATTTTGTTTAAGCTAGGTTTTGATTTCTGGCGTAGTCTCGATATTTTCTTAGTAGGAAAACTTTGTATCAAAAACGATACTAGAGTGACTGCCATGAGACTTAGTATACACAATATATACGACCTTCCTTTATTATTGTTTTCATGGTTATACTGATTTTAATAACTTTTGGGACGAGCTTTGGTTTTCGAAACTTGTTTCAAGTCCTTAGTGTTATTTCTCGGACATAAACAACATACTGTCGGTATACTGGTATATATCAACGGCATACCGATTTGTAGGTCCTTTTCAAGTTGACACATGTTGTTACAATTAACGGCATACTGCCGGTGTACTGGTCTGTACCGACGGTATATCGATCTTGCACATTATTTTGATAGCAGCCTCTGTGTTCCCATTTTTCGGCATATCGACGGTGTACCAGTACATACCGACTCTACAACGGTGCGGCAATATTTTTAGACAGAGAGTTTAGGCAGTCTCAGACCGGTATACCGTCGGTATACTGGAGTATACCGATGGTATACTGTCAAGGTACCCAAATTTCATATTTTTTCTAATTTTGTTCCAGTTTTCCTGATTTCTTTTTATTTGTTTTCCTATATATACCATGTTGTGTTTTCTTATTGTGTCACTACCACATTTCTAGTATGGGGGCATTTTGGTCATTTTTGAATTTTTGGGATTTATTTGGAATTATTGTTAATTATTGAGATTTATTAGAATTTATTGGAATTTATGTGATTTTAATATTAATTAATTAAATTGATAAGTGGTATGTTGATTTGAGACTAGTTTGGACCTTGTAGACTAGCCTAGAACCTAAACTTAGCTATGGTGACTTGGTTAGCATTATAGGGTCTTAGTCTAACTTAAGTTAAACTAATTTAAGTCATTTAGAATCAAGTTGTAATAGGTGGAATAGTGATTTAGAACCATGGCTTATGACTTCACAAGTCATGATTAATGATTTAAGCCCATAGAAGCCCATAGAAGCCCATAGCCCACACATGTAAGACCCTAACCCTAACCGAGCATGGTCGGCCAACCCACATAGGGATTCCCCCCTATAAATACTCTCCTCCATTTAGGGCTAGCCTCTTTTAGGAAAGAACAAGTTTAAAGAAGAGGTATTTTCCCAACTTCATTAATTCATAGAAATTCCATTTTACTTGCTTTTTCTCTCAAACAAATTGTAATAGGTTCTAATTTAGGTATACTTGCTGTTTGTGTTGGGAAATCTCAGTTTGTGGACAATTTGGAGCTATTTGCTAGCAAGAAGAACCCCCCTATTGAAGCTTTTCTTGCATTTGGACACCAATAGGTAAAATCATCTAAACACCATTAAATTCTAGTTTTCGTTGCATATTTGGAAAGCCCTAGGTCTACCCTAACTGTAGGTATAGCTAAACCTAGGTTTCGTGTTCATTTCGTGTCCTAAATGGACAAGTATCAGTCCCTACATGTAAGTGTTTGATGAAATGCCCCAAAGGGCATTTCGATTTGATTTTTGGATTGTGTTTGAATAGGAAACTGTGTTTTGATGTGGCTTACATGTTTTTGGTCGACTGGGGTGTTTCTTGTGTCGTGTCGTGTCACTTTGGACATGTGTACACGCGGGTGCAACACACACGCGCGAGCAGTGTGCTTCCCCTGCTGGTCGGGGTCGTTTGCACGCAGCACACGCCACGTGGACACGTGCCACTTGGCACAGAGGTGGGGGCAACCACTGACAAGCCCCCCCGAGTCTCACGATACTTCGTGTCGTATCGGACACGAAATCCGCAGTACATCGAATTTGCACTGACTGTGCACTTGCTGTCAGTGAGCTCTGATACGGCTCTGTAACTTCGGACACGACACGCCAGGACACGATGCAGGGTGTTGGACACATAGCTGGATCCTAGGCGAACCTAGGGTTATGAGCACGAGGCTTGGTTTAGCCTGTGTCGAGTGCACGACACGCGTGCACACACGCACGAGACTGCACTGCTGTGCAGTGTCCAGTTTGTGCTGATTTGGGTTTTATTCTATTTGGACATGTTTATGTCATTGTGGTGGACACGAGGTGACTTGTATGACACGTGCACAAGTGTATTAAGGTTTACCAACCTCTGTTTTCCTATCTTAGAATGATTTAACCCATCAAATCCCATTTACCCCATTTTGGACTGAAACATGTATTTTTATGTATTTCCAGTTTTCAAATTTGGATTTTGGCATCCATTTTAGCTTAGTTAATACTGTTAATTACATGGTTTAAGACCTTATTATGTTGTGTCTATGCATGTACTACTTGGGTTTCGATTTTGGTATGAATTGGTTGTGTATTGATTCGAAATTGGTGGGTTGAAGTTGGGGACTGAAAACAGTGGTTAATGTATTGATTTCATTTCCTATTTCACTTGAGTTAAATCTGAGATTAAGTCATGTGTTCCTATCTAATCTCTGTACACACTGGATAACCCCTCACTGCTCATACACACTATTTTACATTCCTATCACTGTTACACTCATTCACCCACACACACATGTCTACACCTATTATACACACATATGTAAAAATCAGAGAACACTCTAACACAGCACACACACATTGCCTCTCATGAATGCACACACATCCTACACACATAACATTGACACTCTATACACCATGCCATGATTCACTTTCCTGTTACACACACTCACTTACTCTAGCACACTCTCACTCATATGTTTCATGCACACACACATAGCCCTCTCTATATCTATATATATAAGTACTAAATGCCATGCTATATATAGCTAATGTATAGTGGTGCATGCCTATATATATATATATATATATATATATATATATATATATATATATATATATATATATATATATATATATATATAGTTAGTTAGTTAGTTCTTTTATGTATTGTCTTGAATGCCTATGTGTATGTATCCATATATATGTGTATATCTATTTGTATATATGTATTAAGCCTATATGTATGTATGATGTATACCTATACATATGCTTGTATATATAGGTATATGTATATGAGTATTTATGTCTAAATGTATAGGCCTATTAGGTATGTAAATGTATGCTAATATATATGTGGATATATATATATATATATATATATATATATATATATATATATATGCTAAGTAATTGTGCCTATAGGTAATGTGTGATGACTTGGACAGTTTGTATAGGTTGTATGGACTTGATTAGACTAATTTAGACTTTTTAGACCTAGTTTGACCATAGTTGACCTAGTTTGACTTCTAGGGTTGACCAGAGTTGACCAAGAGTTGACTTTGGCCTAGATTGACCTAGATTCATTTAGAATGCATTGAATTGCATCTTGTTATCATTTTAGACTTGTTGTGACTTGTGCTGTTCTGATTAGGAGCCAGACACCTCTCCTCGGACAGTACATTTCATCCGGACACTCAGATACCAGGCGAGTATATTATCTGATTATTTCATATCCTTTTAGAATTATTTTCCTGCTTTAAATTACTTTACTTGATACTGTCACGTTGGTCACACGGATTAGTACTATATGGATCCCTTCTTGAGATGTTATCCCCTCAGGGAGCATCAAAAACTACATGTTCTGTGCGTTTCACTTACATGGTGTATCACTATGCTTCATGGTTCATTGAATCACTTATGACATGTACTTTCATGATCACAGAGTCTTCCTTGAATCCTTCCATTTATTGGGCTTTCTAGAATCTCCATTTATGGGACTATCATGTACCACCCTTCAGGGGCCGTTACATGAATCATAACATAACCTGGCTGGATCCTTGTGTATTGATTGGGGGTACGGGGGAGTAGAAGTAGACATGTGAATAATATTCAAGTAGTGTAGCATCAGAATCATTCCATAGTGTAGCATCAGAATTATCCTATGCCATTTACATGTCTATATTGTACTCTGACTCACTAGCCACTGTTAGTCTCTATTTATAATAGATATTTCTATTACAGTTCTCTCTCTGTTTACATACTGTATTTCTTCAGTTCATGTATCTTACTTTACTGCATGATTATAATTCTAATCTGCTATGATCTGTTGAGATGTATTGTGCTCGCTCCTGTCCTGACTGGACCTGTTGAAAATATTACAGAGGACGAGGAGGAGGCCTGTGTGGATACCTCAACGGGGCAGCCCTAGACGACACTTGTGAGCTGGACTCTCAGGAGGACCTAGCTCTAGCTGATGACTTTACCCCTACTGCCTAGACTAGTTTAGTTAGGCTTTATCTTACTTATGTTGTCTTGAGACTAGCTTAATTAGGCTTTATTTTTGTCTTTGAGATCTGGGTTGTATATATTCTTTTATACTCTGTAGTTGAGACCATGTATTTTTGGATGTTTGCTGAGATGTTATCTTAGACTCTTCTGATCATCTGTATTTCTTTGAGTTCTATATCATATCCTGCTTCATCTTCCTTAGTTGTGATTGAGTTTACATTCTGCTATGTCACCCCCATTCGGGGAGTATAAACTGCTTAGAATTATATTGTTAGATGTTGTGACCTAGGACAGCATTCTACCGCCGACGCTGCGGCGTAGGCTGGACGTACCCACTTCTCGTGCCCTTACTCTAGGGTGCGGGTCGTGATATATTATTTTCCTGCATATGCCATAATGTGTTTTTTTATTGTTTTCCTACATATGCCATGATATATTTTCTTATTGATTTCTCCTTATATGCCATGATAGATTTTCTACCATGTGTTGCCATATCTACCTAAATTTATTGTACTATACAGTTTATGCCATGTCCAGTATTTTTTATAGTGGCCCGTCGTTATGCACTCTTGTTACACGTCTTTTTCTTGCTTAGATGATAGTATCTTGTCATGGTGCATTCCCGATATAGTGGCTCATCGTAGCGCACTCCCGCTCCCAACTTATTATATTTTTCATGTTATGGCTTCTTATAGTGCACTTTCTTGTATGATCTAGTCTTGTATATCATGTCTAAGATGGATTCTGTGGAATGCCACACCCGAAATTTTGATTAAAAATGTTATGGACTAAACAACTAGCTTGATTATCTATATGCATTAGGAGGGAAGATTTTTTTGGTTGTCTGCAAGCCCTTTATTCCGTCCTATACAATGGATTTGGGCTATATGTCGTGAGGGACACACTTCTAGCACACAGTCGAGTGGGACAATTCCAGTTATACATAGACTACTATATTTAGCTCGTCGTAATGCGAAGCTTACCTTTTTAGGATATATGTCTTCTGGGCAGTGTAAATGCTACATATATCCTTTGCATCCGTGGCCTAGTTAAGTTGGGTAGTCTACATGGAGGACAACCGGATTGGATTTATCAAACTGCATATGTTAGTAATTAGGATTGTGATAACCCTAATTAGCTAATGTATCAAGTCGTACTCCTTGTTTGGCCGTGATTGACGGATGGAGTCCAGTCCAGTCATGTCTAGTCTTGTCTTATCTTGTCTAGCTCTTATCTTTGCTTTATTTATTCTGGTGAATGATTAGAGACTAAGTTCTGCTCAGGAGAAGGGTTGTAATTCGGTCCTTGTTTGGTTTATGGGTTGTAATTCGGTTCCTTAAAAATTCCTATGTCATACTATCATTTGCCGTCATATTCAGTACTTATATGCTAGACATGGTCCCTATGTTGTACATGCTTACATGTCCCGGTTATCTTACATGCTTATATGTCTCAGTTATCTTACATGCTTATGTCCCGATTATCTTACATGCTTATATATCTCGGTTATCTTACATGCTTATATGTCCCGTTACCCTATATGCTCACATGTCCAGTTTATCTTACATGTTCACATGCTTCTATTTATTTTACATGTCCACAGTTCACTTTATGTCATCGGTTGTTTACTTTATGTCTCATGTTATTTTGCCTATTGTCTTTTCTATTCTCGAGATAAGTGCATTGGTAGCGCACGAGTCTCGATCTACAATTACTTATTTATGTCTTTATATGTTAGTTATTGCTGGTTTTAGTTCATAGTTTGCCTTCCTTTATGGTACTTGCTATTGGGGGTCTGACCTCACTGGTTTTGTTTTGTTAGATCTAATAGCAAAATCGGAGGATCTTTTGTACCTTCCACTCGATGGTGACCATCCGGAGCACTAGGGTGCCTGAGTGGGTGTTTTTTTTTTACCCACTTGTATCTATATATTCTTTTGTGGCGTTTATCCTCTAAGCACGTGTTTTGGATCTTGACTTTTAGCCTACGAGCCTAAACATGATTTGTGTTATCCTAGACTATTGCTAGAGCTGATCATGTATGACTATTACTCTTTGTAACACTCCAATTCCAAAATACGTAGTATTATGAATGTGTTTACATGCCAGCTATGTATCAATGGACTCCAGCCCAGCTCGAATACGTATAAGTTGTATAGCAACGACCATCTATCTATACAAATCATTAATATCTCTAAGTCTCAATCCACAGTAATATAGAATACAAGAATGGACAATATATATTATGGTGTGCACCCCAAGTTATACTTATCCAAATAGACTCAAAAAAATAGTATAAGTTTACAAATACAAGGCTAACAAGCAGAATGCAAGTAAATGGAGATAAACATGTAATTGCAAAAGATACCTGAATCTGAAATAGCAACACCATCATCATCCGCAAACTATCTCAATGTAACGCCCGTAGTTCGTATTACGTATTTTGGTATACGTATACGTATTTTGACTCATATTGCCTGTTTCATTGCATGGTTTATTTTAGCATTTCATTGCTTGGTTCAATTTTTTCTTGCATGTGAAACAACCCTACCTAGCCCCACCACTAACCCCATTTATATCCCACCTACTTTTCTCTCTCCTCATAACTCAGCATTTACTCCTCCTCCTTCTTCTTCCTCCATGGCATAGAGCTCCACCTACCCCATCTTCCACCGGCAAGTGCATCTTGCTTTATGGAGGAACTCAAGTTTTGTTGTCCCATTTTTCTTACTCATGAGATTCTGAGACACTTTAGTACTTAGCACTTTTAATTTCCATGGCTCATTTCATGTAGATCTAAGCTTGTTGCATTTTCAGATTTTTTGGGTTTTGATCTATTAAACCTTGTTATTTTCAAGTTTTGAGTGTTCCAGGTTGTAAAGAATTTCGTTTTACCCTATTTTGACCTATGGAAGTCCGGATTCTGACCTTAGATGAAGGAGTATGGAACTTGGAATCAATGGCTTTATGGTTCTTTTTTCGGAACAGTGGAGAAGATGAACATTGCTTGACCGTATGACTTTTCATGCGGCTAGATCCCCTGCAGCTCCTCTTTGGCCGCATAGGCATCCGAGCCGCATGACCTTGCCCGACTCAGCCACATGGCTTTTTCATGCGGCAAGTCCCCTTTGGCCGCATGGCCTTAGCCACATGAGCCCCTGCCGCATAAGCCTGCTGTCCTTAACCGCATGCGCCCTTTTCCTCCAGCCGCATGAGCCTGTCCCCTTCTTACCGTATAGCTTCTTCTAGCCGAGCCGCATGGCTTTGCTCGACTTAGCCGCATGGCTATCTCTAACTACTGCCGCATAAGCCCCTGCGGCATAAGCCCCCGTCGCATGAGCCCGATCTCCCTTAGCCGCATGAGCCCCTGCCGCATAAGCCTGCTGTCCTTAACCGCATACGCCCTTTTCCTCTAGCCGCATGAGCCAGTCCCCTTCTTGCCGCATGGCTTTGCTCGACTTAGCCGCATGGCTATCTCTAACTACTGCCGCATAAGCCCCTGCCGCATAAGCCCCCGCCGCATGAGCCCGATCTCCCTTAGCTGCATGGCTCTTTCCATAGCCGTGCACTCCTTTCACCATGTTGAGCTGTTACATTTATACTTTTGTCTCATGACTCTCTGTGTAACTTGGGTCCCTTAATAGAATGCTTGTACCATGTTAATTCTGAATATGTTCCATGACAAGATAGTGACCCATGTGGTGCACTCTTGATAAGTAACATGACATGATAGTGGCCCGTCGTGGCGCACTCTTGACAAGTAAACCTGACATGATATACCTCGATATGATGTTGCGACGACTAGCATGACATGACAAGAATGAATGGCCTGGACACCGTGGGCGATTATGCTTGTACAAATGAACCAGTATTGTCTTACATCATGTCTAGGACGGGGACCCCTGAGTACCACGGTCAGGGGTACCTACTGAAATTGACTAAGGCTAATAACTAGAATAATCCAGTAGTCATGAAGAGATTTTCCAGCTACAGGCAATCCCATTATCTGGGCGCGCAAGTGGACTTGTAGCCTGCCGACGAGTAGGGCACATTTCCAGCACACTGTCATGTGTTGCACCCTTCATGGTCAAATATTCGACCTGGATAACCTGGATGGTCTGCAGGGCTTGTGGCTGTTGGAATATCTTATTGCATCTTGCTAGTAACTAGGCCTGTGATAACCCTAGTTAGTTAAAGTATCAAGCCGTACTCATTGCTTGGCCGTGATTGATTGGATGGAGTCTAACTCAGTCTAGTCTTGTCTTGATCCTGTACAAGAATGTAATATGACCCGAATGCTTGTGTTTTACCTTATCGATAAATGGTGGGAAACCAAGTTCCGTTCAGACGAAGGGTTACTACCCCGGTCTTTGTTTGGTTTAAGGGTTATAACTTGGTTATCTGAATAGTTCTATGGTTATCCTATCATATATCATCATGATTTTTCATATTTCCAGTCTTTTATTATATAACTATGTTTTGTGTTAATTGCTGGTTTTAGTTCTTAAGTGAAGCCTCCTTTGTGGCACTTGCTCTTTCTGGGATCTGACCCAGCTGGTTTTGCGTGGCCAGATACCAGAGCAGTTCCAGAGGATCTTCCTACCTTCCAGCCAGATGGTGACCACCAGGCGTAACCAAGACAACGAGTGTGTTTTCCTTTTGCTCTCCCACTCTATTATAATAATATTTTTTTGAGGCGTTTAGCCGACGAGCACATGTTAGCTCGATTGCACTTTACTTACTGTCTGCCTACGGGCTGTAACATGATCGACGAATCCTAGGGTTGATCATGTATGACTAAAACTTTTGCTAGTCTTCACATTTTGTATGACTAGCTTCAAGATCATCCAAATATGTAATGTATGGGACGCCTTACTATTGTATATTTGATGCTCTAACATCTTGTAACTGTTTTTACTTGCTTGAGATTGAGACAATAGGCTTGTTCATGACCATAAGAGACTGATGGCTTGTAGTTAAACCCTCATGTATCTAGACAGCCGTGACCGTATAGCGAGGTGGGTTGCACTTCAATATACGTAGCTGGCTATGTCCGCCCCCGCTCTCCAGTATTCTGGCTCTGGGGCGTTACATGGTTTAAGTGGTGGCCCATACGGGTCTTGTGAATCAAGATATGTAGGGGTTTACCGAATAGATGTCTCAATCAGCACTCGCCCTTGATCTCTGCTCGAATCCTCTGAATCCCTCATTCTTGACCTGATCACATGCTTGTATCTTTGATCTGTCTTGGTCCTTCCTTATTGTTCCCTGTGTTGTCTTCTTCAGCGGTATTGTTCCTGGTCCTACCGATCGATAAGGCGGAGCACCTCCCGTGGGCCAGCAGCAACCTGGAGATCAGACCCAGCATTCAGGAGTAGCCTCCAGAGTCACGCCTACTGGGGGTCAAGAACCACCAGTTCAGCCAGTCCAGCCTGCAGAGCCCGATGATGGCACCTTGGTGGGTCTCATCAGGACATTGCTAGCATCTCAAGATCGTCGGGGCGATGCCCTGCACCAGGCAGTACAAGATGCTTTGAACAGAGACGGTCATCAAGGGAACCAGGCAGCCAACAACTTCAAACGCTTGAACCCTCCCTTCTTCGATGGCAGCGAAGATGCGATTGCCGCAGATGCTTGGCTATAGGATACAGAAGTGATTCTAGAAGCGGCGAAGACGCCCGAGAATGAGAAGGTGGCGGTAGTACGCCTACAGTTATTGGATCTTGCCCGCAGCTGGTGGGCGTCACAGGCCGTTGGAATAGTGGCACCTGTTGCATGGGCAGTATTTCGTGAGAGATTCCAGACCAAGTACTTCGATGCTGTAGCTCGATACGATCTACAGACGAGGTTCACCAATCTGAAGCAGATGGGCAGGACGGTCGACAGATATGCGGCCGAGTTTTCGAGACTTAGTCGGTTTGCTCCCACCTTGGTAGCGACCGAGTTCGACAGAGCCCAACGGTTCCAGCAGGGGCTCCATCTAGAGATTTTATTGGCAGTGGAGCAGTTTGAGCATCAGACTTTTGATGCGGTATTGAGAGCAGCCAAGAGGCACGAGTATACCTCCCGGAGGATTGAGGATAGGACCGGAGGTCGAAAGCGGTCTCACGGCCAGATGAATCAGTCTTCAGCACCAGCCCCGGCAGCCAGGGCTTTGACAATTGGAACCCCGAGGCAGGCGGCCTCAGTGACGTCAGTTCAGTATTCAACCCCGACGAACCCTCAGCAGCAAAAGCAGAAGCAGTCTTCCGCAATGGGTTGCACTCATTGCGGGAAGCCAGGACATGTGGTAGCAGAATGTCGCAGGGCACAAGGATTGTGCCTGGCTTGTGGGACAGCGGATCACAAGATAGGATCCTGCCCGAATAGGGGGAGTTCATCTTCTTCGACCTTTTCTAGTCCTTCGGTGAGAGGACCAGCACCAGTCCAGCAGCAGCAACAGTTTCCGAGGCCCTTGCCGCCTCAGTCCCAAGTATTCCAGCAGCAAAACCCCTAGCAGTATGCACAAGCCCAAGCCCTGATTCAGAGCAGACAGAGAGGTTTCAGCAGAGGGGACCCGCACCCAGAGGACATGGTCTGGCGATGGCGATGACCGTAGAAGAAGGATTGGCACCAAGTGAGGTAGTGGCAGGTACTATTCTCGTCAACTCCTCTCCAGCATCACTATTATTTGATTCTGGTGCATCGCATTCATTCATGTCTGCACGATTCGTGACACGGATCGGACTGGAGCCTGAGTCATTATCAGTAAGGCTCAATATACTTACTAGTAACGGTCTTGTGGGAGTAGATAGAGTATTTTCCTCGTGTCAGATCGTGGTTAGCGGTAGAGAGTTCTCCGCTAGATTGATAGAGTTCCCGATAGCCGATTATGATGTGGTCTTAGGGATGGATTGGTTAAGGAACCAATATGCTAGGATAGACTGCCATGTTGGCAGGGTTGTTTTTAGCATTCCAGGCGAGCCAGAGTTTTCCTTTTTCCGAGGCGCAGTTGAACCTTCTTCTCCAGTATTGCGGATGGCAGTGGCAGCAGTACAGTTACCCCGGATAGTCGAAGAGTTTCCAGATGTTTTCCCAGAAGAGCTTCCAGGAATGCCGCCAGAGCGAGAGATCGAGTTTACCATCGACTTGATCCCAGGATCAGCCCTAGTGTCGGAGAGAGTCTACAGGATGGCACGGTCAGAGTTAGAGATATTGTACAAGATGATTGAAGAACTCAGGACCAAAGGATTCATTCGTACAAGTGGATCGCCTTGGAGAGCCCCGATGCTTCTTATAAAAAAGAAGGATGGTACGTCCAGATTATGTGTAGATTATTGTACCTTGAATTTAGTGACAATCAAGAAGAGATACCCTCTCCCGAGGATAGATGACTTGTTTGATCAACTCAAAGGGGCAGCAGTATTCTCGAAGATTGACTTGCGGTCAGGATACCATCAGATCAGAGTCAGAGAGCAGGACATCCCAAAGACAGCTTTAAGATCTAGATATGGGCATTGGAAGTTCTTTGTTATACCATTTGGAGCAACCAATGTGCCAGCTGTATTCATGGACCTCATGAATCGCATCTTCATGCCTTACTTGGATCAGTTCGTGATTGTGTTCCTAGACGACATCCTGGTCTACAGTATGAGTGTAGCGGAGCATGAGCAGTATCTCCATGTGGTTTTTCAGATTCTCAGAGAGCACCAGTTATATACCAAGTTCAGTAAATGCGAGTTCTGGCTCGATCGTATTTCATACTTGGGTCATATCATCACCAGAGGAGGAGTCGAAGTGGATCCCCAGAAGATCGTGGCTATTGAGACATGGCCAGTACCTAGCACAGTCGCAGAAGTTCACAGTTTTCTTGGCTTGGCCGGCTATTACCGGCGATTTATTTCAGACTTTGTTCGAATTTCAGCGCCATTGACCCAGTTGACCCGCAAATATGTGCATTTTGTTTGGACGGCCGAATGTTAGGATTCTTTTGAGAAGTTGAAGCGAGGTTTGATGATGGCATCCATTCTCACGCTTCCAGATAGGACCGGGAGATTTTCAGTATATTGTGATGCTTCAGGCGGAGGTTTTGGATGTGTTTTGATGCAGCATGAGAAGGTAATAGCTTATGCGTCACGTCAACTTCGTTATCGTAAGAGGAATTACCCAACCCATGACTTGGAGTTGGCAGCAGTAGTGTTTGCACTTAAGCTTTGGAGACACTACTTGTATGGAGATAGGGTGGAGATTTTCATCGACCACAAGAGCCTAAAGTATGTATTTACCCAGAAGGATCTTAACATACGTCAGAGAAGGTGGCTAGAGGTACTTGTGGATTATGATGTCAACCTGCAATATCATCCTGGAAAGGTCAACGTTGTTGCAGATGCATTGAGCAGGAGAGCTGGAGTTTATTTTCTAACAGCACAACCAGAGTTATTAGCATATCTTCATAAGATGGGTATAGAAGTTGTCCTTCCTACCAATGTGGCATTGATGGCCAGTATACAAGTTCAGTCCACTATAGTCGAAAGGATCCGGATGGCGCAGTCAACATATTCCAAGCTTCAGCGACTCAGAGCAGAGTGTGAGACAGGACGAAGACCAGAGTTATATATCCATGAGGATGGTACGCTTCGACAAGGGAGGCGTCTATGTGTACCTAGAGGTGATATCAGACAGAAGATCATGGCAGAAGCTCACAGTTCTCAGTATTCCATTCGTGCCATTTTGGTGGAATGGCATGAAGAGGGAGATAGCCCGGTTTGTCTCTCGGTGTTTGGTTTGCCAACAAGTTAAAGCTAAACATCAGAGGCCAGCTGGACTTCTTCAATCCTTGCCGATTCCAGAGTGGAAGTGTGAGCACATTACCATGGATTTTATGACTGGATTACCTAGATCCCCGGCTGGTAGCGATGCTATTTGGGTTATTATAGACAGGCTCACGAAAGTGGCTCACTTTCTCCCGTTCAGAGTTGGTCAGTCGACGACTCAGCTAGCGGAGATGTACCTCAGGCAGATCGTCAGATTTTATGGTGTACCAGTCAATATCACCTCGGACAGAGATTCAAGATTTACGTCGCACTTTTGGCGCAGTCTGCAGGAGAGTTTGGGAACCCACCTCCAGTTCAGCTCAGCTTATTATCCGCATACAGATGGTCAGTCTGAGCGTACCATATAAACCTTGGAAGATATGTTGAGATCTTGTACCCTCGACTTCGGTGGTTCGTGGGAGGATCACCTGCACCTGGTGGAGTTCTCGTACAACAATAGTTTCCAAGCCAGTATCCAGATGACACCGTTCAAGGCACTGTATGGTAGGAAGTGCAGATCCCCGCTAGCATGGGACGATGTTGGAGAGAGGCAGATGCTCGGTCCGGAAATAATTACTCAGACAGTTGAGGTGGTCAGAAGAGTCAGAGATCATCTTCGAGTTGCACAAGATCGCCAGCGTCATTGGGCCGATTCTTATCGGCGTCCCCTTGAATTTTCCGTCGGCTACCATGTATTCCTCTGGATCTCGCCTAACCGTGGCGTCATTCGTTTCGGCGTACGAGGAAAGCTTAGTCCTAGGTATATAGTGTCACGACCCGCACCCTAGAGTAAGGGCACGAGACGTGGGTACGTCTAGCCTACGCCATAGTGTCGGCGGTAGAACGCTGTCCTAGGTCAATCATCTAACAGTATAAAGGTACTTGTACAGTATATACACTCCGAATGGAGGTAACATAAAAGAATACAGTCTCAATCACATCTAAAGCAGAATGATAAGATAGATAGATACTGAAATGAAATAAGATCCACAGAAATACAACCAGAGAAGTCTAAGTGTCTAATGATATCACAAATCCATAACATCCCAAGTATCATAATACAGTCATCCAGAATGTAATATAAAGGAAAAATATTCTAGTCTAGAGGAGTGTCGTCCACTGCTAAGGGCTTCTGCTGCAGGTCCAGGTCACAACTGTCATCTAGGGTAGTCCCATAATAGGTGGGACAACATGCCTCGTCCTCATCCTCTGTAATATTTTAACAGGTCCAGTCAGGACATGAGCGAGCATAATACATCTCAACACAAGTCATAACAGGATAGGAAATATAATCATGCTAGAGAGTAAGATACATGAAACTGAGGAATAGCATAAAGTAAAGAGGGACTGTAAGTAAATATCTACAGTATATAAGAGATAGACAGTGCTAGTGATTCAGAGTACAAGATGAAACATGTGAACAGCTGGAGGGTGATTCATGACTATATTAAAGAGGTGATTCATGACTATTCTACTTTGGAATTATTCACATGCTCAGTTTCTACTCCCCCATCTCCAATCATTACACAAGGATCCAGTCAAGTTACGTTAAGATTCATGACTATACTACTGCCTATATAGGGTGATTCGAGAGTGATTCATGAAGATTCGTAAAGGCTCTGTGATTCATGAGAGTACAGGAATCACAAGCTGATACATGAAGATTCATGAAAATAGAAGCACGAGATACATGATGTAAGTGAAACACACGAGACAAGAGTATCTGATGCTCCCGAGAGGGATAATATCTCATGAAGGGATCCATATAGTACTAATCCGTGTTACCAATGTGTCAGCATCAAGTAAAATAATCTAAAGCAGGAAATATAATCCTAAACAAGATATGAAATGATCAGAGAATGTACTCGTCTGATATCATGAACGTCTGTATGAAATACTGCCTGAGGAGTGGTGTCTGTCTCCTATAGAACAGTACAAGTCACTACATGTTTAAAATAATGAAATAGACTGCTACAATGCATCTACATGATGTTTGGGGTCAATCTAGGCTAAAGTCAACCTTTAGTCAACTCTAGTCAACCCTAACAGTCAAACTAGGTCAACAGGGTTAAACTAGGTCAAACTAGTCTAGGTTGGTCAAACCTAGGCTTAACAAGTCAATCTAGGTCAACTAACTAAATACCATACAAGTCACACTAGCCTAGTGATACACAAGTGTATCACACCACATGCCATAGGCCATTCTACCTAGGCCATGGGCCAAAACACATATAGGCCAATACCTATACCATATATCTATATACACATTATTCATATTCCAATGAAATCTCTATTTCATATTACTCCATCACACTACACATTTCCCATATATATATATATATATATATATTACATTACACATAGGTTAGATTATATATATATATATATATATATATATATATATATATATATATATATTTTTATATATATATATATATATATATATATATTTTTATATATATATATATATATATATATATATATATATATATATATATATATATATATATATATATATATATATATATATATACACATAGACATAGAGAGATAGATATGTAAATAAGGCAAATGTGTGTGTGTGTGTGTGTGTGTGTGTGTGTGTGTGACAGATTGTGTGTGACAGGAATACAGAAATGTGAGTGTGTGTGTGTGTGTGTGTGTGTGTGTGTGTGTGTGTGTGACAGATTGTGTGTGACAGGAATACAGAAATGTGAGTGTGTGTGTGTGAAAATGGTGTCCCATAGGGGTGTGTGTGACTGATTAAATTAACAGGAAACAGTGGTGTCAATGTGCCCATAGGTGACAGGAATAATGTGTGTGTGTTTAAATGTGTGACAGTGAACATATGTGTGTGTGTGTTAGATAGGAGGAATGTGTGTGACAGGAAAATAAGAGGGTGGCCTATGCGTGACAGAATATGAGGGAAAACCTGTGTGACAGGATCCCATATGTGTGTGTGTGTGTTAATGTGAGGGTGAAGTGAGGAAAATCTGTGAGTGTGTGAGTGAAATAGAAAACAGTTTTCAGTTTGTGTGTGTTGGCATGTGTGTATGAGTGTGAACTGTGTATGTGAGTGATATGAGTAGATGTGTAAGTAATTTAGAACCTGTGTGAGGAATTGCATAGGTGTGTGTGAATCACATCAGTGAGTGTAAACTCAGGATTAACAAAACCCATTGACAGTCTCAGTTTTTGTGACTGTGTGTTAACACCATATCTCAGGAAACCCAAAAACGAAACCAAAAACCTATTGCATCAACACAAATCAAAGTTAACATGAACTTCAACCCTAACACATGTAGGTGAACCAATTAACTGCCTAACATTATTAAAATCAGTAAAATACAGATAAAAAATGAAGAACAATTCATTTAAATGAGTTTCAGTGGATATCCAATTACCTCCTGAAATTCGAATCCTCTTCATAGATTTCAACACAAAAATGAATCTCTACGAAGCTAACATGTTATATAATGTACAGCAATTTAAATCATAACCAAAGCACATGATATTAAATCATTACAATGTCAATGAAAATGAAGAATCAGTGAATAAACTCACTGATACATCGCAGTATCAGCCAATGGGAAAATTCCCATTCAACCATTAAAATTAGCAACTAGCAATATGGTTAAGGTTGGTAATTAACAGTTGATATGTGTACGTGTCATATAATTAATATCGTATCCAAAAACAGGACACGGAAGTGTCCAACACACGCACAAACTCAATACACTGAACACGAACAGTATGGAACCCGTGCACGAGCCCTAGCTGACTCGAAACGAAACCAAAGGACACGAGACTTGGGGAGTGTCATGTCAGATACTGCCCCGAGCTCCATGTCAAAGAATACGCGCCCACGTGTCCAGAATGGGTCATACGAACCCACTGGTAGCAGGACAGTGCAGCTCGCACGTGCGCAGGCGTGTCCACGGGTCCAATACGACACCAAAATGACACGAAACATGCTCAGACACTTAGAAACCCCTAAGTGACACCAAAACCTAATTTCCTATTCAAACACAATATTAAAACATGATCGAAATGCCCTCTGTGACATTTCGTCAAACACCTACGACCCTACACTGATACGTGCCCGATACGGACACGTAAAGGACACGAAAAGACACAAATCCTATTCCTACAGTTAGGGGACACCTAGGACTTTGTATCCATACAAAGAAATCGAAATTTGATGGAGGGAATAGAAAGTTACCTATGGGTGTTCTTCCACAATAAAAACTTCAAAAATGAGATCTCCACTAGCTAGCTCAAGGCTCCAAATTGTCTCAAACCTGTCAATAGTCTCCATGAACAGTAGGGGAACACTATTTAGGTCTCCATGGAAGAAGTTTGAAAGGAAATGGATTAATATTGATTAAAATAGGAAGCATTAAATGAAGAACAAACCTTGCTCTCTAGAAAATGAAGGAATGGATAAAAAAGAGGTAACTAATTTTGAGAGACATTATATAGGGATAAGTGCCCTAGTGGCCGGCCATAGGATCCTAGGATTAGGGTTTTGGGATTTGATCTAGGGCTCTCATTCCATCTAGTTTATTCAATGGTCAAAAATCTAGGTTTCCCCTTTAATCAAGTTGCAGTTTATTCTAACTAGTCATGACTTAACCAACTAACCAATACTAACTAATACTAACCAAGGCTAACTAAGACTAGCTATGACTAATCTAGGTTAGGTCAAATCTAGGTTAGGGCTAATCACAACACATGGCAATTAATTAAATAATATTTAAATCACACCAATCCAATAATTATATTAAATTCCAAATAAATATATATTAAATTCAAATAAAATAAAAATGACAAAAATACCCTCAAACTAGAAATGTGGTGGTGACATATAGGGCCGTTCGATATCCTCGAGCGAGTAGGAGATGTGTCCTATCGTCTCGCTCTTCCGCCGTCGTTGCGTGAGGTGCATGATGTCTTCCATGTATCCTAATTGCGACGGTATATTCCTGATCCGAGTCATGTCCTTGATTATTCGGAATTGGTTATTGGTACCAACCTTTCGTATGAGGAGAGACCCGTATCCATATTGGATCGGAGAGAGAAGATACTCAAGAACAAGACTATTAGTTTAGTCTGTGTTGCTTGGGGTCATCACTCTCTATGTGAGTCAACGTGGGAGCATGAAGATGATATCCGATCGCGATATCCCAACATGTTTGACTCGTAAGGTATAATGTCCTTCTTATGCCTTACACCCTCAGCTTCCTTGCTTGCATGAATGATTGCTTGATTGATTGCCTAGTTATAACTTGCTTGTGATTAATATAGCTTGTCCTTGTCTTTCTAGCCTCTTGATTAAATTTCGAGGACAGAATTCTTTAAAGTTGGGTAGAGTTGTAACGCCCGTAGTTCGTATTACGTATTTTGGAATACGTGTATGTATTTTAACTCATATTGCCTATTTTATTGCATGGTTTATTTTAGCATTTCAATGCTTAGTTCGGCTTGGTTCGGTTTTTTCTTGCATGTGAACCAACCCTACCTGCCCCCACCACTAACCCCATTTATATCCTACCTACTTTTCTTTCTCCTCATAACTCAGCATTTACTCCTCCTCCTTCTTCTTTCTCTCTGACATAGAGCTCCACCTACCCCCTCTCCCACCGGCAAGTGCATCTTGCTTCATGGAGGAACTCAAGTTTTGTTGTCCCATTTTTCTTACTCATGAGATTCTGAGACACTTTAGTACTTTACACTTTTAATTTCCATGGCTCATTTCATGTAGATCTAAACATGTTGTATTTTCGGATTTTTTGGGTTTTGATCTATTAAACCTTGTTATTTTCAAGTTTTGAGTGTTCCAGATTGTAGAGAATTTTGTTCTACCCCATTTTGACCTATGGAAGTCCGGATTCTGACATTAGATGAAGGAGTATGGAACTTGGAATCAATGGCTTCATGGTTCTTCTTCTCGGAACAGTGGAGAAGAAGAACAATGCTTGACCGCATGACTTTTCATGCGGCTAGATCCCCTGCGGCTCCTCTTTGGCCGCATAGGCATCCGAGCAGCATGACCTTGCCCGACTCAGCCGTATGGCTTTTTCATGCGGCAAGTCCCCTTTGGCCGCATGTCCTTGCTGCATGGCCTTAGCCGCATGAGCCCCTGCCGCATAAGCCTGCTGTCCTTAACCGCATGCGCCCTTTTCCTCCAGCCGCATGAGCCTATCCCCTTTTTGCCGCATGGCTTCTTCTAGCCGAGCCGCATGGCTTTGCTCGACCTAGCCGCATGACTATCTCTAACTACTGCCGCATAAGCCCCTGCAGCATAAGCCCCCATCGCATGAGCCCGATCTCCCTTAGCCGCATGAGCCCCTGCCGCATAAGCTTGCTGTCCTTAACCGCATACGCCTTTTTTCTCTAGCCGCATGATCCAGTCCCCTTTTTGTCGTATGGTTTTGCTCGACTTAGCCGCATGGCTATCTCTAACTACTGCCGCATAAGCCCCTGCCGCATAAGCCCCCGCCGCATGAGCCCGATCTCCCTTAGCCGTATGGCTCTTTCCATAGCCGTGCACTCCTTTTACCATGTTGAGCTGTTATATTTATGCTTTTGTCTCATGACTCTCTGTGTAACTTGGGTCCCTTAATAGAATACTTGTACCATATTAATTCTGAATATGTTCTATGACAAGATAGTGACCCGTGTGGTGCACTCTCGACAAGTAACATGACATGATAGTGGCCCGTCATGGCGCACTCTTGACAAGTAAACCTGACATGATATACCTCGATATGCTGTTGCGACGGCTAGCGTGACATGACAAGAATGAATGGCCTGGACACCGTGGACGATTGTGCTTGTACAAATGAACCAGTATTGTCTTACAT
>JANAVB010016198.1:8252912-8313517 GCA_029216955.1 Iris pallida
TCAAATAATTCTCCAGAAAGTTACAGAAAGAATTAGGCCTATTAATACATGTTTTTGGAAAACTAACTTCAATATGCTTCTTTTAAAAAACACGGGAGATTAAACCGAGCTTTGAGCTAGAAGTTATGACATTTCTAAGTTAGAGCTGAAATTAAAAACGTGGATAAAAATCATGACAGATTTAGGTAGTTTGAGACAAAAGAACACAAGTATATAACATAATATATCAAGAACTCACTCTCTACACTAATATATATATATGAGACACTATAGAACACATCTCCAATACAAAAATATGAGATTAAACATGTAATAATTCATTCATACATAACAACAACACATAGTGTGTCCAAATTTGGGATTTTCCCACATGGACACAACCACAACACAAAGGACACTCCTATGACCTCCAAATGGACACGAAATGGACACAAATAGAGATACAACCATGGGGGTCATTCCTATGGGTTCAAAATAGACCTATATGCATGAGGAAATGAAAAGGAGAAGGGATTTATACCTCCCGGTAGATCGAATCGAAGAAAAGCCTTCCCGGAGCGACACCGACACGTAGAGATTCCAAAAGGACACGAACGAGCTCCGAATCCTCCCAAACTTGGGTAGCTTCCTCCTTGGCTAGAATGGAGAAGGAAAGAAGAAGATTTGGTGGTGAAATGAAAGGATTTGGTGGAGAAATTGCTAGAGATTGCTCTCTAGGAATTTGGGGAAGAACAAGAGAGAGAGTGTGGATGAGAATAATGAAATGAACTTGAGCCTATCCTCTCCCAAAGTGGCTGGCCATATGGGACTATTTGTCCTATTATGGTAAGGTCCAAAATTCCCCCACTAACATATTCTATGAGTATTAGGAAAGGGCTAATTGGTTGGGGCTAAATTAGTCATTCTAAAGTCTCTAATCACACTAACCTTATCCATAATAATTAGTCTAACCTCTAACTAAAATATTTCTATCATGTGGACAAAAATTAATATCATGTGGGCCATGCCTAACTAGTATGTGGGTCCCACTAGAGTCAAACTATCCCCGGGTCCCTGTTTCAAGTCGGATTGAGTTGAAATTCGAACCCGACTCAAATAACCCCAAAACAATATCATAAATAACAAAATAATATCGAAATAATTCAAAGAGGTCAAATACAAAAAATATCCTTAGGCCAAAAATGAAATTAAAATATCATAATCACATGGTTAGGCTCTAGGTCAAACAGTCTCTAGGGTTTCACTAGCAAAACGTCAAAACCACAAGTCATTGATTTAAATAATTTTAAAATGATTTAAAATCACCAAAAATCATATCATGAATTAAATATCAATATTAAAATAATTATAAACACGAAATTTCAAAATTACCCTCATTTGGAAAACTGGGTGCTACATAAAATATGGAGGCAATGTACCAACCAATCCTATGTCCTCTATATCAATAAACAAGAAATAAAAGTGCAACAATAAAAGAAAAGACGATAAACTGGAACATTGGCAAGGTGCACTTGCATGTACTTCCCAAGTGTGCGTACAACGGTCCAACTCAAGTATCGGTCACACCGTCACGAATTTCTAATAAATAATAAAAACTACCAATTAATGATATCTAGACGTCATAACACATACCATAGATATAGACATACCATATATATTACCAACTAAGCACATTCTAACTAGACTAGTACGTAACCATATCTACTATATATATTGTATCTTGTTACCATGATAAAATAATATTTTAATAAAAATATAACATATTATTTCTGGAGTATTTATTGAAAATATTTAAATATAATATTTAACTATAATATATATACAAGAAATCATGTATCTAACTACTATACTAATCTAGTAGAACAACTTAGCCAACATGTCAATTCGATATGAACAAAAATAAATAAAAATGTAATAGATTTAAATTCAGAAATAAAGCAGAAAATATTAAAACATACGATTTTGTGTCAAAGATTTTATGATACGCTCCATGGAATAATACCATGAAGTTTGGAGTTTGAAAAGAATACTAGATCCAATTGATTTCTATGTTCAATAATTTGTACTACGAAACGGACACACAAATATATAAAAAACTTAACAAGATCATAAGTGAGCATACTAGGATGATAGAACTTACCAATATTTTGTTTGAGGTCGATAGGCTCCGCAAGTAGCAAGAATCAATCACGCATCAAACTAGGTTCAATCTGGACCAACTTTCGTGTAATGAACGCCATGGACAAACGGAGTGGATGCACGTGAGGTGGCTCTTGAAGATGAAAGAGTACATGTAGGGGTACGCGTTAGAATTGGTTTCGCATCAAAAAGATCAATAAAAGTATATGAAACCCATGTGCAAAGATGCCAAACCGGGTTTGAAATTTTTATTACGACTAGAAATAACCTTCAAGTTCGACCTTCAAACGACCAAACAAGTAGACGAGACTCCTCCGGGGCTTGATATGATTGAAGAGGGGTCTCTTAGGGTCATCGTGGAGGTGGTGGCACGACAAATAGAGGTCAAAAAGGGGTACAAAGGGAGGTGCGGCTGCTGGGGGCTGTCGACCTAAGCCTATAAAGATGGCTCGGTTTTGGGGTTGGGGAGAAATATAAACCGACCATATATGCATGTATTTATAAAGATTTGAGAGTTAGTGGGTTAGGGTTTCATAGGCATTGGTTTAAGAAAGATTTGGTTAGGTTTGGTGGTCCAAATCTGTCACGACCCATACCCATTTTTATTTATTTATTCGGGATGCAAGTGCGTGCGCAAGCCAGCCTACGTCGCAGAGTCGACGGTAGAACGCCATCTAGACCATAATGCTCATAATCACAATAAATGCTCATTCACAAAATGAAACTAATTTACAATATACACAAGTTTTACATTTGCAGAAATATAAACTTTTATAAATATTGAAATGACTACAACTCATCTATCTAGCTAATCTCTAGATTTGGTCTGCAAGTACACCCGTCTCCCCAATGCTAAGTGTAGTCGCAGCTAACCTGAAAAATATTGGGTTACCCAGTCAGGATGGAACGAGTATAATTCATTGAATGCAGTTCCAATACATGAAAATGATTATAAAGCAGAGGTTAGCCATTAAATATATGATTCAAAAATAAATAAATAAAGACAGAAGAAAACTAGACAGAAAGCAAATAAAATAACAAAGAAAATACTTTCCAACTGACTGAAGTACCTTTGATATGTGATCGGTCTCGAGACAATTACACGACACGGTCTACAATGTCGAAACACTGTCTACTTTGCAATAATAAATCAATGTCTACACTGTGTACTTTGCAATAATAAATCACCATCTACAATGTATAAGGTCAGATCACACATCCTTGGTACTTTCCGACAAAATATGACAAAACATAGAAAAGACGAGAACCACATATCCAATGTCTAACAATGAGATATAGTAATAATCAATATCGAAAACAAATAACAAACTGTACTCGCTTGGGGTCCTTAGCTAGTGAAATCGATAATACCATTGCGTCCAAATTAGTCCATTGGTTATGGTCGATGTGAAGGAGTTCAAATTTGGCAAAGAAGAAAAGGAACACGATTAGTCACGATCATGATTAAACATTATAATTATTTTACTATGTATATTTATTTAGGAAATTATTTTAGCTACTTAGAAATAAATATTAGAAAATGTGTTAAAATCTAGAAAATCCTTTTTAGGGTTTCTAATTCAATTAAAATAGATGTAGGCTCAAGCCCATATCATAATTATAGAATATTTATAATAATTATTGTAAGAGCAAAACAATTGATATTATTTATAATAACAACTATCTATATATATAAGCCCAACTCATAAAGTTTATTTAAATATATATGCCAAAAATGTTAGGCCCAAAACTAAGCATTTAACAAGCCCAAATAATGTTTTCCTCAAATATAATTTTTTAGAGAAATAATATGTCTATATAAATAACAATAATAATGATAACAATATTAAAAATAATCCAAATATTATCATATAGCTAAAACTTATTTATTAGTATTTAGCTCTAAACCCCAAAGCCCCAAGGCCCATAATGAATTTAATAGTATCCCAAATAATTCTCTTTAACTTTTGGAAACTCAAAACTATATATATTTATTCTAAGTCGAAAATCGTATTCAAAATAAAATAATAAATTTAGAGTATATTTTAATACATAAAAATTTTGATATTACTAAAATAGTTTAAGCCCATGATTTAAATCCATCCATTTTATTATTATTCAAGGACTCAAAATATATTGTTATATATCAAAATGATATATTTATTATGAAAAATAATATATATATTTATATATCTTTGATAACAATGTTAATAATATTAATAAGAAAACTAGGGACAAAATGTTGATGATAATTCTGTTAATAACAATAAGAGTACTACATAATTTTGTCCATGTATATATTTTTAAAAAAATACTAACATGATATTAGTAAACCTACTAAAGGAAGACCTCATTCCCTACTGTATTGAGCCCAGCTCAAACCGGCCCACAACTAAACAAAGGAAAACAAAATGAAATGAAAACTAAACATATTTTAGCTGTTACTCTCACAGAAACAGGAAAGAGAAAGGAAAAAAATGAGAGTAGAGTTTATCAATCAGAGCAAAACTCACCTTCCTCGACGGGACGAGACGACGAGAAGATGCTCGAGATCGAGCGTCGGCGGTGGCGCTCGTGCGGAGCAGAGACACGACTGATCGAGTAGATGCGGTGGCGGGATTGGCAGATCGAAGGAGGAGCGACACAGCGGATGGGTCTCGACGGTTAACCGCTCGCAGCGGCGGTAACGGGGGAATCCGGTGGTCAGACGCTGGATCAGTGGCGTAGGAGGGTCGCCGGTGATGGCGCTGGATGGCTCGCCGACAGATCTCGAGCGCAACGGCTGGACACCCAGAATCGGGGCTCACCGAAGAAGATCGGAACGGCGGGGGCACGGCGGGGGCACGGCGGGGTCTAGGCTGAGGTTAGGTTTATGTTTTTGATTTTCGCTTGCGTCAGATGTTTGGGAAATTTTGATGTTTGTTGTGGATGATTGTGTCCTTGTCGGACACGGGGATGGGATCCTGTGGTTATTTTGGCGATCGTGTCCGAGTGTTGGACACAAAGAATATGTACCGTGGTGTAAAAACTAGACACACAAACGCTGCGATATTATTATTTATATATTTGGCTTTGTTGGTGGCGATGATGTGTGTGGCTTTGCTGATGTCGACATTGGTGATGGCGAAAAGGTGCAGCAGATGTTGGTTCTGGGTGCCGTGGTGGTTTGTCGAGGGTGGTCATGGCGCTGGTGGTGTGGAGACAATGGTGGTCGTGGTTGTGCTTGACTGTGATCGGTGTGGTGGACGACGGAAAGGAGGCAGATGGGTTGGTCGAAGAAAGTTTCGGTGTTCGGGTGCCATGGCGAGAGGGGTGGTCGGATGTTTTCTGGGTTGGATGGAAAGGCTATGGTGATATGGTGGCTAAACATATTTTTGGTGCTGTGGACAAATAGAGAAAGGGCCTCTCCTTAAATAGGAGGAAAGGACATAATCAGATAAGGAGTATATTTCAAATAGATAAAGCTTCCCTTTTATTTAAACCAAAGATTCTTAAAACAATTAATTTACTCAAAATCTATTATAGATAATAGTAGTAATTTAAAACAACCCTTAGTATTTAAACTATAGTAGGTTAGTCTTAAATTTTAAATCAAACTTATCAGTAGATAATACATATGAATTTAAATCAATCGTTAGTCTAATCTAAATCCTTTGAATGATCTCAATAATAATAATTTTAAATTAATATGCAATATTTATCAAGTACTATTAATTCTAATGAATGAATCCTCACATAAAGTCAAATAGGATATAAATAAATCTATTTTTAATAATTTAAAGGATTGCTATAATAGTTTAGGATATTATTCTATCTATCCAATAATGAATTTGAAACCAATCTTAAATACGCTATCAACATAATAACTTTAAAATGGTATTTACTATTTATCAAAATAAGTTAAGTCACATATCAAATAATTTCAAACATACAACTTCAATATTTAATTAAATAATAACTATGTCATAAATTTTAAAATATCTTAAGGAGGCATGGACAAAATTTTAGGGTTAGGGTTTATAGATTTGGGAAAATTTTTAGAGTTTGGGATTTCGGGGATAATTTTGAAAATTCGAAAGAAGAGTTACAAATCTACCCACCTTAGAAATAAATTCGTCCTCGAATTTAAGAACTACTAGGATAGACGGGCTTGGCTGTTATTGATAAAATAGATGGAAAGGAAAGAAAAAAATTCTTTGATGAGGACATTGATCAACTAGGGTGGAAATGGAAAGGGTAAATAGATATGACTTGGTGTTAGAACCTTAGGCTATGATTTTGATTCTTAAAGTGTTCTAAAATGTTCTAAAAATCGACACAATAGCTAACCATAGCATTAAGGGCAGTTTATCAATCGAAGGCTCTACCTACCTTAGAAATTTCTTCCTCGAAATCTCGAAGGGCACGGTTAGTCATGATTAAGAGTAGAATCAAGAAAAGACACATCGTGGCACGATTTAAAGTACAGTCCAAGGGTCTAGTCACAATGGTCAAGGATATAATCTATACCAGAAAAAGTCGTTAGGCACAATATAGGCATGGTCAACTATCAAAATTTTAGTCGCGTTTAAACGCGGTTAAAATTGCTTAGATACAGCTAAGATGTAATTACGATCAAGGTTAATCATGCAAGTCATCCAAGCATTATCAAAATTAAAAGTTAGCACGAGTCTGAACATGGTCAAAATAGTCACGATCATAGAGGAATGGAAATCTTAACATTAGCAATAATTGTTTTGAAATATAGGCACGATTATGATTATAGTCAAATAGTTTAGTCATGATCAAAGTTGTTTAGGAACGATCCACTAGTTAAGCAGAACTGTTTAGGCACAATTATAGAATCAAGACCTAGGAAAAGATACGAATTGACTCGATCAAACTATAAAAAAAGTAGTATAGTCGCGATCGAAATTTTGTTTAAGGATGATCAAATCAAAATTGTTTTGATGTGCTTACTATTTATCTGTAATCATTTAGGCACGAGTTTTTGAACCCAAAATCTTGCTACGTTCCAAGATTCTAGTGGAAGGGAATAAAAGTAGGTTTAAAAGATGACGATTCAAAAATAGAAAGATAAGGAATAAGGAAGACCAACCAGTTTATTGAGAAGATGGTAACTAGGAATAAGGCACAAATCAATTTGGAAACTTAATAGTCATATGCCAATAAAAGACGTAGCCTCTATGGTATTCAAAAATTGTAAGCATATTTGAAGTCGCTTTACCGAAAATTTATGCCTCGTTAGTGTACAGCTAGCTGTAATAAACTCTTGGTTTCACAACTCGAGCAAGGATATGGTAACGAATACCCTATCAACTCTATCCAATCTTGACATAACAACTCAAGGATGAACATAGGACAACCAAGATATAGTTTTAATAATGTTCGATAACTCACGCTTATCTGGAATTACTTCAAGTTAGGGGTCATGCCTCGCCAATGCGCTGCTGGCTGCAGTGAACCCGCAGTCTCCATAATTCTAATAATTGGCAGCATGCTGTCTTGCCTTTATGAGTCATCGAAAACTATTCCAACAATATTCATAAATTTCAAAGGAGCTTCTAGAATTTCAACAAGTTGATCATAACAGAAAAATATAAATATTTGTTCTTGAAAATCAGTTTAAAAATCAGATGATGGACTAGGAAGGAAAATGATCGAAGCAAGAGAAATTTTAATTCTTATTTCTCTAAATTCAAGGATCGAGGGAAAACATGTAACAAAACTGATTCAGAAATACTAGATGGATAACTGGGTCATGTTACGTTCAAAAGTCAATAGGGAAAAATAGAATATTGACTTTTAGAAAATAGTTACTTATGGAGATAATTAAGTAATATTGCCTAGGTAAAGATAATTCGAACCGATTCTAGGGTGATCATGGTGTGAGAAGGGTAAGTATATATCCTACAAGTCACAATTCTTAAAAATAAAAGATTGATTAGGGAGGAAATAAGAGACGTATAGACATTCTAATCTCTATTTCATGGATACTCAATGATTGAGGGAAAAACTTTGGTGATAGGACTAACTCGAGATTTCTATATGGGTCACAAATTAGAAATCATAAAAGTAATTCCTCAGGGCAAAATAGAAAATAAATAAGCAACTCGGACTTATGACATGGTAATAGTTAGAGAGGGCTAAACAAATGACCAAGGTCAGAAATTAAATCATAGGAAGTCCCCGTTTACCAAGCGAATAGTTTACTCACCTTGGATCCTATCAGTATTTCAAAAGGCAAAAGTGTATCTACGAAAACCTCCCAAGTTGTCTAAATTTAATAAATTCTTACCTAAATTGCAAGGCCTATATAACAATCCTTAACTACCCAACTGTCAAGTTGATTAAGGAACTCATATTCCTACTCATCCTCCTAAATTAATTCAATCCTAATGTGAATGAGCATTTCATGGTCGCAGGCTCGCAATAGTACGAAACTTAAGTACTACCACGAGTTCATACAATTTGCGAAAACTGACCTGCATGGGCCACTAAAAAAACTTGTCACGACCCGCATCCATTTTTATTTATTTATTCGGGATGCGAGTGCGTGCGCAAGACAGCCTACGCCGCAGAGTCGACGGTAGAACGCTGTATAGACCATAATGCTCATAATCACAATAAATGCTCATTCACAAAATTAAACTAATTTACAATATTTACAAGTTTTATATTTACAGAAATATAAACTTTTACAAATATTGAAATGACTACAACTCATCTATCTAGCTAATCTCTAGGTTTGGTCTGTAAGTATACCCGTCTCCCCAATGCTAAGCATAGTTGCGGATAACCTAAAAAATATTGGATTACCCAGTCAGGATGGAACTGTTTCACTTAACAAAATGCCTAAAATTGGCTTTTGAAAGAAAACGAGAAAAAGTACAAAAATACAAATTGTTTCTGGGAAGTATTGCTATGGAAGTCTGATTTAAGAGCGATCACTTTGTTCCTTGGACCACACGATGATGATGAAGAGAACTGCTTGAAGAAGACGAACAATCGGAAGAACTAAGTCACCAGAAAGGTATCGAGCAACGGCACTGATGGCACAGTCGAATGCTTTCCTGCTTTGCTTCACCCTGTTCTTGAAAAAAAGTTGAAGAAATACTTCTGGGAATATCACTCTGAAAGTATGAGTTTTCTTAGAATCTCCTCCTCTGTATCTCTCTTGATCCTGTCTGTGTTAAAAATAAGTCTATTTATAGACTAGACCCTTTGTACGTAAAAAGCAACATAATCGGGTCTCTACGCAAGCAACTGTCACCCACGATTAAAATTCAACCTTTACGCGTGATGACAAGTATCCCATTACTTCAACAAAATGGGAAAAGTACGTACACATGTTCCTTGATAAGTGTGGCATGAAAGCCACGTAAGCAGACCACGTTCTCATGTAGCCAGAAAAGATCGGGCATAAAAATGTCCCAAAATAGACTTCCTGCGTAAAGTAGCAGACTGGGCGTAAAATAACCCAAAATAGACTTCCCGCGTAAAGTGACTGAAAATTAGCCTTGAGCGTAAAATTAGCTCAAATAAACTCTACGCGCACAAAAGCCTTGAGCGTAAAAGCTCGAATAACTTTTGTGTGTAAAAGAAGCAGTCTCTTGAGCGTAAAGTAGCCCATCTGCACACTAAACGACAAGTGTTGGGTTTGGTGTAAATCAAATCTTCTTGGCTTCTGTGTAATCCGCTGTCAGAAAATTATTATGTCAAAACTGTATCACGCGCATTAAATGCGATGTGGACAGCCTGTCTCCAGCGTAAAAGCTGAGAATGGCTCTCGCGTAAAAGAGCTCGCATGGAATTTTGAATCTGGCTCAATAGAGTCTTTTAATGAGTCTTGTGTAGAGTCTTCAACTTCTTTGACTTGGCTTATGAATTACTTTTTACGCTCCTACAAGACCCCCTTCAAAGTTTTTAAATTTTTTCAAAATTTGAAGTACTTTGAACAGAAGCGTAAAATCCGGGATATTCAACAGTCCGCGTAGAATTCGGGATACCCCACTGTCATCTGCGTAGAGTTGTGGATATTCAACAGTCCGCATAGAATTCAGGATACCCAACGGTCAGCGTAAATTTCGGGAATTTGAACCGATTTCAAAATCCTCTATAAATAGAGCCTTGCCAATAGAGAGAGAACTTTCCTCATTCTCGAAATTTTGATCTCTCTTTATTCTCTTCCTCTACATACTCTCAGTTCGAATCGATGGCCCCCAAGAGCAAAACCACCGCCGACGCCAAGGGCAAGAAGCCCGCCGCTGCTTCGTCGACGGCTGATCGTGCAGAAACCACCATCCCATCGTCGGTGGCACCCCGACAGACCAACCCCGCTGTAGCTCCGGCCATGAAAGGTAGAACACTACCCAATTTCGGCCGTGAGTTCGTCGGAGATGAAGGAGACTCAAACTTTAAACTTCACGCCCACGTTCGTACATGTCAGCGTAGAAATAACAAAATACGCCCACGTTATACGTGTCAGCATAAATATAAAAACATACGCCCACGTCTATACGTGTCAGCATAAATATAAAAACATACGCCCACGTCAACACGTGCCAGCATAAAAACAAAATACGCTCACGTCAATACGTGCCAGTGTAAAAATCAAAATACGCTCACGTCTATACGTGCCAGCGTAAAAATCAAAATACGCTCACGTCTATACTTACCAGCATAAAAATCAAAATACGCTCACATCAATATGTGCCAGCGTAAAAATCAAAATACGCTCACATCAATATGTGCCAGCGTAAAATTCAAAATACGCTCACGTCAATACGTGCCAGCATAAAATTCAAAATACGCTCACGTCAATACGTGCCAGCGTAAAATTCACAAGTGAAAGACTTTGCGTAAAACAAAGAACTTTTACACTTTTAAAATTGTTATCAACTTTAATTTTTGCACATAAGCGTAAAGTTTTGCATAGTCAAGTTCTCTAGTACAAAGTCTTTAATCTTTATGCGTAAAGTTCAGACTAAGTCATCTGCGTAAAAATTCAAATTAGATTCTTACTAACTTGATTTTTTTCTTTTTCTTTTGGCAGTGGACTTGCAAATTCATCCGCTTGCAAAAATATTCGGCTCGCCAGCTGGTATGGTGGGCTCAAATTACTTAGAGAATTTGTCCCATGTGGAGTTCCCTCAGTCAAATCCAAAATACCCTGAAGGAAGACAACAGCTAATAGCTGCTCAGGGGGACAGAATGCTGTTGTCAATGATAAATGGAGAGTTGCTGGTATCGCTAGATGACCAACAATTTTTGAAGCCAGCCTTCTTGTTCGGGGATGTTGATAGACTTCCAATCACAAACACACCCTAAGAAGGAGGCTTGGGTGTTTAAGTTTGGAGAGAGGGCAATGTATCTCCCAGACATGGCCAGAGATTATCCCTTATCTGCATTCGTCCATGCCACCCATCCCCGATAGATGCTATGGAACTTGACTCCCAGCAGTCATGGTAGGCCGGGCAGAATCATTTTCAAGAGGGATAGGGCCAACGAAATAGGCTATCACATCAGTACTCCTAGTGGTGGTGTCGTCCCTTTCTCCGGTCTATCGTCTGGATTCACACCGAGCGAAGATTTAGCTCTGATCCAACCGGTACAGACTCAAATGTTCATCAACAAGTTCATGAGGGCCTCAGTATTATATCCTCAGGCCAACCCTAGGCTACCAGGGTGGTTGACTCCTTATAACCAGAACTGGATTCAGCTTAGTGCCTAGATGATGAAGAACTTCAAGACAGATCTGGAAGCTATTGGCCTTTATGAAGCAGTAGCCCCACGAGCCAGGGTATACCAATGAACAGTAACCTCTTCTTGGCTCTGATGGAATTGTATATGAGTTCAACAGGAACTTTTGCAACCCCACGAGGTGAGATGGGTTTTGCCCTGCATGAGATACAATTCATCTCTAAGCTGCCGATGGGTGAAGCTCCCTATGAAGAGTATGTTCCCTCCAACCGGGAACTAGCAGAAATCAGAGAGAAAAATCCTCAATTAGTTGAGGTCTACCAAGAACTGATGTGCCATTATCTTATTTGCACCACTATGTATGAGAGTGGGTCGCATTTGGCATATACTAATAAATGGACGACCTAGTTATTCTACCACGAGAATATGATATTCAAGAACGAGCAGAGGAGATTCCAAGAAAACAAGGCTCCAACAATCATCCCTTGTTCAATAATTCCTTCAGACTTGATCCATAGTTTGATGATCTCACATAAGTCTCTGGACCAGTATCTGTCCACTAAGACTGGAGACATCCCTGCGGGGACTGAAACCTTAAGCTACCTGAGGCATGGCAGTCAGAAGATCTCAAGAGAAGCCTTGCTGGCAGGCTTTCTTTCTCTGTGGCTGCGAAGATGGGTTGTGCCAGGGATCAGCACAGACAGAATTCACCGGAACGTATTATGGCCGGCAGTACGTTTGGTGTTCAAGGTCAGAATCAACCTGCTATCGACAATGGTGTGTCAAATAAATACAGGTTTGCGGACCTTTGGTGAGGAACTAATCAATAATGCTCCTCACCGAAAAGAATTTCCAAAAGTGGAGATGCCCTACACTTATCTGATGGGCTGGCTACTGCATCATAACTGTAGTTTGTTGCCACCGGGCCCTGGAGATAATGCGAAGGTCTTCCTCCAAAAATTCAATAAAGCCACGTGGACTGCAACTACAGTGGCAGACACCCGGGCAGTATTAAACTACTCTCATGGATGGAACTTTTTCTGCACAAGGCACAAATTCCAGCCGACTGCCTCGGAGTACAATTTGAAGATAGAGGGGAAGGGAGGACTTTATTACCTGTGCCAGTTTTTAAATGGCTAATGTGCATCAGACCCTCCCATCTGATGTACAGGAATGAAGACAACTGTGTGTTCGAATCGTATCTACCAAGTCGATTCGCTCATCAGTTTGGATATGACCAACTTCACGTTGGTAATCCCTCCACCAGCTTCTACCATTATGGGAAGTTGATTGACGGTGCAAGAGCATGGAGATACTTTAGCACAGCTTATACCGGTGCTAAATTTCGGGTATCAACTGCTACAAGTACAACCGAGCTACGAATACTTCATACATATGTTCGCTTTTATGTATCCATTCGCTCTTTTGCACATGGCTACAATATGAAGGGGAGTCTTCGATGGCCCAAGGAAGGGAACGTCGAAGAACCAGTCAGGATACTTCCAGACATACTCGATGACGCTGCTGTTCCAGATGAGTATCTGGAAGTAATTCCTGCGGGAGCTGGGGAAATAGCTGCAGGACCAATTATTATCAGTAAGACCCAAAAACGGAAATCAGGTGCAGCTGTTACCCTCCCAGAGAAGAAGAAGAAGATAACTGTCAAAGGGCCTTCTAGACAGAGAGCCTCTACTCCAGAGAGCGACACTCCAGTCGAGGAGCCTCAACACATTGCATCTTTTTCAGCTCATCCTGGAGAAGGATCTTCGGCATCCCAACCCGCAGCAACAACAGAAGTTATGGGGTTCCTATCTCCTGGACGTCTCAGCACTTCTGTACATCTGACTTCTCCCCAGAAGGTGCAAACTGTTGAAGACACTGCCATGATTCATGCTAGTGATCCAAAGCCCATCCCCTCAGATGAACCGGCTCTTGACTTCGACGATGATGACTGGGATGGGGACTATGACTCGCTCTTGGCACGTCCTGCACCTACTCCAGGTAAATATAAATTACACAAAATCTATACAAGATTATGTATTATGATTTTGTATATTTTAACTTATTTTGCTTAATTTGTAGGTATCATCACTGCAGCAAAGCCTGTGGCTCCTCCTCCTCAAGAAACTATTTATGAGGAAAACACGGAGTCAGAGGAAGAGGATTCTTCTTCAAAAGACTCTGCTCAAGAAGAATGTCCTCCATCTATGGAGGTACAACAAAAGCTTCCCGTGGAGGCCCAGCCAAAATTGCCTTCTCTTGCTAAGGAAGGAGAAAAAGAACAAACTGCAGAAGAACCAACTGCAGATGAAGAAGCAGCTGCTGAAGAAGAAACAGACTTCAATGAAGAAACAGTTACAGGAGAAACAACTGCAACTGAAGTATTCGCAGAGCTTGAAAAGCCGGTAGCCAACAAAGGTGATGAAGATATAGTCGACCCATCAACTGAAGCTGGAAACGTTGTAACAACATCCTCAGTTATTGCTACTAATTCGGTACAAGTTCTTGAGAAGACAGTATCTAAACCGGAGTCAGTTACTATGATCACCATTCCTCCCACAATAATCACCGCCACCGAAACTCAAGTAGTTTCAGCTCCAGAAACGGCTGGAGAAACAATTCAACAAAGTGCTGAAGATATGGCCTCGAAAGCTCCTAGGGATCAGTTAGCCATGGTAGCAGCATCAACAATGGTTTTAACTCAACTTGCTGCCAAGGTAACAACAATACCCACTCCCGGCCTTCAGAAAAGAGACTTGGTAGAGATTGCTGCCACGCCGAGCTTAAATGCAGAAATGAATCTCTTAGTTGAGATTCATACTGAGACTTTCTACAAAATGCTGGCGGCTCTGATCAAGATGGTCCTGAAGAAGGGCCTCAATTATGAAAGCTTAAAGGCTGCGATCGCTCTCACAATCAGAAATGTTGCCATGTTCAATGACACTGAGAGAGCAGCGACGCTGGAGAAGGTGGTCGAGGGACTTGAACAGCCTATTAGAGAATATCTAAGGCTGTCAAGTGAAACTATTGAAAGTCTCATTCAAACGGAGTACGATGCTTTATCAGCTGAATACATCGCTCGGAAGACTAATTTCAATGAAGCTCTCCAGAACTATATCAGTGAAGTTGCCAAAGAAAGAGCTTTATTGAATGAAACCAAACCTCAGTTGGAACTGCATAAAAAAGCCTATGAAACTTCAAACATAAGAATTCATCAGCAAGATGATAGAATTTGTGAAGTTGAGGCGGAGTTGGCTCGCTTGAAAGCTGAAAGGGAGCAAATAATTATGGATCGAGACCAACATCTGACGCAGAGCTCAATTTTGGAAGAGAAGGTTTTCAGTGTTGAAGCTGTCATTAAAACCCTTGATGATGCCAAGGATAAAATGATAGCTACCTTCGCCGAATTCTTCCATCTTTGTACTCCGGAAGCTCGACGCACCATAGCTACTGCAACTGTGCTGAGCTCTCGTGAGAAGCGTCTAGCAGAGCTGTAAAAGCTGCTTGAAGATGTATCTGCTCCGCCTTAGGTAAATAAAGAGTTTTTGTATTCTTTTTTTTATCATCAATAAAGAATTTTGTGTTCTTTTGTCTTTTTCACTCTGTAATAATTTCATTACATGAATGAAATATTTGTTTTGTGACCCTATCATTTATTTTGAATTTAAACAATAGATATGAGATAGAAAACACTTGTCAGAGGTAATATGGACATGACAAGTCTTCTAAACTCAATAAGTTATATCTATCCAGAGGTAATGTGGACATGATAAATTATGAATCTTGTTTTCTTTTTAGAGTGTACAATACTATAAGAGGTAATATGAACGTGACAGATCATAACAACTCAAAGAAAAATAGAGTAATATCTATTCATAGGCCATATGGACATGATAGATAAGAAAATAGACTTAATATTTATTCAGAGGTCATGAGAACATGATAAATAATAAATCTTTTTTTTATCAGCTGGTAAGGCAGATGATCAAAATTCTCTTTTAGGAGACAAGTAATCAGCTTAACCAAACATTGGTAGCTGGGGAATAAAGAAGAAATTCAGACATAATATTTCTTCAAGAATTTGCCATTAATTGGCATCATGAGCAAATCTCCATTAGGTTTAGACAACCTATAGGCACCATTAGAGAAAACTGTCTCGACTACATAAGGACCTTCCCATTTTGCTTGAAATTTTCCTTTGCTCTTATGAGTCATCACCATCGATCTTCGAACAGCTAGAACTAGCTCGCCAACTTTGAATACCCTCTCTTTAACTTTACGATTGAAAGCTCGAGATATGCGGGCTTGATATAGCTCGATGTGCTGTTGTGCTTGAAGACGCTTCTTGTCTAATCCTTCAAGTTCTTAGAGTCGTAAGCGATCATTATTCTCTGTAGTTAGCTCATTTGCAATGGCTATTCTAAGAGATGGAATCTGGATTCCCAGTAGAAGAACAACATCACATCCGTAAACCAATGAGAATGGTGTAAAACCAGTAGGAGTTCGGACTGTCGTTCGGTAAGCCCATAAACATTCTCCAAGTTTCTCATTCCAATCACGTTTATTAGAAGAGACAAACTTTTTGAGAAGTTTAATGATTGTCTTGTTGAAAGCTTCGGCCAAACCATTAGCAGCTGGATTATAAGCCGTAGAAGCCAGATTTTGGATTCGATTCTTGTCACAGAATCGATAAAATGTCTGACTGGCAAATTGTGGTCCATTATCATGGATTATCCTTCGGGGAATCCCGAAACGATAAATGACATGGTCTTTGATGAAGCTAACCACGTTCGATGTTTTCACTTCAATAAGGGGAACCGCTTCCGCCCATTTAGAAAAGTAATCGGTTATAGCCAGTATAAACCGATGTCCCTTGACAGAAGGAGGGTTAATCGCACCAATAATATCCATGCCCCAAGCTTCAAAAGGCCAAGAAGCTGTTGTAGGATGTAAGAATTTAGATGGTTGATGAATAAAATCGGTATGAATTTGACATGCTTTACACCGTCTGGCATAATCCATAGCATCTGCTATCATGGAAGGCCAATAATACCCCATTCTTTGAATACGGTCCTGTAACTTCGGATCCGGTTGATGGGCACCGCAGACACCATCATGGGCTTCACGGAGTATTTGCTTAGCTTCACTCTCATAGAGACAACACAACAAAAGTCCGTCATATGAACGACGATATAACATATGTAAAGAAGAATCATAATAGAATCGAAATGATCGTCTCTTGATTGATGCAGCTTCTTTTGGATCTTCAGGTAAGATTCCATGGACCGCATAATCAATAAATGGACTTCTCCAATCCCTTTGCTGAGAACTTGATTCTGTAATATAACTTTGTTCGATATGCAAATTATTCTTTACACAGAATAGATCTCTATCCAACAAAGTAATGGTATTTTGTCTTCTAATTGGAACAACTAAGTCTGCAGCTAAACTAGTAAGAGCATCAGCTTCCAAATTTTGAGAACATGGTATGAATTCAATAAAGAATCCTTTGAATGAAAGGACCAATTCGATTACCACTTGATGATAGAGAATGAGGTCAGGATTTCTGACTTCATATGTCCCTTTAACCTGATTAATAATCAGTTGAGAGTCTCCATAAGCTTCCAGGAACTCGATGTCCAATTGTTTTGCTACTTGGAGACCAATTAGCAGAGCATTATATTCTGCCACATTATTGGAGCATGGTTCATTAAGAGAATAAGCACGGTATATGACCATTTTATCATGAGAGACTAAGACAATGCCTACTCCGGAGACAATATTGCCTTTAGGTCCAACCCGCGATGCTCCATCAAAGTATAGTTGCCAAATATCACCCTTCAAAGTCATATTACAATCCACGACTTCATTTGGAATGTCCTCATACAGCTTAGATGTTTCAGGTACAGGGTGAGACGCTAAGAAATCAGCTAATGCTTGACCCTTCACTGATTTTTGAGGTACATAGACCATATCATAAGGAGTAAGCAACATTGCCCAGGTGGCTAATCTGGAGTTAAGAATGCTTAATTTTCTCATCAATACCCGAATAGGATTTATTCTGGAGATGACATGAATAGTCTGTCCTGACACATAATGTCGTGTCTTTTGAACGGCAAAAACCAAGGCCAGACATTCTTTTTCCACAGGAGTATACCTGTGTTCAGCTCCAACCATCATTCGGCTAAGATAATAAATTGCATGTTCATGACCTTTATCACTTTTCTGTGCAAGATGAGCACCAAGAGAATGATCTAGGGCTCGAACATAGAGCAAAAATGGTCTTCCCACCACTGGAGGTACCAAAATAGGTGGATTTGTAAGGTATTGCTTGATGTCATTAAAGACTTTTTGACATGCTTCATCCCAAACAAATGATACACATTTCTTTAATAGACGAGAGAAAGGTTGGCATCTCCCAGAAAGATTGGATATAAATCTTCTGATATAAGCAATGCAACCTTGGAAACCGCGTAGTTCTTTTAGATTGCGTGGAGGACGCATTTCAAGAATCGCTTTAATTTTGTCAGGATCAACATGGATACCTTGAGAAGTAATGACAAATCCCAAAAAACTTGCCACTGGAAACCCCTAAGAAAGACTTAGTGGGATTCATCTTTAGTTGATGTTGATGCATCAACTCAAATACTGTCTTCAAGTCTTGAATATGATCATCTTTTAATCGACTTTTGACAGCAATATCATCCACATAACATTCAACTATTTTCCGTAGATGTTCTTGAAAGATATTGCTCATGGCTCGTTGATAAGTAGTACCGATATTTTTCAGACCAAACGGCATAACCGTATAGCAGTAAACTCCAAGGGGTGTACGGAAAGCGGTATGCTTTTCATCTCCTGGATGCATCTTAATTTGATTATATCCTGAAAATCCGTCCATGAAAGACATGCGTTCAAACCCACATGTATTGTCTATCATGACATCGGTAATCGGAAGTGAAAATTCGTCTTTTGGACAAGCTACATTAAGATTCCGAAAATCTATGCAAACTCGAACTTTTCCATTCTTCTTCATAACAGGAACAATATTGGCAACCCAGTCTGGGTGTTGTTCTTCACGAACAAAGCCACAAGAAATCAGCTTTTTGACTCCTGCTTCAATTGCATCCATCATATCTGGTTGAAAACGCCGCTGCTGTTGTTTTACAGGCTTGACATTAGGAAGAATATTGAGTTTATGAGTAGCTACTTTAGGATCTAGACCCGACATATCCTCATAACTCCATGCAAAGATATCAATATATTCTTTAATCAGTTTTATCAACTCTTCATTTTTATCTTCAGAAAGGTTTTTACTGATGAATATCGGCTTAGATGTAGTTCCGTCTCCAACGTCAATCTGGACGATTTCATCTTCTGTAGGTGGCTGTCGCTGTTCAAAATGAAGCTCCCACTGAATATCCATTTGTTGTGCCCAAGGGTCATTTTCAAATAGCTCAGATTCACCATCAGTTTGAACCATGTTGACTAAGAATACACACTCAGGTTCATCATAATAGTTTCCTCCAGAATATGAGGATTATAAAAAAACTAGAAGAACATTCTTCTTCTATATCTTCTTTGTACATGTGAGATGTATCAGATTCGATGAACTGGATCTCTTCAGAATCTGAGGATTGTGAAGAACATGAAGAAAATTCTTCTTGTATATCTTCATTAAACATGTGGGATGGATCGTATCCCAACCCATGACAAGTTTTCTGGTAAAATAGATCACCACATAATGGTAACCGTCTACCTTTGCCTTGATTGAGACCATGCATAGTCTTTAAATCATATCCCATATTCTGGATAATCTTAAGAGATTGTTGACTATATTTGTCAATTCGGATTCTTCTTTTATCTTTCTCTCTGAGATCATCTGTCTGAGTAACTGGGATATTTCTAGCCAAATCAAACACAATTTGGCGCTTATTTTTCTTATTAGACGGAATCACAAAATAAGATTCTTCGTGACATCTATAAGCTACACAAGCTTGTGATGAAGCCGCTACAGGTAGAAGATATGGAAAAGATGTTAAGAATCTTTGAGCATAAGGTCCAACATCGACATGAAGAGGAAAAGAATTTTCCTTATGATTAATATATAAGATTTCCTCTGTATTTATGTCATTTTTATGTTGATGACTTTGATCATCAGCAGATAAAGTCATTCTTTCAATGAATTTGACAGCCATGTACTCCAAAAGAAATTTTTACTAATATGAGAAAGTACAAAATGATTAATATTTACATCATTTACAAACTGACTACTATGCTTTGGATTGATCATTAACGGACCGTCATCCGTCTTCTGCGTAGACTTGTCAAGGTTGATAATCAGTGGTTCTGGATCATTTGTACGAGAAGTACGTCCCTTGACCTTGATCATAAGAGGTTGAACTTGGTTCTTGACTGGAATTCTTACAGATTCCTCCGACGAAGCTCGAGTTCTTCCTTTAACCTTAATCATCAAAGGTTCATGATTGACAGGTTGGGGTTGGATCTGTCCTTTGACTTTAATCTTCAAAGGTTGATCTTCTGGAGGATCTTCATTGACAGATTGATCTTCTGCAGGCGACCAATCTTCAGCCATATTAGATATTTCTTTCACCTGCTCCTATTTGTAGAGTATTGAATCAGAGAAATAGGCTTCAACACCCTTAAAAGGATTGATATCTGCAAATTTAGTCTTCATAATTCCTTGAAAATCCACATACTTGAAGCATTGGTGGAGAGTTGAAGGCACAATGTTATGCTCATGTATCCACGATCTTCCAAGAAGGATGTTGTAAGATACATCTGAGTTGATAACATAAAAGGTCGCCATAGTTCGAAGATCACCTATTTGAATCTTCAGACGAATCTTCCCAATGGTTTACTCTTTCCAGAGTTGAAACCAACTATTGTGGTACTAGTGTAAGTCAAATCACTAGTAGGAATCCTCAAGGGTCGTAGCATACTCTGAAGAATAATGCTAATAGAAAACCCAGGATCAATATAAATCCTATCAATTTCAGTAGATTCAATATACCCTGTATAACACAGAGGCCTGTCGTGTTTATTATGCTTCAACAGCATATCTTCTTGTGTGAAGGTAATATTAGGAATTGCTTCCATCATACTATGACATTATGGATACGACACTGGTATATTGTCAGGACTCTTGAGTTGAGCTAAGAATGAGTCTGCTTGTAGCAAAGCTTCACTCAAAGTTTTTCGACTTTCTTTAGAAAGACGAAGCAGCTCAAAGATAGAAAGTCTAGCCGGAGTATTAGCTAGTTGGGCTAGAATATCGAACTTGTAGGGTTTTATCACTACTCCTTGATTTGAAGCAGACTTCAATGGGACGTCAAAGCGTACTGCTTTCTGTTTCCCTTTCTCAACCACAGATGGTTTAGAAGGTCTTGCCTCAGTAGGAACATGATACGGTTGAGCTGGTAGTATTTCAACAATGTCCTTCGCTTCTTTAGAAGTTCCCTCATAATCTTTATGGTACTCTTTCCCAGATCTCGTACCAGCAAAGGTTTCTTCTTCAGACTCAGAAGAATGAAATACCATATTACAGGTTTTGTTCTTCTTTCCCTTAGCCTTCTTCTTGCGAGGATTTTTATGAGGGACCTCAAAACCTAATCCAACAGTGGATTTTTGACCTTGAATTTGTAAAAGAAGTCGCATTCCTTTATCATAGTTCAAGCCTTCTGCCTTTTGAAAGTCATAGCCCATCTTTTTCATGAGATGGACTGATTGTTGACGATACATGTGAGTGGGTAGCGGACTTTCAATAGATGGTTCAATAGAGGAAGAAGGAATAGAGACCTGTGTAGCCACAAGAGAATGAGGAATAGAAACCTCTGTATCCATAGAAGAAGGAGGAATAGAAACCTCTGTAGCCACAGGAGAAGGAGTATTCGGGACAAGAGAAAAAAAATCCCTACAGGTGCTTTCTCATAAGCAGCAAAGACTTGTTGTGCCCTATATAAGGGGACACTATTCATAGCTAACCATTGCCGATGAGTAAGTTTGAGTTTGGTAGGAGGAGCAAAACTTGGAGGGCATATATTCAAACCCCTTAGCCTATCCTCCAAAGGAATGCCGTCCCAAAGATGATCCAAATCATCATGATCTGGAGTAACAACATGAAAAATCATATTGCAGGCTTTGACTTTTCGACCTTTCTTGGATTTTGAAGTTTTACTTTCTTCTTCCATTTCAGGTACTAAGTCAGGATGTACCCACATGATTTTACCATTTTTTAATATGAGAGGCAATAATCCTTCACTTTGCTCTCTAGCTGGTGGAAGATTTACAATCTTCATTGTCGCCTTAGGAATTGGGACAATCCCATCTGGAACTTGCTGTAGAGAAAACCTCCAAATTGAAGAGAAATCATATTAGTTGTAACTGTATGCTCATCATTGGTTAAAATGATGGCATTAGCATTTATCAACTATTGGATTTTCTTCTTTAAGACATAGCAAGCTTTGGTAGGATGATTTATGTATCTATAATAGATACAATACTTGGGATTGTCAATCAGATTCACCTTATTAGGTCTTTTTGGCTCTGGAATCTGGAGTTTGCTACTCTTTACAAGATATTGGAATATCCCTGGGATATTACTGTCATCAAAAGAGTACTCTTCTTTTAGTTTGGAAGACTCCAGATTATTTGGCGTCGTTTTAGATTTTGAAAGATTAACCACTATGGTTTCCCTCCCTTTCCCATTACGATTGCCAAAATTATTACCTGAAGAGGCTTTCTTTCCTTTGTCTTCTGAGGCAAAGATCATCCCGTGTTCACGAGCCAATCTACCATTGGTCTCGGCTGAAACTGCTTCTATAATGAACGAAGCCCAATCTGTGAATTGAGAGCCCGTAAAGACAGCAATAGTTGGTCGCAGAATCATTTTGCATGTATCAATCAATGCTGAATCTGGCATACCCGGAGGCATCTTCAAGGTTGTCTGTCGAAAATTTTCGATAAACGTCCGAGTATCTTCCTTCTCCTTTTGTTTGATCTCTATTAAGGAGGACATATTCATGTCCATGCCTCCTTCATAGAAGCGGGAGAGAAATATTGCTTTAAACTCGTCAAAATATGATATGCAATTATCGGGTAGACTGCGATACCAGTCATAAGCTGAACCCGTTAAACACCCGATAAAAAATCGGGTGAGAAGAGCATCATTCTCTTGAAGATGTACAGTCATAATATCAAAATAATTGATATATTGTGTCACGACCCGATCCCAATTTCTTGGGTCGAACCGGATCATGCCCAGCCTGCACCGTTGTTGAGACGGCGGCAGTAAGCTGTATCTCCGTTTGCAGGTAACATCAACAACATAATAAAATTGCCACAACTTTTATTCGATTAATAAAAACTTTTACAATAGAAGAATTTCTTACAATTGAAAATTTATACAATTATCATGAAGAACAACTCAAGCAACTAGCTCCTTAGCCTCAGATCCTCGTGGAACAGGCAATCCTCAGTGTAACCTAAAAATGTTGGTCTCCAGTCAGGAGGGAGCAAAGTACAATTATGAAAATCTACAATTCAACTAATAATTAATAATTTGCAATTATAAACAATTTAGAAATGCAATATTTTTCAACAGTTCTACAATTGAAAACATGTGATTTGAGTAAGTAACGACTATGACCGGTTTGGGATGATTCACTGATATGGTCCGGCCTATCCCCGTGTGTGAGAGGGGTAAGCTCGTACAATCCTTAGACTAAAAGTTTTAGGGTATTGGTCATAGACGCTACACTACTCCCCCAATATTCCGAGTCAATTAGATTCAATGAGGCAATGAGACAATAACAATCAATACTCTAGGAGAGAGTTTCCGTGTAGAAATGTGGTTTAAGCATGCAAGATTACTATTACTAATTAAATTGCAAACAATCACAACTGTACTTGCCTTGAACTAAACTGGACTTCGGTAGTGGTTCCGGAAGATGCTAGTTACGCCTTCGCAATCCTACAAATGGAGCACCTCTATTTATCAAACTGTTTCAAACCAACTAAATGTGCTTAATTACAATCTCTATTATCTTTCCTAATAAATTTTATTACAATTATCAATTGTTTTACTATTTACAAGAAAACATCAACGTAAAACTTTTCTTTTGGAAAACTTGTAATTTATCATTTAAATTGTTAAAACTTTGTATTTTGTACCTAAAATTGTTATTTATCTAATAAGTGAGAAATCATGAATTTCCTATTTATGAGAATATATATATATATAATTATTCTAACATTTACGTTACATTAACACAACCAGCAAAGAAAAATAAAACAAATCCTAATTATTACATCTTCACAGCATGGTTAGATAAGTAACTAGGCTTATGCCCTTACAACCCGTTTTACACGAATTTAAATAAGACGAAAAATGGTTAGTTTCAAGATTAAATAACTATAAAACTACAATTTCTAATTTAAATTATAAAATATTGTGAGTCTCAGACTCTGGTCCAGTTTTCACGTTTAGCTACTCTGCCTCAACGTCCGGTCGAACCGGTGCGTTTGCATTTCGCTGGGGCCCAGTGACCATTAAGGTCATCGCCCAAAAATATTATTAAAATAATATTTAATCCGAAAAATCATTTTAAAAATCATTTAATAAATTCCCGAAAATTTCGGCAGCATTCCCTCTGTTTTTGGTCAACCCAAAAACTGGAAAATGCGTCCGATACCTGCAACATAGCTCCCGAAACCCAAATTCCAAACAATTTAAATGTTTCCAAAACCAACACAGCATTCCACAATTTCCAGAACCCAATTTGGAAACTCAATAGTATTGGAAAAATTTTCACCAAAGAAAAATACTAACAGAACCACAAAAAAATCATCATCCATAATTTCAACCAGCAGTTTCAAAAACCACAGAACCCGAAATGAAACCCAACATAACCAAAGAATTAATCCACAGAACCAGAATTAAGATTATTCAGAAATTCCGAAGAGGACAGTTTCCGAAACTAATCCCAAAATCCCGAGATCGAATAGTAAAACTCAGAAATGAGAAATCTAATCATTCTCCAGAGTTTCTTCCGAAGGGTTCTCGGAATCCCAACGTTCCGAAAGAACTTCGGAAACAAATAGTAACGTAATTGTTACGTTACTGGAAATCCCGAATTCCCACTGGAATCGGGTTGGACCAGTTCATCACAGACAGGTAAATAAAATCATTGGGTCAGAGTGTACCGAAACCAAAACGGAACAGATCCGCAGAAAACTCGGGATGAACGGCCGTCACCGGAAACGAACGCCGGTGCCAGAGGGTGCGCCGGAGGGGATCGACGGACCGGGAGACCGCGCGGGGTCGGGCGGTCGGGGAGCGGTGCTGGCGCGCGGGAACTCCGGGAAGGGTGGTTGGTCGGGAAACTCGTCGGAAAAATCAGATCTAAGGATTTGTGGTTTGAGAAAAACTTTGGAGATGGAGAGGGATGAAGAAGATGGGGTTTAAATAGGTGAGAAAGGGGGTTGGGGTTACCCGTGGGGAAAGATGATCGGCCTCCCGAGCCTTGATGGCGCCGGCATGAGAAGCGGGAAGGTTGGGAGTTGGGAAGAAGAAAATAACCGAGAAAATCTTCGGTTGAGAATGACAAAAGTCTCAACAGAGACTTCTCCCCAAAGGTTCCTTCTCTTTCTACATAGAAAGTTATAAGAGAATGGTTATAATAAATAAGAAATTGGTTTGGATGGGCTTGATAGCAAGGCTTTACAAAAGGCTCTAATCTTAAAATAAAACAAAGGCTTTATTATAAAGAACTTGGGCTGGGTTATAAATAAAAAGGGCTTTTGTAAAAAAAACATAGTGATTGACTTGGGCCTAATATAAATTCATTCATTTTTTTTTTAATTTCTTAATTTAACAACTAATAATTATTTATAATAATAATAGCTAATTAAAAATATTCAATTAATTAACTGAAAAAATTTACGGGTTTCACATATTGACTAGGAGAAGCCTTTCCATCAAATAACACCATCGATTGTGGCTTGAATTTTGGAGGAAAGGGTACATCATTCCAATGAGGAGGATAAGGTTGCTTAATCTCTAATCTCTGGAGCTGATCCTTGTGCTTCAGAACTTCAAACTGTGCTTTTAGCTCACGTACTGCTTGAATAGCTTCACTAGTTTGAGGAAGCACATTCGATTGGATAGTGGCTGGATATACCGTAACCCCCACCGGAGGTGGTACATCTTCTGGAATGAGCGGATCTGAAACGGCAGAATTTTGATTAATAGCAAGCTCTTGACTAAGATTATTCAAAGGTGTATCAACCCCCTGACTATCTTGAGTTTGTGCTGCTACCTGTACCGGTGTTACTACTACCGGCTGAACAGTTTGTTGAGTCATTATTATTTGATGCATACTTTGTATCATGGCAAGCATGTCCTTCAGTGATTGCTCAACTGCAGAGAGACGTTATTCTGTATTAGCAGTTTACGTCTCCGGTTCATCTCCGATAGCATAGGATTCAACCTTCCTTGAACATACAGAGGGATTAGTGTAAAGGTATGAATCAAAGCTATCCATTTCTGACTCCAAAGACTGGGTACCCCCAGCTTCTGAATCTGAAGATTGCAACGATCTTTGAACTCTTGATCGAGTATTCTGATATACTCCTTCAAAAGTATCAAGGAGTCAGTTGAATTGTTGTTGGCTTGGAGTCCGGGACGAATTGCATCTTGGACGTCGTCCTCTATTAATATGAGATGCCATATTGACTGATGCGTATGACAACTCATGTTCTTGGTCATCAACTAATTGCTGAGGCACATTGTAGCCTAACCGGTCAAAAACTGACCGTTTAGAAGCCGAACAGCAACATTTGATTACAATCTGGTGACACTCACAATGGTGATTTTCTTGGGGGAGTGTCACAGGAGATTATCTGTTTTTATGCTTTTGTACGAGCAACTCGCGTAAATCAGAAAGAGTAGAAGGAGTCGTCTTCTTTATCATATTTGGGACAGAGAAACGTTTAGTCCCTTGTGTATAAAGAAGATTACTTGCTGCATTAGCAGAACCAACTTGTACATTTTTATGCGCCTGGAGTTGCGTGCATAAATCCTGAGATTTTTGTGCACAAAGGACTCCATCAGCATTACGCATAATCTGAAGGTTTGGTACCTTACGTAAAGCAGTATAAGAAGGTTGTTGGTGAAAAACTGAAGTTTTACCAACAATAGAATTCTTGCTTTTACGCTGCATGCGTGCAGACAAATTCACTTTAGATGCAAAGGCATCATTGTGAATTTTATCTACTCTGTCACCGATATGAGATTTTCCTTTACGCGTAGAGCGCAAAACATGAATATCTACCACGTCACAGACGGGAGATTTTCCTTTACGCGTTGAGCATAAAACTTGGGTGTCTACCATGTCACAGACGGGAGACTGATTTTTACGTGCAGAGCGTAAAGCTTGGGAGTCTACCACGTCACAGACGGGAGACTGATTTTTACGCCCGGGGTGCATTACTGAAGTAGAGACTGCCTCGTCACAGAGGGGAGCCTCCACAACAGGAGTGGGAAGGATTCCTTTGTCTTCAGATACTGCAGGGAGATCCGAGGATGCTTTGGACTTAGGAATCCAAACTTTTTGTGCCTTTCGCAATTTCTAAACATTGGAGCTGCGAGTATTACCCCCAGTTCGGAGCATTTCTTCGTAAGCAGTCTGGTCGAAGTGAACAACCATAGTCTTCTTTGTCGATTCGACCGACACATCATCATATTGAGCAATTACTTTCCAGAGGAGAAAGCCGTCCCCAGCAGAGTCGCCATTTTGTTTCACTTAACAAAATGCCTAAAATTGGCTTTTGAAAGAAAACAAGAAAAAGTACAAAAATACAAATTATTTCTGGGAAGTATTGCTATGGAAGTCTGATCTGAGAGCGATCACTTTGTTCCTTGGACCACACGATGATGATGAAGAGAACTACTTGAAGAAGACGAACAATCGGAAGAACTAAGTCACCAGAAAGGTATCGAGCAATGGCACTGATGGCACAGTCGAATGATTTCCTGCTTTGCTTCACCCTGTTCTTGAGAAAAAGTTGAAGAAATGCTTCTGGGAATATCACTCTGAAAGTATGAGTTTTTTCAGAATCTCCTCCTCTGTATCTGTCTTGATCCTGTCTGTGTTAAAAATAAGTCTATTTATAGACTAGACCCTCTGTGCGTAAAAAGCAACATAATCGGGTCTCTACGCAAGCAACTATCACCCACGATTAAAATTCAACCTTTACGCGTGATGACACGTGTCCTATTACTTCAACAAAATGGGCACGTACACACGTTCCTCGATAAGTGTGGCATGAAAGCCACGTAAGCAGACCACGTTCTCATGTAGCCAGAAAAGATCGGGCGTAAAAATGACCCAAAATAGACTTCTTGCGTAAAGTAGCAGACTGGGCGTAAAATAACCCAAAATAGACTTCCCGCATAAAATGGCTGAAAAGTAGCCTTGAGCGTAAAATTAGCTCAAATAAACTCTACGCGCACAAAAGCCTTGAGCGTAAAAGCTCGAATAACTTTCGTGCGTAAAAGAAGCAGTCTCTTGAGCATAAAGTAGCCCATCTGCACACTAAACGACAAGTGTTGGATTTGGTGTAAATTAAATCTTCTCGGCTTCTGTGTAGTCTGCTGTCAGAAAATTATTATGTCAGAACTGTATCACGCTCATTAAATGCGATGTGGACAGCCTGTCTCCAGCGTAAAAGCTGAGAATGGCTCTCGCGTAAATGAGCTCGCGTAGAATTTTAAATCTGGCTCAATAGAGTCTTTTAATGAGTCTTGTGTAGAGTCTTCAACTTCTTTGACTTGGCTTATGAAGTACTTTTTACGCTCCTACAGGAACGTGTACAATTCATCGAATGCAGTTCCAATACATGAAAACGACTATAAAGCAAAGGTTAGCCATTAAATATATGATTCGAAAATAAATAAATAAAGACAGAAGAAAACTAGACAGAAAGCAAATAAAATAACAAATAAAATACTTTCCAACTGACTGAAGTACCTTTGATATGTGATCGATCTCGGACAATTACGCAACACGGTCTACGATGTCTAAATACTGTCTACACTGTCTACTTTGCAATAATAAATCACTGTCTACACTGTCTACTTTGCAATAATAAATCACTGTCTACACTGTCTACTTTGCAATAATAAATCACCGTCTATACTATCTACACTGTATAAGGTCAGATCACACATCCTTGGTACTTCTCCTTCCCGACACAACAAAATATGACAAAACATAGAAAAGACGAGAACCACATATCCAATGTCTAACAATGAGATATAGTAATAATCAATATCGAAAACAAACAACAAACTGTACTCGCCTGGTGTCCTTAGCTGGCGAAATCGATAATACCATTGCGTCCAGATTAGTCCATTGGTTATGGTCGATGTGAAGGAGTTCAAATTTGGCAAAGAAGAATAGGAACATGATTAGTCATGATCATGATCAAACATTATAATTATTTTACTATGTATATTTATTTAGGAAATTATTTTAGCTACTTATAAATGAATATTAGAAAATGTGTTAAAATCTAGAAAATCCTTTTTAGGGTTTCTAACTCAATTAAAAAAGATGTAGGCTCAAGCCCATATCATAATTATAGAATATTTACAATAATAATAGCAAAACAATTGATATTATTTATAATAACAACTATATATATATATATATATATATATATATATATATATATATATATATATATATATATATATATATATATATATATATATATATATATATATATATAAGCCCAACTCATAAAGTTTATTTAAATATATAGCCCGAAAATGTTAGGCCCAAAACTAAGCATTTAACAAGCCCAAATAATGTTTTCCTCAAATATAATTTTTTTAGAGAAATAATGTGTCTATATAAATACAATAATAATGATAACAATATTAAAAATAATCCAAATATTATCATATAACTAAAACTTATTTATTAGTATTTAGCCCTAAACCCCAAAGCCCCAAGGCCCATAATGAATTTAATAGTATCCCAAATAATTCTCTTTAACTTTTGGAACCTCAAAACTATATATATATTTATTCTAAGTCGAAAATTGTATTCAAAATAAAATAATAAATTTAGAGTATATTTTAATACATAACAATTTTGATATTACCAAAATAGTTTAAGCCCATGATTTAAATCCATCCATTTTATTATTATTCAAGGACTCAAGATATATTGTTATATATCAAAATGATATATTTATTATAAAAAACAATAATATAATAAGAAAACTAGGGACAAAATGTTGATGATAATCCTATTAATAACAATAAGAGTACTACATAATTATGTCCATGTATATATTGTTAAAAAGATACTGACCTGATATTAGTAAACCTATTAAAGGAAGACCTCATTCCCTACTCGCTTGAGCCCAGCTCAAATCGGCCCACAACTAAACAAAGGAAAACAAAATGAAATAAAAACTAAACATATGTTAGCTGTTACTCTCACAGAAACAAGAAAGAGAAATGGAAAAAGAAGAGGAGAGTTTATCAATCAGAGCAAAACTCACCTTCCTCGAGGGGACGAGACGACGAGAAGACGCTCGAGATCGAGCGTCGGCGTTGGCGCTCGCGCGGAGCGGAGACACGACTGATCGAGGAGAGGCGATGGTGGGATTGCCAGATCGAAGGATGAGCAGCACATCGGATGGATCTCGACGGTTAACCGTTCGCAGCGGCGGTAGCGGGGGAATCTGGCAGTCAGGCACTGGATCAGTGGTGCAGGAGGGTCGCCGGTGATGGCGCTGGGTGGCTCACCGACGGATCTCGAGCGCAACGGCTGGACACCCGAAATCGGGGCTCACCGGAGCAGATCGGAACGACGGGGGCACGGCGGGGTCTAGGCGGAGGTTAGGTTTTTGTTTTAATTTTCGCTTGTGTCGAATGTTTGGGAAATTCTGATATTTGTTGTGGATAATTGTGTCCATGTCGGACATGGGGATGGGATCATGTGGTTATTTGGCGATCGTGTCCGAGAGTTGGACACGAAGAATATGTATCGTGGTGTAAAAACTGGACACACGGACGCTGCGGTATTATTATTTGTATATTTGGCTTTGTTGGTGGCGATGATGTCTGTGGCTATGGTGATGTCGACATTGGTGATGGCGATGGTCAGGAAGTTGCAGCAGATGTTGGTTCTGGGTGCCGTGGTGGTTTGTCGAGGGTGGTCATGGCGCTGTTGGTGTGGAGACAATGGTGGTCGTGGTTGTGCTTGACGGTGATCGGGGTGGTGGACGACGGGAAGGAGGCAGATGGGTTGGTCGAAGAAAGTTTCGGTGTTCGGGTGCCATGGCGAGAGGGGTGGTTGGATGTTTTCTGGGTTGGATGGAAAGGCTATAGTGATATGGTGGCTGAGCATATTTTTGGTGCTATGGACAAATAGAGAAAAGGCCTCTCCTTAAATAGGAGGAAAGGACATAATCAGATAAGGAGTATATTTCGAATAGATAAAGCTTCCCTTTTATTTAAACCAAAAGATTCTTAAAACAATTAATTTACTCAAAATCTATTATAGATAATAGTAGTAATTTAAAACAACCCTTAGTATTTAAACTCTAGTAGGTAAGTCTTAAATTTTAACTCAAACTTATCAGTAGATAATACATATGAATTTAAATCAATCGTTAGTCTAATCTAAATCCTTTAAATGATCTCAATAATAATAATTTTAAATTAATACGCAATATTTATCAAGTACTATTAATTCTAATGAATGAATCCTCACACAAAGTCAAATAGGATATAAATAAATCTATTTTCAATAATTTAAAGGATTGCTATAATAGTTTAGGATATTATTCTATCTATCCAATAATGAATCTGAAACCAATCTTAAATACGCTATCAACATAATAACTTTAAAATGGTATTTACTATTTATCAAAATAACTTAAGTCACATATCAAATAATTTCAAACATACAACTTCAATATTTAATTAAATAATAACTATGTCATAAATTTTAAAATATCTTAAGGAGGCCTGGACAAAATTTTAGGGTTAGGGTTTATAGATTTGGGGAAATTTTCAGAGTTGGGGATTTCGGGGATAATTTTGAAAATTCGAAAGAGGAGTTACAAAATCAAATGATATGTATAGGTGCATCTAAAAGATTGAGTGGATTTCCAAAATAGGAAAGTGAATATTGGATGCTTTGCGTATTGAATCCAATCAATATTGCCTGCATATTTGTCACGACCCGCACCCGCTTTTCGGATACGAGATACATGATAAGCGGATAAACAGGGAATCATGGTAGGGATCATGCGAGTAAAAGCAGGAATACATGGTACACAAGACTAGCAATGACAAAAACTATAATGTAACAAGACTATATCTAACAAGTGATTTGATATACACTTTCGACATGTAAACGGCTAAGGGATAAATCCGGCACCCCGTACGTGAATTGTGCGACTGCTATCAGACAAGAATAGACATTTTGGGAATATTTCTAGGTATATTTACATGTCTACTAATGTACTTCCCTGCCCGGCTAGTACCCATGGATTCAAACAGGTCACGAACACAAAAATATATTGGTCACAAATAACATGCAAGAATCCATAACTTCTATCTCGTGTGACAAGCGTGTCAAGAATCAACATAATATCAGTATAAAATAATATTAAATATAAGAAGTATAGAGATAATCAAATACAAAAACTATCAGAGATGTACTCGCATGAGGTCCTGTGCTGGTGAAACCGATAATACTATACCACTCAATGAGCCACAACAGTCAACACATGCAGAAGTCTCCGGATGCTGAAATAAATATTACCAACGTTTTCAGAATAGTCAAATTAGCTAGGATTGCTTGTCTTTAAGTCCAATTCTGGACACAGGGACAAAACGGTAATTTTGGGTCAAAACGGTGTCCTCCGTTGGGCCCGTGCTTTGCACCGAAAAGCGTGCCAAAGTCTATGGTCTCTAAAGTCGTCAAACTATATGTCTACAGGTCCAGTTTTTTGATACGAACCCAACCGTATGTCCAAAGTTGGATTCCGGCGGGCCGTGCACAAAATCGTCCGTTGAGTTAGATCGTGGGGTCCATAAAACGGCGATCCGGTCAACTGTCTCAAAATCGGGCCAAACATGGCATACATGACCAGAAAAATGATACGGTCCTGTTGGCGCAAGTTTTGTCTCGATATGACGAATGTGCACAAAGTAATTGAAAAATTTACACAGAGGCCGATAAGGTGAATTTCGACGGATATGCATCAAATTCGTCGCACACACGCAACCAATTTGAATTCCGTCAAAGCCCACACATCCGCGAAGCCATTACGCACCTTTCGATGCTTTCTGTTTGCGACCAATATTTATATATATATATAAATATTTATATATATATATTTATATATTTATATATATATTTATATATATATAAATATTTATATATATATAAATATTTATATATTTATATATATATAAATATATATAAATATATATTTTTATATATATATATATATATATATATATATATATATATATATATATATATATTTAATATTTATATATATTTATATATATATATTTATATATATATAAATATAAATATTTATATATAAATATTTATATATATATAAATATTTATATATATATAAATATTTATATATTTATATATATATAAATATATATAAATATATATATATATATATATATATTTAATATATATATATATATATATATATATATATATATATATATATATATATATATATATATATCAACCTATAAGCTATCAACCTATATATATATATATATATATATATATATATATATATATATATATATATATATATATATATATATATATATATATATATATATATATATATATATATATATATCAACCTATAAGCTAATATACATATAGCTTATAGCTTTATATATATATATATATATATATATATATATATATATATATATATATATATATATATATATATATCAACCTATAAGCTATATGTATATTAGCTTATAGGTTGATATATATATATATATATATATATATATATATATATATATATATATATATATATATATATATATATATATATATAAAGCAAAAAGCTATATATATACACAAATGATAGAATATTAGGAAATAAAAACCAACAATCAATTCCCGCATGTCCAGAATCTCACATTGATGATATAAACTCAGGAAATATCGTTAAAACTCAAGAAATCGAAATATCACAAATTCATTCAAAATATTAAGTGTCAAAACACACAATTTCCAACTCGATACCCAAAATGCAATATACACAACTATAACTCACGAAACTTGGCAAATACGTTGGTCTCGACATGTGGGACGTGCTCGGGTACTCATAGAGTCAAAATCGTGTCCGTGTCGTGTCCACAGAACGCGTATCGGAAAATCGATTTCGCGTGTCGAAGAGTGCGTACACGTGCGTTCTTGCTCGATTGAGCATCACAAGCACAACGAGAAGCCTCGTGCTCGTACACACAGCTAGGTAGGGTCCCACGGTAGGGCTTGGACACGCTGATAAGACACCACGTCCCGTCTACGCGATGCAGCGACCCGCGAACAACCGTGTGGCCTGCGCGCACGTGCATGCGTGCCCGTGGGCGCGTGTCAGGCCTCGTGGCTCGCAATTCGAGTCACGTCGTGACTCGGGATCGGGTTCCTGGGTAGTCTAGGTATAGGGCTATGTGCTCGTGCTCCTGGAACGGGTCCTCGATGTGCCGTGTGCGCGTACGAAGGCAGTGACAGTGGCAAAATTCAGCCACGTGTACTGTGCGGGCTGACCAGTGCACGTCGGATTTCTCCGCGCTCGCTCGACGAAATGTCGTAAAATTTTTGAAGCATGTGGGCAGCGGTTGCCCCCACGTGATCATGAAATTTCACGCGAGACGGAGCCCTGTGCGTCGAGTTATGACGCACAGACAGCAGGGCGTGCACGGGATCTCGGGCACGCGTGTCCGTGTCCGATCGGACTCTGAAATCGTGTCGATTTCTGATCCGTCTTCATGAAAGTTGTTACAAATAATATTAGCAAGGAATTCGTGAAAACAGAATCGAAAATTAACACTTTTCAGTTCTAATTTATATTTTGTCGAACACGTGCTACGTAAGACCGATACGTGTCCGATACCGCTATCAAACGAAACAAAAATCCTACCAAACTTCATGCACAGGTCTGGGATACCTAGATGGTGCTGAAATACAGAAATTTTAGAAGGAACAATGGTAAACGAGGTTTACCTATTGAGAGTCGGAATCTCAATAAAAGGAATTCCCCGAGCGCTTTGTCGGCCGATTTCTCCCAAGCAAATGCCTCCAACTCCTTTCTAGCAGTACTTAAGCAAGTTCTCCTCTTCCCAACGAGCGCAACGGAATTCGTTTGAGGTGAAACGGACGCCGGATGAGAAAATTAGGGCTTTGGAGAAAAGAGAAATTAGGGTTTGCTCTTGATCTAGTGGAGGCTAAGGATTTTCACAAATGAAGGGGGGCTGCTTGTGATCGGCCATGCTAGGGGGTATTAGGGTTAGGGTTTGCACATGGGCTAAGCACTCCATGAGTTTCTAAAAAGGCCCATGTCAAAAAGGGTAAAAAGGCTTATAAGAAAATATCTTAAAAAAATCACTAAACAATTCTAGAAAAATAGGTAAAAAATCTAAATTAATTCTAACAAGTCAATAATGAACCTAAATCACATTACTAGGCTTCTAACATGGTTGACTAAGTTTATACCATCTAGGTCCTATCAATGCACCAATCAAAACACACAACAATCAATAAAAATCAAATAACGCACAATGACTAAAATACCCCTAATTAGAAAAAGTGAGTGGGACAGAAAATTAGGTTTCTAATGTCATGGTTAGTCTCTAATCATGGTTAGCTAAGGTTAAACCGACTACTAACACAACACCAATTAAAATATTATAAATTAATCCCAAGAAAAAATTAAATCACATAATTACCAAAATACCCTTATTTAGAAAAATGGGTGTGACAAATCTACCATCCTTAAAATAATTTTGTCCTCGAAATTAAAGTGGTCGTACTCCTTCTAGGTCAAATCCCCAACAATCATGGTCTTAAGAAAACTTATCTAAATTATGCAGTTAGAAAGATATCATATAGGGTTATGGCAGGTAATATCAGTCTGGGGTCTCTTCATCTAGCCATTATAGTCATACTAGATCAAAAGTAGTCATAAGGTATCAAAACATACAAACAATATGGTAGGGCACAGTAATCATCAAGACAGGATAAGGTATAGGTCATGAACTTACCTCTACTAGGTCTGGTAGCTGGAACTCTCTCCTGGAGGTAGGCCTCAACTGGGGGCAGGTGTAGTAGGACAGTCTCATATCTTGTGTGCAGCTGACCCACAAAATAGGCACAATCTTAGTCTCTTCCTACAGTCCTTCCATACGTGCCCAGGTTCTTACAGAAGGCACAGGTAGGCACTCGCTCAACTGGCCTCTGCTGGACAGGAATCTGAACTGGATAGGCTGGTCTAGGCTGGAAGCCGAGGTACTCCTGAGGCTCTGGGTATATACTTCTCCTCACCCTCTTGGGGCTAGGATCTCCCTTCGAATGCATGTAATCCCACAATAGTTGGATACTGAGACTCTGCTTCCTCATAAGCTAGCCGGAAGTCTCTGTACCTCCCACATATCCGGAAGAAGTCTGTAAATCTGAGCCCCATCAGGAATGACATTTGGTACCACTCCAGGAGGCAAAGGGAGACCGTCAGTCTCCGGCTGAACTACAGCCCTCTCCTGAAGGATAGGAGATGGAAGAAAACTCTCCGGTGAGGCTGCTAACACCTCCTGAGCAATAGAAGGGGGAAGTACAATCTCGGTCTCATCCGGAACTGCAGCTATGCACTGGGGACAGACTCTGGTCATGGGTGCCATTCTGGAAAAGATAAGGAAAATAATAAATCATCGGGCAGTAAGGCTGTAACGCCCCAGTCCCAAAATACGTAGGACCAAGTACGTAGACATGCTAGCTGTATTCATACGAAGTACGTAGGTCTCGTATGAATACATAAGCTGTAAAATGCAGTAATCCAAGACAAACTAAATCTCATCCACAATGAAAAGAATAAAAATATATAAAAATCAACTTGAATATTTATGGTACAATCGTTGGGCGGAGACAAAGTCCACTACCAACTATCTCAACGAAAAAAATGTACAAGAATCGATCAATAAAATGGCAAGACGAACCAAGCGCAATCGTCTTCGAAGGAATGGAGAAGACCACTGCCTTGACTAGAATACCTACGGAAGACATGAATACACACCTGGGGAAAAACCAGGTCCTCAGACGGACGTAGCAAGATACAGGAAGAACATGCTAATATGAACTGTCAGAATAATAAAATAATATATAAAAGACTATCCTAGACACAAATATGCAAAGGGAAATCTAACCGCCTAATGTGCAATTTAGAGGACAACTTTCATGCGCATGGGTGGGATTTTAGGCTCATGTGTACGTAACTGGCATCCAGTCATCTGTATCCGTCCGTAATGTCTAAAACGTCAGAGGGCATCTGCAAATATATCGCCACAGTTCCATTCGGAGACTGTGGTTTACCTGTTTGGATTCCCATACGCACTAGCGACTGTCCTCCCCAATATTTTCCACACTGTTCAAGTCATGTCCATGGCTCGTCCAGTTTTGTAACTGCTTAAGTCTCTAAAACCCTAGACATAACAGTTACGATCATCTACCGTCACACGACTTTAAAGATAGCTAGTCAATAAGTCGTGCCCCTAACAACATGTCTCAAACTGTGTAGTGTGAGTGTCACAGCCAAAGGAAGATATAAGGATATCCCCCATCAAGAAGGTAGTCCGCTAACACTAAGTCAACATGCATAAAATAAAGTAACGACTAATAAAGTCGCCTGCACCCAAGTATGGCTTGGACGCGCAATTTATATCAAAGGAAACTAACAATATGAAACAAAATAAATAATGCAGAAAATAAATAATTTGACAGTAAATTAGCAAGGTATACTTGCCTGAGGGGTCGCCTGGTGAGCTGCCTGGTGTGGTACAATGAAAGGTGGCACAAGATCGACTTCGGTGTACAACTACGCAAAGGGAGCCTCTGTTGACGACACGGAGTATTCCATCGGGTCCAGAACGATCAACTTAGTTAGGTTTGACATAATGAAGTGCAGAATTGGAGATGAATTGGAAATGTCGGGATTAGTCATGGGATGGAAGGAAATCGAAGAAGTTGATTAAATAATATATCCACGATTTTTAGGAAATCATTTATAATACTAAAATACTTTTAGTCAAAATATGCTCTTAAATAAACGCTCGAAAAGTCAAAAAGTTATTTTAGGCAAAAACTCTAAGGTTGTCAACGTAGGTTTTTAGATAAGAGCTATATTTTGTTAGTAAAATACTTTGGATAGTTATTTGAAAATACATTTTTATTAGTACGCTATATGTCTAGAAAATAAATCAAAGAATAATAAAACTTATTTTTAGACTAGGTTTTAAGTTCGTAAAAATATGCAAATGTTTTTAAAAACTAACTTTTCATTTGTCAAAATATTTATTATCTTTCAACTTAAAATAAACAGAATAATAAAATAAAATAAAGAAATAAATAATTTGTAGTAAAATACATAATTGGTAGTAAAATACTAATACTAATAATAATAATAATAATAATAATAATAATAAATAATTTATAATAATAATAATAATAATAATAATAATAATAATAATAATAATAATAATAATAATAATAATAATAATAATAATAATAATAATAAAAAAACAAAGTTTATAATAACAATAATAATAATAATGATAAGAGTAAGAAAATTATGGTATATATATACATGTATACACCAATATATTTATATATATGCATATTTTAATTATACCCTGATATTAGGTAAATACAAATAATGATGGTAACTAAAGAGAAGCAAATAATACAAAAAAAACAAAACTAAAAAAAAATCAAAATAGCTACACTTCTCTTTCTTTAGAAAGAGGAGAGAGAGAGAACCAATGGAAAGGAAGAAAGGAGCGGAGAGAAGAGGACGCTCGTCGGGGTTCGCACACACGATGACGGCGGGAGAGGATGGGCGGCGAAGGGCGGAGGATGCAAAGAGGATTGGGAGGAGGCTCGGCGGCGAGGCCGCAGTGTTCCGGCGCAGCGGGGGTTTGTTTGAGCAAGCGGCGGAAGGATCTGCCCGGCGTCGAGGCGGTGGATGGCGCCGGTGGGGGTTTCGGAGGTGTGAAGGGAAGGAGAACGGAGGGGGATCTCACCGGTCGTGGCTCGGCGGAGGGAGCGATGGAGGACGGAGAGGAAATGGGCGGTCGGTCGCTGTGTGCCGCGGTGGTGCTCGGCGCACGCAGCGGCGGGAGCGACTTTCGCGGAGGTCGGCGATTCGGCGGACGCACGGCCGGGGCTGCAAGGCAAGGCGGCCACCAGTGCGCTGGGTCGCCGGACACATCTGTGTAGAGGCGAATGTCGATCGAGGCGGGGGATCGACGGGGACGACGGAGGTCGGCAGCTGGGGATTCCACTGGCCGCGGTGCTGCTCGCGCGCCAGGGGCACAGCGACGGCGGCGGTCCGCTGTGGGCAAAGGTATGGGAGTTCCTATTTCCTTCTTTTTTCTCTGCTGTGGTGGTGGTGTCGGGGAGTGGTTCTGGTGGCGTTGGGTTTCCGGGGTGGTGCTGGTCGTAAACAAGGGTGGTGCTGGGGTGCTCGGTTGGGGTTGCTAGGTCGTGGCGGGGGTTGTTGAAAGGTCTGTGGAGAAGATGGAGTTTGATGGTGGCAATGGTTTAGAATAGGATTAGGAATAGGAATTTGTGATGTACTGTGTCGGAGTTGTCGACACGAAAGAAAAATAATGTATATGTAAAATATTGGAATAAGATGGACGGGAGGGAACACGGACACGGTGCACGGGGGTTGAGATTTATTTGTGGAGAATTGGTGAATGATAAAAAATTTGGAGGAGTACCTGCCTATTTATAGGATGTGGGAATTCCCAATTGGATAAAGATTAGGAGTAGTTTAAAACCCAAATAGATAAATACCAAATTTAAACAATTCAATTCAATCAAAATCAAATCTAAATATAGTTTAACCCAAATAAACCCAACTTAGATAAATCTTCATCCTTATTTCAAACTATTTAAAATAATTTAAATTAAGATTTTAAATTGCCATAAAAATTTCAAAATATGATTTCCAAAAATACAAATAATAATAATTTTGAAAATTACATTATTATTTAAAAATAAACTAGTAAATAATTACGAAATATTTATCTATGACCAAATAATATTTACATAAATATATTTTTCTAAAATACAATTTTATAAGAATATTATTTATTATTATAACTGTCTAAAAAGACTTCTCATAAATAAAATCATAGATTTAGAAATTTTGATAGCTAAAAATAATTATTATATATTATCTTGAAACTATAAAAATAGGAAAAAAATATATTTTTTTAAAATATGTACGCTTGTACATAATCGCACTCGTCGACCAAATTCGAAAAGTAAAATTTCGTGCGCGACGTATAATACGACTACGCGACGTAAAATACAAAAATTTAAATCAGTACCAAATTTAATAAAAAAATAGTAGAAAATTTAGGGATTTTACATCCTACCCAACTTACAAGAATTTCGTCCTCGAAATTAAGAATAAGTTGGGGGTGAGAAGATACAAGGGTTCGATCAAATTGTTGGACGAGGCAAGGAAACAACATTTAACACAAACATGCATTAGGGAATCGTGATTTAGATAAATACGAAAATAATGCACGGATATGGTAATGGATGAGGGTCGCTAGCTAATGCAAGATAGAGAAGGATTTAAGGGTTAGGTAATGAAGGTAAAGTATTTAGAGAGCAAGGGTACATGGTTCCTTAGAGTGAAGTTACGCGTCCAGGTTTAGGGGTGGTTAAGGAAATAATTCTAGTCATTTCTAAATTTCAAATGATTAGAGATCACGATCAAGAGTCGAAGGATGGGGCGAATAACTCGAGACGAAGTTGTAAATACGTGGCTTGGTTGATGGCCACTATAACTATTATGGTCATAGGGGAACACTTGGTGTCTATCTATCAAGTTCGAGTGTTCTGTCTATACAAATTAAAGTGAAAGACAAAAACGAATAGGAGTTCGAAGGAGATGTTTATTGAATACGAACACGTGGTTCAAAGGCGACTGAATAATTTCAAAAGAGTTGCCAAGGCTGTCGCGGATGGGACTCTAGAGGACAAGTTTAGCTATGTCCCCATCTACGTAGAACGATAGATAAAAGCGAACCAAAGTGCACTCGGTTGATCAGACCATCATGCACCGGTTCTGACTAGACAATATGTTAGTGAGCGCGCGCTCAATAGCATGTGTCTTGAACAAGTTTGATAACGGTTAAACTTGCAAAACTAGGCTATAGTAGCAATATTTAGTCAAGATGGTAAAAATATAGGCACGTGAGATAAATATTGAAAGAGACTAGAATTAGTTCGAACTCCTTAAAAATCTAAGTCTTGTTTAGTGCATATACAGTCGACCTATTGTCTCATTGTCTAAGGCTTGGTTAAGGTCACCATGACGGTTAGGTCATAAGGCATTCTACCCAACTTACAAGGGTTAAACTAGTAGGGTGGTGAAGTAATGGGTCATGTCCACCTAGTATGGACTACCTTATTAATCTCTATCAAGCACGAAATAAGGGCACGAATCACGATAGAAGGGATCGAGCAAGATGCAACTCGAGGAGTCAAGCGAGAAGGCGGTCAAGTATGTGGATGAGATCCTAGACTCTAATCCTATACGCAGGCTTGTTTGGTACGGTAAAATAACCAAATAATTTTTCTTGACCTGCATGGGCCACCACAAAAACATGTAACGCCCCAGTCTCAAAATACGTAGGACCAAGTACGTAGACATGCCAGCTGTATTCATACGAAGTACGTAGGTCTCGTATGAATACATAAGCTGTAAAATGCAGTAATCCAAAACAAACTAAATCTCATCCACAATAAAAAGAATAATAATATATAAAAATCAACTTAAATATTTATGGTACAATCGTTGGGCGGAGACAAAGTCCACTACCAACTATCTCAATGAAAGAAATATACAAGAATCGATCAATAAAATGGCAAGACGAACCAAGCGCAATCGTCTTCGAAGGAATGGAGAAGACCACCGCCTTGACTAGAATACCTGCGGAAGACATGAATACACACCTGGGGAAAAACCAGGTCCTCAGACGGACGTAGCAAGATACAGGAAGAACATGCTAATATGAATTGTCAGAATAATAAAATAATATATAAAAGACTATCCTAGACACAAATATGTAAAGGGAAATCTAACCGCCTAATGTGCAATTTAGAGGACAACTTTTATGCGCGTGGGTGGGATTTTAGGCTCATGTGTACGTAACTGGCATCCAGTCATCTGTATCCGTCCGTAACGTCTAAAACGTCAGAGGGCATCTGCAAATATATCGCCACAATTCCATCCGGAGACTGTGGTTTACCTGTTTGGATTCCCATACGCACTAGCGACTGTCCTCCCCCAATATTTCCCATACTGTTCAAGTCATGTCCATGGCTCGTCCAGTTTTGTAACTGCTTGAGTCTCTAAACCCTAGTCATAACAGTTACGATCATCTACCATCACACGACTTTAAAGATAGCTAGTCAATAAGTCGTGCCCCTAACAACATGTCTCAAACCGTGTAGTGTGAATGTCACAGCCAAAGGAAGATATAAGGATATCCCCCATCAAGAAGGTAGTCCGCTAACACTAAGTCAACATGCATAAAATAAAGTAACGACTAATAAAGTCGCTTGCACCCAAGTATGGCTTGGACGCACAATTTATATCAAAGGAAACTAACAATATAAAACAAAATAAATAATGCAGAAAATAAATAATTTGACAGTAAATTAGCAAGGTATACTTGCCTGAGGGGTCGCCTGGTGAGCTGCCTGGTGTGGTACAATAAAAGGTGGCACAAGATCGACTTCGGTGTACAACTACGCAAAGGGAGCCTCTGTTGACGACACGGAGTATTCCATCGGGTCCAGAACGGTCAACTTAGTTAGGTTTGACATAATGAAGTGCAGAATTGGAGATGAATTGGAAATGTCGGGATTAGTCATGGGATGGAAGGAAATCGAAGAAGTTGATTAAATAATATATACACGATTTTTAGGAAATCATTTATAATACTAAAATATTTTTAGTCAAAATATGCTCTTAAATAAACGCTCGAAAAGTCAAAAAGTTATTTTAGGCAAAAACTCTAAGGTTATCAACGTAGGTTTTTTAGATAAGAGCTATATTTTCTTAGTAAAATACTTTGGATAGTTATTTAAAAATACATTTTTATTAGTACGCTATATGTCTAGAAAATAAATCAAAGAATAATAAAAATTATTTTTAGACTAGGTTTTAAGTTCGTAAAAATATGCAAATGTTTGTAAAAACTAATTTTTCATTTGTCAAAATATTTATTATCTTTCAACTTAAAATAAACAGAATAATATAATAAAATAAATAAATAAATAATTGGTAGTAAAATACTAATACTAATAATAATAATAATAATAATAATAATAATAATAAATAAATAATTTATAATAATAATAATAATAATAATAATAATAATAATAATAATAATAATAATAACAAAACAAAGTTTATAATAACAATAATGCTAATAATGATAACAGTAAGAAAATTATGGTATAGATATACATGTATATACACCAATATATTTATATATATACATATTTTAATTATACCCTAATATTAGGTAAATACAAATAATGATGGTAACTAAAGAGAAGCAAATAATACAAAAAAAACAAAACTAAAAAAAATCAAAACAACTACACTTCTCTTTCTTTAGAAAGAGGAGAGAGAGAGAACCAATGGAAAGGAAGAAAGGAGCGGAGAGAAGAGGACGCTCGTCGGGGTTCGCACACACGATGACGGCGGGAGAGGATGGGCGGCGAAGGGCGGAGGATGCAAAGAGGGTTGGGAGGAGGCTCGGCGACGAGGCCGCAGTGCTCCGGCGCTGCGGGGGTTTGTTCGAGCGAGCGGCGGAGGGATCTGCCCGGCGTCGAGGCGGTGGATGGCGCCGGTGGGGGTTTCGGAGGTGTGAAGAGAAGGAGAACGGAGGGGGATCTCACCGGTCGTGGCTCGGCGGAGGGAGCGATGGAGGAAGGAGAGGAAAGGGGCGGTCGGTCGCTGTGTGCCGTGGTGGTGCTCGGCGCACGCGGCGGCGGGAGCGACTTTCGCGGAGGTCGACGACTCGACGGACGCGCGGCTGGGGCTGCAAGGCAAGGCGGCCACCGGTGCGCTGGGTCGCCGGACACATCTGTGCAGAGGCGGATGTCGATCGAGACGGGGGATCGACGGGGACGACGGAGGTCGGCAGTTGGGGATTCCACTGGCCGCGGTACTACTTGCGCGCCAGGGGCACCGCGGCGGCGGCGGTCCGCTGTGGGCGGAGGTATGGGAGTTCCTATTTCCTTCTTTTTTTTCTCTGCTGTGGTGGTGGTGTCGGGGAGTGGTTCTGGTGGCGTTGGGTTTCCGGGGTGGTGCTGGTCGAAAACAAGGGTGGTGCTGGGGTGCTCGGTTGGGGTTGCTAGGTCATGGCGGGGGTTGTTGACAGGTCTGTGGAGAAGATGGAGTTTGATGGTGGCAATGGTTTGGAATAGGATTAGGAATAGGAATTTGTGATGTATTGTGTCGGAGTTGTCGTCACTGAAGAGAAATAATGTATATGTAAAATATTAGAATAAGATGGACGGGAGGGAACACGGACACGGTGCACGGGGGTTGAGATTTATTTGTGGAGAATTGATGAATAATAAAAAATTTAAAGGAGTACCTGCCTATTTATAGGATGTGGGAATTCCCAATTGGATAAAGATTAGGAGTAGTTTAAAACCCAAATAGATAAATACCAAATTTAAACAATTCAATTCAATCAAAATCAAATCTAAATATAGTTTAACCCAAATAAACCCAACTTAGATAAATCTTCATCCTTATTTCAAACTATTTAAAATAATTCAATTAAGATTTTAAATTGCCATAAAATTTCAAAATATGATTTCCAAAAATACAAATAATAATAATTTCGAAAATTACATTATTATTCAAAAATAAACTAGTAAATAATTACGAAATATTTATCTATGACCAAATAATATTTACATAAATATATTTTTCTAAAATACAATTTTATAAGAATATTATTTATTATTATAACTGTCTAAAAAGACTTCTCATAAATAAAATCATAGATTTAGAAATTTTGATAGCTAAAAATAATTATTATATATTATCTTGAAACTATAAAAATAGGAAAAAAAATATATTTTTTTAAAATATGTACACTCGTACATAATCGCACTCGTCGAGCAAATTCGAAAAGTAAAATTTCGTGCGCGACGTATAATACGACTACGCGACGTAAAATACAAAAATTTAAATCAGTACCAAATTTAATAAAAAAAATAGTAGAAAATTTAGGGGTTTTACAAAGACAGTCTATCATCCTATATGAAAACTGGTGATTATAAAAATAACTAGGAATTTACTATAAAGCATTACTATTTTAAAGATGATCAAAATCGAAAGTTTAAAGCATGACTGTCAATAACATTGAAATCCAATACGATATATATAAAAGAAAATTTAGTCTCGACACCATCTAAGTTGATCAATCTCTGGGTAAATCAAGATTGGGCAAGATGGAGAACAATGGTCATCGAAGTCTGAGCACGAGCATCCAAGGATGGAGATCTAAGTCACAATTAAATTTAATTCAATTGACTATGACCTAGGATATTAATATGATAGGAAAAGATGACCAAGGTCGATTGGTCGTGATCAAGAGAGTTAGGATTCAATGATATTGAAAACCTTTAAAGGATAATTCAAAGATATGGAATAAGTCAATTTCCTCCTTTTGATGGGGAAAACAAAAGACAAGGTTTCATAGGGAATTCAAGTTAATCATCTCTCTTTGATACCATCAAGCTTATCTAATCATCATTTGCCAATCATATCTTTATCTCATAAGTCCAGTTATGAAAATCAACCTTTATATGACTACCACACAGAATTTATACCCTTTTGTTATGAAGATTGGACCTTGTCATGATCATCATAGGCTAAATTCCTAAATTCCAAAACATTACTCACGAAGCATACCCTTTTATTTATTAGCACTCAATACTAACCACTTAATCATCTTAAATCCAAATTCTTCCATCTTGTCTTAAATTAGATCCAAAATCTCTAAATTAAGTTTTATGAAATCCTTGAACTTGTTCAAATTACTCTCCTCGTGTTATTCGATCTGAAACTACTAGGCCTTACAAAACTTACTCTCCATTAAAATCAACCTTCATATTTCCTTCAACGTACACCCTCAAATATTATTTTCCTTAAAGTTTAAAATTTTCTCAAATTTTTATATTTTCTATAACTCAAAATCCTTGTGTTCTTTCTGTTCTTAGCCATTTTCTTGCAATATCTTATTCAATTTCGTATTGCCATCGAATACAGTTAAAATCTCTTCTCCATTACTAAGTCCCTAAATTTAACATCATAGCCTTAAGGTAAATGTCTCAAGAATCAATAACCAAAATTTATCCAAGTCCTCAACTATGTCGTCCTCGAATATCCTCGTCGGCTAAGAAATGCATCTATTATCTACATCCAAATATTTCTCTATGTGTGGTCGTTCCTAGATTGATAATATAAATCTCTTGATTTTATTCTCACTTTTTACCACATCTCTATCTCAAAATTCTATATCAAAGACCAACATTTTATATCCCTACCTAGATTATCATGAGATAACAAATTACATCATTTCCAAGCTAGATGATTTACGTCACTTCCTCGACCTTCCCAAGGTAAAAGATAAAGAGATTCAAAGTTTTCAAAGTATAGATAACAGAATTGGATACGAGATAGGTGTTTGATGTAATTGGGACATAGTTAACTAATATAAGAAAAAAATGGTAATACAAGAAATAATGGCAAGAAAGAAATAATGATAAAACATGTTCTTTCTCATCTGTTCAAAGGAATGAACGAATTTTGAGATATAATCTGGTAACCATACACGTCTTCCTGAAATCATATTGCTAGAATTTCGCCACGCCAGTAAGCATAGCTGCAATGAACAATAGAGTCCGTAACTAAGGTATACACCCTATAATCATGTTATTTAGAATTCTTACCTCGCCAACCAGTATGGCTGCAAGAAAATTTAGATTCCATAACTAGGATAAGTATATCTAAATCAGGCTCTACGTCCTTGTCATGCTAGCCAATATGACTGCGATAAATCCTAACTCCACAATTAAAGTAAACATTTACCTTTCTCACTGTCCTTATCAAGTATATTATCAGGTTATACCCTAAATTCCAAAATAAAAATAAATATAAATATATAGATATTTAAATACAAACTCAAAGTTAACAACTAATCATCAAGATTCGAAATCCAACAATGAATCCATCAAAATCAAATTCAATAACAAGGAGTAATGGGTGAATCAAATTAAGGGAAAATATTTCAAATCGAAGTTAAAATAAGATTCTCAAGGTTCGTCCCAGGAATCTCTCAAGAAATCCTAACAGTGATTGAGTTTCATCTCATTCTAACACTTTACTTCCTATACTCTATAGCAGGCTCGTAGTAGTACAACTAAGTCGCTGTACTACTACGATATCGTACTAATACGAATCTGGACCTGCATGGACCGGAGCGATGAGATCGTGTCTCCATAACCATCCTGAAGACAGATCAAACTAAGAAGCAATTTCTGAGAATGAAGCAAAAATCAAAGGAGGACAGTTTATTTATTCAAAGGAAAGCATTTAATCAATAAGAATTTAGATAGCAAGTATTGGATCAAAGTTTTTCTAATGTGATTGAGTACCTCAAAACTATATCCTATATCCTACTACAGGTTGTAGTGATACTCTAGTTCGAATACCACTACAATTCTAGACCTGCATGGGCCACCACTAAAAACGTGTCACGACCCGCACCCAGTGTAAGGGCACGAGAAGTGGGTATGTCCAGCCTACGCTACAGTGTCGGCGGTAGAACGCTATCCTAGGTCAAAATAACTAACATAATTAGAATATGCTCCGAAAGGAGAACAATATAATAAGTAAACTCAATCACAACTAAGATGAAAAAGAAGATAGGATAATCTCAACAGAGAGTCACAATATGAATAATAATCCCATGTAAACCACACCATCATAATATATCAATACAAACGCAGTGTCTCAACAACTACATAAAGATATAAGTCTAATCTAACTCATGGCAAGTCCACAGCGACTACTGGATCCTGCTGAGGATCCAGGTCACCTGTGTCAACTAGGCCTGCTCCATAGTAAGTGTCGTAGCAATCCTCATCATCTGTAATATTTTCAACGGGTCCAGTCAGGACAGAAACGAATACATATCTCTCACACAGTTCATAACATAAAAGGAAATATGAAACAAGCTATAGAATAATATACATGAACTGCTGTAAAGAAATTGTAGAGAGACTGTAAAAAGAAGAACATGATATAGTGGAAATAGATATACATGGTATAGATAAAAAATGAGCTAACTACGTGATTCAGAGCACATGTTTGGTTATGTAAACAGGCTTAGGTTATACATAATTTAAATCTAGTTTGGAGTTATACATGAAATGGTGTAGATCACATAACCAAATAAATACTACCCCTACCCCAATCAGTATACAAGGATCTGTCCAGGTTATGTTATTGCACATAAAAGTAGTGTGTCACATGGATAGCTAGTCCACATGTACACTGGGTTATACGTGAAGGCTCACATGATCATGAGTGTACATGAATGTCACATGAGTATACATGAATAAATATGAATACAAAGAGTAGATGATGCACATGATAAAGTACATGAGCATAATATATCTGATGTATCTGTGGGGATAACATCGCATGAAGAGATCCATATAGTACTAATCCGTGATAACATCGTATCAGCAACAAGTAAACTAGTCTATAACAAATAAATATGTCCAAGTAAGAATAAAACGGTCAGAGAATGTACTCGCCTAAAATCCGAACTGCTGATGAGGAAGTATAATTGAACTGGAGTGAGGTAAACCTATTTAAAGTAACCACAAGTCATAACATGGTCTAACATATTATAAGAAAGGGCTACAATATAATTCTACATGCTTCTAAGTCCTTTTAGGTCAAAGTCAACCTTGGTCAACTCTGGTCAAACCTGGTCAACTATAAGTCAACTAGTTCGTTTACTAATTTTTAGGTCAAGCACAAGTTTTCAAGTCATTCTAAGTTCGTTTGAGTTGATTTGGATCAAGTTTGACCCAAAGTTGACTTTTGTCAACGTGGTCAACTTGCCACTCAACTCGGCTAAACTGGGCTCATTGGGTCGATCCTAATCTGTCCCAATACCCTTAGGTTACATTCATAATCAACCACTCATGTGTAGATATAAATTCATTCATTTAAAGGTAATATATATATACACATATATATATACACACATATATATATATGTGTAATATATACACACACACACACACACACACACAAAATATATATATATATATATATATATATATATATATATATATATATATACACACATACATACTCATATATATACATAACCTATAACTTGAAGAAGGTTGTGTGTGTGTGTCGACAAGGGGACTGCTGATAAAGAATCAAATCTGAGATTAAAAGCCAAGTACTTAACTATGGGGATATATCACATATATAAATACATATACACATATATCTATTTTAAAGGAAAACTTATACATATATAGACATATACATAAATATACATATATACTTAACGGGTAAAAGGGGAAAAATCATTTTGAAGGGGAAAAAGAATGTGAAATCTGAGAATAAGTTTAGCTCTACAAAACTCATCAACACATATTTATATACATATAGCTTATAGGTTGAAATATATATATATATATATATATATATATATATATATATATATATATATATATATATATATATAAAATATATATAATATATAATAATATATATAAAATATAAAATATAAAATATAAAATATAAAATATAAATATATATATATATATATATATATATATATATATATATATATATATAAATATATATATATATATATATATAAATATATATATATATATATATATATATATATATATATATATGATCAAGGGCGATCCGGTTTTTGCGGAGCGACCATCTTGGCGATTCTAGGCGATTCTACTGGGTAGTCGATGGCGGCTCCGGCGGGGGGCTCCGCCCCCCCAGGCCAGCATCCGCGGCTGGTGGCTCCGACATTCCCGGCCGGTGGAGACCGGGGGGAGTTCTAGTTTTTGCGGGCCGGCGCCTGTGCGATCCGGCTGGAACGTTGATGGCGGCACCGGCGGGGGGTTCCGCTCCCCCTGGCCAGGGACCGAGGCTGTTGGTCCAGGCGCCCTCGGCTGATGGAGACCGGGGGGAGGTCCGGTGACGGAGGGAGCCATCGGCTCGGGATGTCCTAGCGGTCCTGGCTCGGAGGTGGGGCCAAATATGGCTGTTACGGTTGTGCCGGGGCCGACGTCGGTGGAAGAAGGTAGGAAGGAACGCAGGTCCTTCGCTGCGGTGGTGGGACGCTTCGTTCCGACTCAGGCGGGGGGTCCGTCCAGGGTTGCCTTCCGACCGGCCATTGCTATTGACGGTCGAAAGGTGGCCGTCTTTTCTCCGTCGGACATGGAGGCCCTTACGTCGCCTTGTGGCATGGACCTCATCGGGAAGTTTGCTCGGTGGAGACTCCCGATTGAGGCCATTAAGAAGGATTTTGCTTCGCAAGGATTCAGGGATATGATCGAAGTGAAGGCCATTGATGATCGTCATGTTCTCATACGGCCTCACGTCGAGAGCGACTTTCTCCGGCTTCGCTCTAAGGACTGTTGGTTCGTTGGACGGTCCCGATGGTAATTTTTCGATCTTTGGTGGATTTCTCGCCACTGAGAGAGGATCCTAGAGTACCTATTTGGGTTGCCTTTCCCGGGCTACCATATTGCATGTTTGATACCAATGCGGTTCTTTCTATCGCTTCTGGTCTTGGTACTACTCCGCTTTATACGGACAGAGCTACGGCTTCCTTTTCCAGGCCGAGTGTTGCTAGGGTTCTGGTTGAAGTAGACGTTAGCAAACCTCTGCTTCAGGAGGTTTTCTACCAACTGCCTGATGGCGTTCGTTCGCAGCCGGTTGTTTACGAGCGGACTCCATCCTATTGTGCTGCATGTGGCCTTCATGGCCACGTAGAGAGTAGTTGTGCCCGATCCCAAGTTGAGACGCCTTCAGGGGGTATTACAGAGAGGCCACCCGCCATCGCTGCTTCATCCTCAGGCGTAGCGATAGGGGAAGACATTCAGTTCGGAGGGCGTAGGGCTAGCAGGGGTCGGCGGAGGCGACGTTCACGGCGTGAGAAGGGGAAGGAGATTAGGCAAGTTTGGCGACGTGTTCAAGGGCGTGATGCTAGCACTAGCAGTGGATCCATGTAGCACGGATTACGTAGGAGTGAAGGCAATCGTACGTTTTCAGCTCCGCCATTATGGAACGTGGGGGAGTCATCTTCGGACCAGCTGGCTTTATGGTTGGATGACGGGCGCCCCATGCAGGGGGGACGTAGCGGCACGTTCTCTTGTTTGGATGGGCAGTCGGGGCCTGAGCGAGGTATTCATCATATTGATTTGCCGGACCTTCCTATCATTATTCATAGTCAGCTGGGTCAAGGAGTCATAGCTGCTGGTTCCGATATTGAAGAACGCAGCTTGGTGGTGTGGAAGGAGCCTGTCTCCGGTCCTATTAGCGTCTGGGATGATGATCCTGTTCAGGGAGTTGATATGGTTTCACTGCCTGAATATAGCACTTCCAGTGTCCTTCGGGAGGGTCGAGACGATGGATGGCAGATGGTTCCCTTCAAAAAGGCGGCTGGTAAGCGAAGGAAGTCGATGGCGCCTCAGTCGGATCGATTACTTCATTCTCATGCTTCCAGGGTTAGGCGGGGACCCCAAGTGGGTCCATGGTTAACTTCCTTATTTGGAATGTTCGGGGGACGACGAACAGATCTACTTTATGCCGTCTCAGGTCCCTGTGTCGGACCAATAATATTCAGGTTCTTGCTATTATCGAGCCCAAGGTGACATCTTCTAAGCTCTTGTCTTATCAATTTAGGTTGGGTTTTGATGCTAGTTTTTGCAATAAGAAAGGGATTATTTGGTTTTTTAGCAAGTTCGGTATGGGGCTCACCTGTATTGATTCATGTAGTCAGGCTATCTCGATGCAGTTTTCTTTGAGTTGTTTTTCGGTTCCGGTGCGGCTGTCTGTAGTTCATGGTGCTGGGACAAGACAGGAGAGACGACGTCTTTGGCGGCATTAGCTTGACGTCCAAGCCAGGGACGTTGCCATGCCCTAGGCTGTAGGCGGGGATTTTAATATCATTGCTTCTCCGGACGAGAAATTTGGAGGTCGACCGCCGGACTCGAGGGCCATCTCTGATTTTCTTGACTTCCAGTTGGCTGTCGGTCTTTCTGATGTTGGTTTCAGAGGTAGCTCTTTCACCTGGGTGAATGGCCAGTCTGGGGTTGATCGGCAGGGATCTCGACTGGATCGATTGCTCGCGTCGGGTAGTTGGTTGGATGGTGTCCAGGTCTCGTACGAGCATCTCAACCGGGCAGAATCTGATCACGCACCTCTTTTGATATCTTGCCAGCCAGCTTCTTCTATTAAGCGTCGAGGATTCAGGTTCCTCGACTTTTGGACGTCTCATCCTGACTTCCTATCCGTGGTTGCTCGGGCGTGGGAATCTTATTGGCATTATGATGCGCTTGAGCGACTGGGCATGCGCCTACGGACTACGGGGCAGGTCCTGGCCGGTTGGAGCAAGTCTACTTTCGGCGATGTTTTTCAGGAGGTTCGTCAGGCGGAGGATGTTGTTTTGGCGGCAGAAGAGAATTATGATCTTCATCCTTCGGAGAGGGGTAGGGCTATTTGGATGGAGGCGGTAGCCAGACTGAAGCAAAAGGTCCAAGTTGAGGAGTCTCTTTGGAAACAAAAGGCCAGATTGAAATGGGACCTGGAAGGTGATAGGAATATGCGGTTTTTCCATGCGTGCACCAGGAGCAGGCAGCGAAAGGCGGCTATTCAGAAAATCATTCGTGCTGATGGCTCCAAAACAGGTTCTGATGTTGAGGTGGCGGCGGAGGCTTCCTTATTCTACTCTAACCTGTTCCGGGCTGAGTCAATTTCTGAGGATGATGCATTCCTCGATGTCATCCCTAGTCTTGTCTCTGTGGAGGATAATTTTGATCTTGCTCGCTGCCCGGATAGATCAGAATTGTTCGAGATTGTTCGTAGGATGGACCCGGCTAGTGGTGCAGGACCGGATGGATTTTCTGGGAGGTTTTTCTCATGTTGCTGGGATATTATTGCTGCTGACGTGGAGGAAGCCATTGGTTCTTTTTTTTTGGGTGCCCGGCTTCCGAAATCTATATCTGATACTTTTTTATTCTTTATTCCGAAAGTCGAGCACCCGAGGAATCTTTCTGATTTCTGCCCTATTAGTCTCTGCAATTTCTGTAACAAGATAATTTCCAAGATTCTTGCTTGCAGGTTACGGGACATTCTACCCAAAATTATCTCTCCGGAGCAAAGTGCTTTTGTTATGGGGAGAGAGATTGTAGACAATATCATCATTGCTCAGGATATGGTGGCATCTATGAGGGAGTCCAATCATGGTGGAAATGTTGCAATCAAGCTTGATATGCAGAAGGCTTATGACAGAGTTAATTGGCACTTTCTTCTTCGGGTGCTTCGAAAATTTGGTTTCAATGAAGCCTTCTGTGATCTCGTCTATCGTCTTTGGCAGACACCCGGTATGCGATTCTTCTCAATGGCGCTCCTACTGATTTCTTTTCAGCATCGAGAGGGATCCGGCAGGGGGATCCGCTCTCCCTCGCTCTTTTTATCATTGCCGCGGAGGTGCTTTCTCGGAAACTCAAGCTGCTTCAAGACTCTAATAGGAGATCTTCTTTTTATACTCCGATTGGGGGACCGCGTATCTCGCACTTGGCATATGCGAATGATGTGCTTATCTTCACTTCGGGGGATATTACTGGATTGCATGCTCTCCAGCTGGTGTTGCATCGTTATGAGGCTGTTTCAGGTCAGAAGATTAATTATTCCAAATTTGCCTTTTATACTGCTAATCCTTTGGCCGAGGATCGTGCTCGGACTATTTCTACTCTATTTGGATTTTGCACCGGTACTTTGTCTCTTGTGTATTTGGGATGTCCATTATCGTGCGGGAGACGGAATGCGGGGATGTTTAGTAATTTGCTTGATAAAATCAGATCGAAGCTGTCGGGTTGGCATAACAAAATTCTTTCTCCTGGGGGGAAGCTGGTTCTTATTAAGAATGTCCTTACCTCTATTCCTATGTATACTCTGGCAGCGTGTTGCCCTCCCCGGGCAGTTATCAGGGCGATTGAGCGGATGTTTGCGGCTTTCTTTTGGGGTAGCAAGGATGGTGTCGCAAAGAGGAGCTGGTTGGCATGGCGTTATGTTACCCGGACTAAATCAGAAGGGGGTCTTGGGATCAAGTGTTTGAATGATATTATGGATGCTTTTTCTATGAAATTATGGTGGAAGTTGCGGCATGGGAGGGGGCTTTGGGTAGAATTTCTTAAATCGAAATATTTCCGTAAGCGTCACCCTTGCGAAGCCTTTTTGACTTCCAAGTGTTCTCCTATTTGGCGACGAATTTTGAGGGGAAGGAAATTGGCGGAACCACATATATTTTTTAGACTGGGTCGTGGTGAGGGCTCAGCGAGGTACGAAGCGTGGATCCCGGGGGGTATCAGATTGCGTCGTATTGCTGACCCGTCGATCGGTGGAGTGGTTACAGGGGCCAGGAGAGGTACGGGGAGGCGGACGCGGGTGAGATTGGGGGCCCGGGCGAGGGTGCCTGGAGATTCCGGGTTGGCGGGGCAGCCACCGACCAGCAGTGGGGGGACGGGCGCTGACGTGGCGGCTCCTTTGGAGCGTCGGGCGCACAACTCGGGACTGGGAGCGGCGGTTAGAGGCGACGGGGAGCTTCGACGGTCAGCCAGATTGGCCGGAAGGATGGCGCTTCATATTCATCGACCGGTGCTTGTGAGGGATATTTCGGATAGGGGTAGAAAGATCCGAGACTCTAGAGCGAGGAATTCTGACAATGGTGGTCCTTCTATCAGATCATTATGGACCGATACGGGCTGGAATCGGCAGATGATCTCGGAGATTTTTGGGGAAGAGGCAGTGCGGCATCTCAGTGCGGCTAATCTGACGTGCACTACAGTTCCTGATTTCTTTGTCTGGGGGGATCGGTATGGATCTTTCTCTTTGGCAAAGGCTTGGAGGATTTGTCGGATTCATCATCCAACCTCCTTCTTATTTTCTCATATATGGGGACACTGTATTCTGGCAAAGTGGAGCATTCTCATGTGGCGGGTTTATCACAACTGGCTTCCCACTGATGACAACATTCAAAAGATTGGTTTCCATCTGGCATTCAGTTGTCATTGCTGTCAGGATGGGCACGAGGAGACTCTTCAGCATATTTTCTTCCACGGGGATCACGCCTCGGAGGTATGGTCTATCTTTCGGGGTTTTTCCAAAGAAAGGTTGCATCGAGATTTTTTGGCTTTCCTCAAAAGATGGTGGCGTGGTCCGGACAGTCACCATAGGAGATCTTTGGCTGGTGCCATTATATGGGTGCTTTGGAAGAATCGGAACAAGCATCGTTTTGAGGGTCGTAGTGCTGGTGTTGCTTTCTTGGTCCGAGAGGTTAAGCGGCAGTTCAGAAAGTCTCTTTCGAGTTGTCGTCACCTTCCGCCTATTCCGATTTGGCCTTTTGATTAGTTTTCCATGTGTATTTTTATTTTCTTTGTTACCTATGAGGTCGGATGTACTCATTACCCTCTTTTCTAATAAAAGGTAACGGTTCCCTCTAATATATATATATATATATATATATATATATATATATATATATATATATATATATATATATATATATACACTATACATAAAGCAAAAAGCTATATATATACACAAATGATAGAATATGAGGAAATAAAAAGCAACGATCAATTCCTGTATGTCCAGAATCTCACATTGATGATATAAACTCAGGAAATATCCATTAAAACTCAAGAAATCAAAATATCACAAATTCAAAATATCACAAATTCATTCAAAATATTAAGTGTCAAAACACCCAATTTCCAACTCAATGCCCAAAATGCAATATACCCAACTATAACTCACAAAAATTGGCAAATACGTTGATCTCGACATGTGAGATGTGCTCGGGTACTCACGGAGTCGAAATCGTGTCCCTGTCATGTCCACAGAACGCGTATCGAAAAATTGATTTCGCGAATCGAAGAGTGCGTACACATGTGTTCTCGCTCGATTGAGCGTCGCACGCACAACGAGAAGCCTCGTGCTCGTGCACATAGCTAGGTAGGTGTCACGCCCCAGAACCAGAATACTGGAGAGCATGGGACAGACATAGCCAGCCACGTATATTAAAGTGAATCCCACCTTGCAATACGGTCACGGCTGTCTAGATGCTTGAGGGTTTACTACAAGCCATTAGTCTCTTAGGGTCAAGAATAAACCTAGTGTCTCAATCTCAAGCAAGCAAGTAAATGTAACAATATTGTAGATCATCAAACATACAAAGTAAGGCATCCCAAACATTACATATTCAGATGAGCATGAAGCTAGTCATACAAAATGTGAAGACTAGCAAGAGTTTAGTCATACATGATCAACCCTAGGATTTGTCAATCATATTACAGCCCTCAGGTAGACAGGAATGTAAATTTAACCCGAGCTAACACTTGCTCGGTGGCTAAACGCCTCAAAAGAATAATTTTACAATTAGAGTAGAAGAGCAAAATAAAACCCACTCATTGCCAGGGTTGCGCCTAGTGTTCACCATCTGGCTGGAAGGCTGGAAGATCCTCGGGTGCTACTCTAAAATCTGGCCATACAAAACCAGCTGGGTCAGATCCCAGAAAGAGCGAGTGCCACAAGGGAGGCTTCACTTAAGAACTAAAACCAGCATTTTAGCACATGAGACATAAAGGATAATAAAAGACATGAGTTAGAGAAAACAAGGTGATAAACGATAAGACAACTAAAGGACTATTTCGGTAGCCAAGTTACAACCCGTAAACCAAACAAGGACCGGGGTTGTAACCCTTTACCTGAACAGAGCTTAGTCTCCAACCAATTATCGACAAGAGTAAAGCATAACAGTAATGTGCTGAAGTAATCATAGACTGGCTTTGCTTAGATAAGACTAGACTAGACTCCATTCAACATTTACGGCCAAACAATGAGTACGACTTGATACTTTAACTAACTAGGGTTATCACAAGCCTAGTTACTAGCAAGATGCAATGAGATGTTCCAACAACCACAAGTCCTGCAGTCTTAATCTAGGTTATCCGGCCGCAAGTTGAGAGAGTTGGATTAGATGACTTGGGATTGCAACACATGACAGTGTGCTAGAAATATGCCCTACTCGACGGCAGGCTACAAGTCCAATTAGAGTATCCAGATAACGGGACTGCCTGTAGCTGGGAAATCTTTTCATGAACTACTTAATCAATCTAGTCATTATCCTAGTCAGATTCAGTATGAATCCCTGACCATGGTAACCCGAAATTCATGTCCTATACATGATACAAGACGAGACATGTAGCTTATGCAACCATAAACACCCACGGTGTCAAGACAAGAGTTACTTAGCAAGTCAAGATAGCCGTCACAACAGCATATCAAGATTATCATGTTAGGTTTACTTATCAAGAGTACGCCACGATGGGCCACTATCATGTATTATCATGCCAAGGTTGCTTGTTAAGAGTACGCCACAACGGGCCACTATCATGTCATATTACTTGTTACTGGTTAAGTGTGCGCCTTAACAGGCCACTATCGTGTTCTATCCATACATTATCATGAATGAGAGAAACTTGCATAAAATAGATAGTAACATATTTTTGAAGCCAAGAAAAAGATTTACAACTTTCACGTTGGGAGTTGGAAGAAATTCTGGCCACAATTCAGCCAAATAGGACATAAACCAGCCAAAAACAGGCACTATGCAAGCCATACGGTACTATTCATTCCTGTGGTACTATACATCCATGCGGCACTATTCATTCCTGCGACACTATTCATTCCTGCGGTACTATGCATCCATGCGACACTATGCAAGCCATGCGGTACTATTCAATCCTACGGCACTATTCATTCCTGCGGTACTATGCATCCATGTGGCACTATTCATTCCTACGGTACTATGCATCTATGCGGTACTATACAAGCCATACGGAACTATTCATTCCTGCGGTACTATACATCCATGCATGTCACGTCCCGTTCCCTAGATTCAAACGGTGATGTCATAAACACATCCCCAGGCTACGCGCAGAATTCGTGATTGTCACCCGTAACCATCAGAATAGAAAATACAAGGACTTACATTACATTACACATATTGTAACTTATTATACATGAAACCTTTTCTAAGGATATATTGTCTAACAAGTTCATTAAAATGAGGTAATTCACATAAACTAACTACAACAGTACGGTCATCTCTTGAAAGTCTTCGGATAACTACTCCTCGACGTACAACGGTAACGCCTCGGCAGGAACGTCTTCTTCTTCTCCTAGTGGACAAATATTAGGTCGTTTAGAAATGACAAGCACGCCCTCGGCCAAGAACGGATAAAAGTAAAAGAAATATGAAATGAAATGATACATAATAGTTTTGTAAAGTAGTCATATTGAAATAAAATCTTGTGTTAATGTGTGAGTATCATGTTCCTCTTATCCAGATAGGCGTTATGACAGATAATGTAATTCAAAAGGAAAATGAACCTAACATGGAATGCAATATTGGAGAACAATCCCTGAATATTCATCTAAATGATTTTCCATCAATAATCCCGTTAACCTGGGATCAGGCTGTGAATTCGGTGGCACGGTGCTTAGTATCCGACCTGGAGCCTCCCTTGGGCTTAACAATCACATATTCGATGTTACTGTCGAAATAGATGTAATAATCTGGAGCCTTCCTTGGGCTTAGTTTGCCTCCCTTGAGCAAACAAAATAAGAGCCTCCCTTGGGCTTAGTTTGCCTCCCTTGGGCTTAGTTTGCCTCCCATGAGCAAACGGAAATACGTAAGCTAAGCCTCACAAACTCGCTTCGTATGACCTTACGAACGAGTGGAAAATTTACTGATCAACTTTTTAATTTAATTATGCTATAGGACTATTTAGGGATATCCAGGTTGTTCTCCCCCCGTCCAATGCTTCCTAACTGTTACTAAGTACCCTTCCTAAATGATTTTAGGTCTTAAGTACTAATCCGATATTTCCTGAAAGTTAGGAATTTTGAGCTCTCTCTTGAAATTTTCAAAAATTTTGGCAGAGTCTCCTTTGTATCGGGTGACTCCGAAAATTCACAAGAGACAAATATATGACATAATTAAAAACCCGGGTTCGCCGACCCCTTCGGTGGGGCAACTCTCAACACCGGAACCACGCAAGTATATATATCGGGTTCGCCGACCCCTTCGGTGGAGCAACCCTCAACACCGAAAAACTCAAGCAAGCATCATATATATAGAAATATAATTAATTACTGACTTCCTTACCTTAGCAAGTGATTTAGCAATTTAAACGAGCAAGCAAGCATTTTAATTTTTGGATCTTGCAACTCGTTTTATCTAAATGCTATTCAAGTTCAAGAAACAAGATTTGTTAGCAACATAATATTACCAACTACCAATGTCACTATTAATAATTCCTATATATGTTTCTTGAAGATGCAAAAAGAGTTAAATATCGAATATTTATAGGTGTAGGGTTACCATAACATATGGGTACCCAAGAACATCCATTTTATCTAATTAGTCATGCTAAGACATGTTAATTAAGCACAATTTTAAATATGGACAGAATTGAAATAATACGTTAAAACTGAAACTAACCCTTGTTTATACATACCATGCCAAAGATATACAATATATATATATATATATATATATATTTATATTATATTATATATAATTATATAATATATCTATATATCTATATAATATATATGTATATATTCTTTTAAGTAAATAGATAGGGTCCCATAAGTATGTCAAGACTTATAGGTATTCATAATAATTATGAGTTGGTGTCCACGTATCGAGTCAAGGTGTGTAGTTCACATAGTGTATGTAGGTGTCCTTGCCATACATATAATTTCTTGCAATTATATATATTGTGTACCATGACCATATGTGTCCATGTATACGTGTTTGTATTAACATGTAGTATTAAGGAGTGTGTTTACCCATATTTATGCATATATATATAATATATATTATTATATCTATCTATATATATATATAGATATATATATATATATATATATAAGTATATATAATATATATATATATATATATCTCTATATAT
>JANAVB010016198.1:8317521-8407521 GCA_029216955.1 Iris pallida
AAAGGAGACCATGGCCACTTTTAGGTTTTTTCCTAGGACACATGGCATGACATTGCCATGCCATGGATGGGGTTTTTTTTTTTTTTTTAAAAAAATCTTAGAAAAAAATTTAGAGCATAACAAGTCTACTCCCTTAGAAAATTTCGTCCCCGAAATTTGAAATAACTAGTATAACAATTGATTACTAACCTGGCTTAGGAATAGATACGGATATTGCCTCCGCATATCTTCTTCTTTCTCCCAAGTTGAATCTCCAGGAGAATCCTTGCTCCACGCAACTCGTACTAATGGAATGATCCGATTGCGGAGTACCTTATCTCCTTCGATCCAAGATCCCAACGGGTTTCTGTTCTACCCTAGTGTAGGTCCGATGGTGATTTCTGAATGGTCGAGTATGGCTCGGATCCGACACGTATCTTCGTAGCTGGGAAATATGGAATACATTGTGAACTCCTTCTAGTTGGTGGCAAGGCAAGTCGATATGACACATTTCCTACTTTTTCCAATATGTCGAAGGGTCCAATGTATCTCGGACTCAGTTTTCCTCTGGTCCCAAATCTGATAGTTCCCTTAGTTGGTGAAATCTTCAGAAACACGATCTCCAGGTTGGAACTCCAGTATTCTTCGATGCTTATCAGCCCACATCTTCTGTCTATCCTGGCTGCTTGCAGGTGACTTCTTATTGCTTAACTATCTCCACAGTTTGTATTACTAGTTCTGGTCCTAGTAATTGTCTCTCTCCTACGTCGGTCCAACATACCGCGATCTGCACTTTCTACCATATAGTGCTTCAAAAGGAGCCATTTTGATGCTATCATGGTAACTGTTGTTATATGAAAATTCTACTAAATGTAGATGATCATCCCATCCTCCAAAATCTAAAGTACAGGCTCTCAGCATGTCTTCTAGGGTCTGAATGGTTCTTTCCGACTGGCCGTCTGTTTGGGGGTGGTAGGCGGAGCTATATTTCAGTTGAGTGCCAAGATTTTCTTGCAGACTTCTCCAGAAATGAGAAGTGAACCTGGTATCTCTATCTGATACTATACTCACTGGTACTCCATGTTGACTGACAATCTGCTTCATTACATTTCTGCCAGTGCCTCTGTCGACTGTCCAACTCGAAAGGGAAATCGAGCGGACTTCGTAAGTCTATCTACAATGACCCAGATAGCATTATTACCCCTTTGGGTCTTAGGCAGTCCTGTCACAAAATCCATTGTGAGATGCTCCCATTTCCATTCGGGTATGGGCAAAGGCTGAAGAAGTCCTGTGTCCTTTGATGTTCTGCTTTCACTTGTGACAGACGAGACATTTAGATACAAATCTGGCGACTTCTCTTTTCATTCCGTGCCACCAAAACGTTTGTTTCAAATCTTTATACATTTTAGTGCTGCCCGGATGAATGAATATTGTGAGTTATGGCTTCTGACATAACCTCCGTTCTTAATCTCCACTGGGCACACATAATCGATCTCCGAATCTTAATGATCCGTCCGGATGCTTCCTTATCCCGGTCTGGAGCCCTGCTTCTGTTTGTTTCCAAATTTTTGAAGTTTTGAATCATTTTGCTGCCCTTCCTTAATTCTATCTATTAAGGAGGATTGCACTTGTAAGTTTTGCCATATTCCTTGGTTACCGGGCATACTATTTCAATTCCATTTTTCTTAAATCCTCAAGGATTTCCTTAGGTATATTCATAAAGAAAGCTTCGGGCCTTCTACTTAGAGCATCAGCCACTTATTAGCCTTGCCGGGTGATATTCCAGCTCCATATCGAAGTCCTTCAGTAACTCCAACCATCTTCTTTGTCTCATATTGATCTCCTTTTGTGTGAAGACATATTTTAAACTTTTGTGGTCTATGTATATTTTGATTCTCTCTCCATATAAATAATGCCTCCATAACTTGAGTGCGAATACCACAGCTGCAAGTTCGAGATCATGAGTTGGATAATTCCTTTCATGTGTCTTTAATTGTCGGATGCATAGGCTATGACTCTCCCGTGCTGCATCAGTACACATCCTAGACCCTTACCTGATGCATCACTATATATCTCATATCCACCCGAACCAGATGGTAATGCCAGCACTGGGGCTGAAATTAATCTTTCCTTCAATTCGTCAAATGCTATTTGACATTTCTCTGTCCAATTAAATTTTTCTTCCTTCCGGGTAAGACGGGTTAAAGGTTCTGCAATTCTTGAAAAATTTCTACAAATCTTCGGTAGTAACCAGCTAGTCCTAAGAAACTTCTGATTTCTGCTACGGACTTAGGTGTTGGCCAAGACTTAACTGCTTCCACCTTCTTTGGTCTACCGAGATACCTTCTCCGCTGATAATATGCCCTAGAAATGGTATTTGGTCCAGCCAAAATTACATTTACTAAGCTTGGCATATAATTGTTCCTCCCGCAGCGTTTGTAGTACTATCCTCAAGTGTTTTTCATGTTCCTCTTCACTTTTGGAGTATATAAGAATGTCGTCAATGAATACAATCACGAATTTATCCAGATATTGATAAAATCGATTCATCAGGTCCATAAATATGGCGGGTGCATTTGTTAACCCGAATGGCATAACTAAGAATTCGTAATGCCCATATCGAGTTCTAAATGCAGTCTTAGGGACGTCTTCCTTCTTCACCTTCACTTGATGGTATCCGGACCTTAGATCAATTTTTGAGAATACTCTTGCCTCTCCTAACTGATCAAATAGTTGATCAATTCTAGGTAAGGATACTTATTCTTGATGGTGACCTCATTCAAAGCTCTATAATCAATTACTAGTCGTAGGGTACCATCCTTCTTTTTCACAAACAATACTGGTGCACCCCATGGCGACGCGCTGGGTTGAATAAATCCTTTTGACAATAATTCCTTTATCTGTTTATTTAACTCGGCTAGCTCTTCTTTGTTCATTGGGTATATCTTCTTGGCTATGGGTCTGCTCCAGGTATTAAGTCTATAGAGAATTCTACAGCTCTATCTGGGGGTAGCCCTGGCAATTCTTCTGGGAATACGTCCTTAAATTCTTCTACTATCCTTGGAAATGATTGCTCTACTGATCCTTGCAACATTGCCTGAACTGGTAATTCAAATTTCTCTAGTTCTTATGTATTGAATTCATTTTGGTCTCGTACAAACTCATAAGACTCTCTGTCAGAAAATTAAAATGAAACTTTCCCCTGACCGCAATCTATATTGGCTAATGTTGCGGTTAGCCAATCCATGCCTAGTATTACATCGTAGTTGCTTGTTGGAAATACAAGTAACCGGGTTCGAAAAGCTCCTCCACCCAACTTTATGGGACATTTACTACATACACAACTGACTTCTACCACTCCGTTACCGGTGAGAACCTTTAGTGATTTAGGCAGAGGTATTCTATTTCACGTTGTGACATAAAAGAAGATGCTATAAATAAATGGGTAGCCCCGGAATCAAACAATATTGATGCTGGATATACAGAAACTAGAATAGTACCTGAAACTACTTCTCTCGGGATATTTGTATCTTCAGTTCCCATTATAATTGCTTGCCCTTGTCCTTTTCTCTTTTTGTTATGATTTTGGGCTTGACCCGTCCTTTGCGTTTGTTGGAACTGATATGCCTGAGGGCATATGGTGGCCTTTGCTGATTCCCATAAGTCATGACAGCCTGTGATGTTGGTGCCTGAATCCTTGGTTGAGGTTTGTTCCCCTGAACCGGAGGTCGATATCCTTGATTGAAGCGTTGTCTCGATGCTCCAATTGCGGGCAGCTGAGGGCACTGATTTATTGGATGATTTCCCGCTCCACATCTCAAGCAAAGTCCCAACAATTTTCTACATACATTTTTCTTGTGTCCTGGTTTCTGGCAGTAGTTGCAAATAATGAACCTATCTGGGTTACCATTTTGAGGACGCTTAGATGGTCCCTGCCAATGATTCTTGTTGGAGGGTGCCCCTTCCTCGAAGGTTCTTTTAGTTTGTGATGACCGGAAAGGTTGCTCTTCTCTTAGTATCCTTTTCTAGTCTCGAGCAGCTTTCGTTACCTCAGAAAAAGTCAGACATCGATAAGATGCAACCCTGCTTTTCAGTTGGGTCCCAAGCCCTTCTAAGAATCTGGATATTTTTGTTTCTTCGCTAGCTATCATATTTGGGGCAAACCGACTAAGTCTGGAAAATTCTGCAGTATATTCATCAACTGTGCGTTTCCCTTGTTTAAGGTAATTGAATTGTCGTTCTAATTCTATCCTTGCTGACTTAGGATAGAACCTCTCTTCAAACTTCTTCTTAAATTCAGCCCAGGACATGTTATTATCAGAATCTTCTGGATATTCGGCACTCCACCACTATCAAGCAATATCTTCCAGCTGAATGCGGATAGCTGGTACCATATCCTCGGGTTAAATTTTTGCAGCCTTCATCAAGCCTTTAATGGCTTTTAGCCATTGACCCGCTTCCATTGCATTTTCAGTTCCCTTAAACTTGGGTAGTCTAAGATCCCTGAAATCCTTTAGGGTCCCATCTTTTGTATTACCAGAATTCTGCATTTGTTCTAATATTGAGGTATTGGTAGCATGGGCAGTATTGGCATGCTGACTATTGGATTCCAGTATTTATTGGAACAATCGAAACATATCAGCCACGGTTGGTTCAGCTGATACTTGAGGTGGTGGATTATTGGGTTGATCCGGGTTGTCCATATCCTGAAAAATTGAAAGACACAATCCTCAGGGAATATTTGACTCACAATGTTTATTTATAACAAAGGTGTACAACAAAAACCATATATATATATATATATATATATATATATATATATATATATATATATATATATATATATATATATATATATCATCATGATGAGAGTAATTCAAAATGGTACATCTACTCCCAACTTACATCTGCTTACATTCTTCTAACTTAGTCTACTCATGTCACCTATCTTTCCAAAACGTGACACGGTATTCTATTGTACTTCTACTAATCCATACTTATATATACATCTGCTGATTCCCAAAATACAATACAGTAGACAAAAGAGAAGGACCCCTTCTTTACTATATACATGGTTAAGGTTTCTTATTCCATAGTCTCAATAAGGATCCTTTCCTCGGTGAGGATTTCGACCTCTGGGTGAAGTCTTTCGAAGTCATCTATTGTGCCCTCGTAGCTATGGAGTACGATGTAGATACGGTTTGGATCCCAGACATAAAGGCAGTATGTTGTATTTTCAAAATACACTTCAGCGCCGTCCTCGATATCCCTGATAATGGGACGCCTGATTCCATAGAACACTTGGTAGACGTGAATGTCATACCAATCAGGTCCATTCCACATTGTTCTGGCATATCGCTGGTATAGGTACAGGGTATAGTCACTCTAATCCCATTCCAGACTTGGTATGAACGGGTCCATACCTACATTCATAGTATCCTTAAGTAAGAAGTACTTATAAGAAATACATGAATACATGAAAAGCATATTTTATTTATTGACAGTACAATATGCTTTTAAACTTTACATGCTTACTCATTGACATTCCAACTACATACATTCACACATCATTTACATACTGCGGATCTAGATCCACATTTTCCTTATGTTATGGATTTTTGCCTCTGGATAAGTCTGCATCCATTCCTCTATAGTACCGTTGCGATCGGTTTCTAGACCTTCAGAGGGTTCTGCCTTGATTATGACATAATAATTTATCGTATTATAATATTCTCTTCTTTCATCAACTATATCCGTTACTACCGGATATTTCAGTTCGTAATGTACCCCGTAAGCTTCTATCATTCCCTTGGGTGCTACTCGCCACATCTTCTTCACGAACGCGTAATATTCGTCCAAGCTGTGGCTGTCGTTGCCCAATCTTGCAAAAGACGCAAATCGAGACATAATCTTCACCAAGAATCTTTAGGTCAGTATTCCTTTAACTAAGATTAAAACAAATAATTTAGATAGGAAAGAGGTAATCATTTGTTCAATGCTACTAACTATTGATACTACCTTCTTTAAGGATTTCTAGGGTGTGATTGGGACTCAAGGTCCTCCTTATAATTCTAGAACCTACGTCCTATCTGAACCTATGTTTCATCCTAGATTTTCCATTCTCGCAGACCTGCATGGGCCACCACTTAAAAGACGTGTCACGTCCCGCTCCCCAGATTCAAACGATGACGTCATAAACACATCCACAGGCTACGTGCAGAATTCGCGATTGTCTCCCGTAACCATCAGAATGGAAAATACAAGGACTTACATTATATTACACATATTGTAATTTATTATACATGAAACCTTTTCTAAGGATGTATTGTCTTACAAGTTCATTACAACGAGGTAATTCACATAAACTAACTACAATAGTATGGTCATCTCTTGAAAGTCTTCGGATAACTATTTCTCGACGTATAGCGGTAACGCCTCGGCAGGAACGTCTTCTTCTTCTCCTAGTGGACAAATACTAGGTCGTTTAGAAACGACAAGCAAGCCTCGGCCAAGAACGGATAAAAGTAAAAGAAATATGAAATAAAATGAGACATAATAGTTTTGTAAAGTAGTCATATTGAAATGAAGTCTTGTGTTAATGTGTGAGTATCCTGTTCCTCTTATCCAGATAGGCGTTATGACAGGTAATGTAATTCAAAAGGAAAATGAACCTAACATGGAATGCAACATTGGAGAACAATCCCTGAATATTCATCTAAATGATTTCCTATCAACAATCCTGTTAACCTGGGATTAGGCTGTGAATTAGGCGGCACAGTGCTTAGTATCCGGCCTGGAGCCTTCCTTGGGCTTAACAATCACCTATTCGATGTTACTGTCGAAATAGATGTAATAATCTGGAGCCTTCCTTGGGCTTAGTTTGCCTCCCTTGAGCAAACAAAAATAAGAGCCTCCCTTGGGCTTAGTTTGCCTCCCTTGAGCAAACGGAAATACGTGAGCTAAGCCGCACAAACTCGCTTCGCATGGCCTTACGAACGAGTGGAAAATTTACTGATCAACTTTTTAAATTAATTATGCTATATGACTATTTAGGGATATCCAGGTTGTTCTCCCCCGTCCAATGCTTCCTAACTATTACTAAGTACCCTTCCTAAATGATTTTAGGTCTTAAGTACTAATCCGATATTTCCTGAAAGTCAGGAATTTTGACTATCTCTTAAAATTTTGGAAGAGTCTCCTTTATATCGGGTGACTCTGAAAATTCACAAGAGACAAATATATGACATAATTAAAAACTGGGTTCGTCGACCCCTTCGGTGGAGCAACTCTCAACACCGAAACCACGCAAGTATATATATCGGGTTCTTTTACCCCTTCGGTGGAGCAACCCTCAACACCGAAAAACTCAAGCAAGCATCATATATATAGAAATGTAATTAATTACTGACTTCCTTACCTTAGCAAGTGATTTTAGCAATTTAAACGAGCAAGCAAGCATTTTAATTTTTGGATCTTGCAACTCGTTTTATCTAAATGCTATTCAAGTTCAAGAAACAAGATTTGTTAGCAACATAATATTACCAACTACCAATGTCACTATTAATAATTCCTATATATGTTTCTTGAAGATGCAAAAAGAGTTAAATATCGAATATTTATAGGTGCAGGTTTACCATAACATATGGGTACCCAAGAACATCCATTTTATCTAATTAGTCATGCTAAGACATGTGAATTATGCACAATTTTAAATATGGAAAGAATTGAAATAATACGTTAAAACTAAAAACTAACCCTTGTTTAAACATACCATGCTAAGGAATATACAATATATATATATATATATATATATATATATATATATATATATTCTTTTAAGTAAATAGATGGGGTCCCTAAAGTATGTCAAGACTTATAGGTGTTCATAATAATTATGAGTTGGTGTGCACGTATCGAGTAAAGGTGTGTATTCACATATGTGTATGTAGGTGTCCTTGTACATACATATAAGATTTCTTGCAATTATATATATATATGTGTACAATGACTATATGTGTCCATGTATACGTGTTTGTATTAACATGTAGTATTATGGAGTGTGTTTACCCATAAATTTATGCATATATATATATATATATATATATATATATATATATATATATATATATATATATATATATATATATATTATTTTATTTTATTTTATTTTTATTTTTTTTAAAAACAAAGACATTTTATTAAAACAGAAGGATACAGCTCGCGAAGAGCCTACAAACGGTCACTGGGCCAACGCACAGGAGGGCCCAGCCAGCCCAAAATCCAGACAATTCGGAATTCAAAAAACCGCAGGAAAGAAGCGGGGTGGGGAGGGCACGAAGCCCAAGGGGGGAACGGTCCACGCGCTGGTCTCAGGGGGCACGTGGGGGCACGTGGCGGGAGAGAGCGGGGCCCGAGGAGGCAGCTCCGGTCGCAGAGCCAGATGCTCTGCCCGATGCGGCGCTGAGCCCGAGGCGACAGCGCGGGCCGGGCGGGCGGGGAGAGGGACTCCGGCGCTGGGGAGCGGGGCTCCGGCAAGAGAGGGGAGCGGGTCTCCGGCGACGGGGAGCGGGGCTCCGGGAAGGAGAGCGGGGATCTGACGAGGGAGGAGTGGGACTCCGGCCAGGAGAGCGGGGCTCCAGAGAGAGTGGCGCTGGAGCCTCAGCGGAAAAGGTCGGCGGGGAGGACGGAGAGGAGGGAGCCACAGCAACGGGGACGACCGAGGGGCGGGGAAGGGAAAACGACGGGGAGGGAACTCCGTCGAATGGGGGGCCGGGGCTGGGGAGAGGACCGCCGGATGGGGCCGGTGTGCTCGACTCCAGGGAGGAGGAGCCCGGAGAGGGAGGTGGTTGGGGCTCGACTCCAGGGAGGAGGAGCCCGGAGAGGGAGGTGGTTGGGGGGAGCCGACGGGAGGGGGGGCGCCCATACACCCCCCCGAGCGGTCGACGGAGGAAGGGGAAGGGGGCCACGACCACCGGGGGCAAGGAGAGCGCGACCACGACCTCGTGGAGGGAGGGAGAGGCCCACGAGGGAGGCGGGGGCTCGACCACAGGGAGCTCCGGCGGGGGGGGGGGGGGGGGGGGGGGGGGGGGGGGGGGGGGGGGGGGGCTCGACTCCAGGAAGGAGGAGCCCGGAGAGGGAGGTGGTTGGGGCTCGACTCCAGGGAGGAGGAGCACGGAGAGGGAGGTGGTTGGGGGGAGCCGACGGGAGGGAGGGGCGCCCATACACCCCCCCGAGCGGTCGGCGGAGGAAGGGGAAGGGGGCCACGACCACCGGGGGCAAGGGGAGCGCGACCACGACCTCGGGGAGGAAGGGAGAGGCCCACGAGGGGGGGCGGGGGCTCGACCACAGGGAGCTCCGGCGGGGTGGGGCTCGACTCCAGGGAGGAGGAGCCCGGAGAGGGAGGTGGTTGGGGCTCGACTCCAGGGAGGAGGAGCCCGGAGAGGGAGGTGGTTGGGGGGAGCCGACGGGAGGGGGGGCGCTCATACACCCCCCCGAGCGGTCGGCGGAGGAAGGGGAAGGGGGCCACGACCACCGGGGGCAAGGGGGAGCGCGACCACGACCTCGGGGAGGGAGGGAGAGGCCCACGAGGGGGGCGGGGGCTCGACCACAGGGAGCTCCGGCGGGGGGGGGGGGGGGCTCGACTCCAGGGAGGAGGAGCCCGGAGAGGGAGGTGGTTGGGGCTCGACTCCAGGGAGGAGGAGCCCGGAGAGGGAGGTGGTTGGGGGAAGCCGACGGGAGGGGGGGCGCCCATACACCCCCCCGAGCGGTCGATATATATTATATATATATATATATATATATATATATATATATATATATATATTTATTGCTCCTATATATATATATATATATATATATATATATATATATATATATATATATATATATATATATATATATATATATATCTCACAAAAATTTGAAGTGTCCAATTGTGTTATATCCTACACATGGTGTCTATTTTATAGGTGCAAGCATTAGTTGTGACCATGAATAGGTTTAAATTCAATTTCTTTGCTCATAGTACATGTCATTCTCAAAATATTGGACTGTGCCACTAACTTTAGAAATTTCAGAATTTAAATCTGTTGATAATAATTCCGAACAAATAAGGAATTTGATATTATAGTAATTTCAAGAGAAAGAGAGGAAAAATGGAGAAATGGTGAGAGGACTTGCCTTGGGTTGGAGATGACCTTGAATTCTCCACTAATTTCCTAATTTTAAACCCAACAACAACAAAAAAATTCTTGTTAGCAACTCTAATCCTAGGTTTAAAGTTGAATTAGAGATTGGGAAGAAAAGGATTAGGAATTTTTACCAAGGGTTTTCTTTGGAAGTGCAAGAGGAGGAGGAAGAAGATGAAGAAGTGGTGGGGGTGGTGGCTGGCGGCGGGAAGTCCGGCGGCAGCAGCAGCAGGTGGGAGATGGGGGAAGAAGGAGTTTATGTGTGTATGTGTGTGTTGGAGAGGGGGGTTGCTTTATAAAGAAGGAAAGGGGGTGAGGTGTCCCCCTTTCTAGTCTCCTCTAAAGGAGACACATGGCCACTTCTAGGTTTTTCCTAGGACACATGGCAAGACATGTGTCATGCATGGATAGGGGTTTTTCCCTTTTTTTCTTCTTTTTTTTAAACAAATCTTAGGAAAAAATATTTAGAGCATGACAATGCGGCACTATGCAAGCCATGCGACACTATTCATTCCTGCGGCACTATGCATCCATGTAGCACTATTCATCATCCCTGCCAGATTCAGGACAGATGAACTAGAAAATGTCCAAATTTTATTTTGGCCATAACTTCCTCAAAACAAGTCGAAATCCAACTTTTCAAAGGTCCATTTTGGGTAAAATCAAATTCTCTACAACATAAAACAATCAAAACTTGAAAATAATAAATTTTGGTAGATTAAAACCCAAGAAAACCGAAAAGGCTACAAACTTAGATCTACAAAAATTCATCCATCAAACCTAAAAATGTTAAGTTCTAAAGAGACTTAAAATCAAGTAAGGAAGAGAATGGAATAATAAAACTTGAGATCCATCATGAAGCAAATTGCACTTGCCTAGGACTTGGTAGGTGGAAGGAGTAAATGAAGAAGATGAAGAAGTGAATGAGGAGAGAGAGAGAAGGAGTTGGGTTATATATCAACCCTCTCCATCTGAAGCCAAGCCAAACCAAGTCAAATTGAACCAAACCCATCAAATAAACCAAGTCAAGATTAAACCAAGACTAGGCTAAGCAAAACAAGTCTAACTACGGTCCACCTGATAAATGCCAGAAATCTCGTATACGCATACGAAAATACGTATAACGGGAAACGGGAGTGACAACTCTGCCCACCTTAAAAGAATTCCATGAATTTATTCAAGAGGCTAGAGATGTCGGGGCAAGCTATATTAATCATAAGCAAGCTATGACTAGCAGTCAATCAAGCAATCATTCATGCAAGTAAGGAATTAAAAGCATAAGACATAAGGAAGACATTATACCTTATGAGTCAAACATATGTGGATATCGCGAGCGAATATCATCCTCACGCTCCCACGTTGACTCACCCAAATAGTGGTGACCCCAAGCAATACGGACTAAACTAATAGTCTTGTTCTTGAGTACCTTCTCCCTTCGGTCCAATATGGATACGGGTCTTTCCTCATACGAAAGGTTGGTACCAACAACCAATTCCGAATGATCAAGGACATGGCTCGGATCCGGGATATACCGTCGTAATTGGGATACATGGAAGACATCATGTACCTCATGTAACGATAGTGGAAGAGCGAGACGATAGGACACATCACCTACTCGCTCTAGAATATCGAACGGCCCTATGTACCTAGCTAGGACTAAGCTTTTCCCGCACGCCGAATCGAATGTCGCCACGGATAGGCGAGATCCTAAGAACACGTGGTCGCCGACTGAAAACTCAAGGGAACGCCGATAAGAATCGGCCCAATGGCGTTGGCGATCTTGGGTAACTTGAAGATGATCTCTGACTTGTCTGACCACCTCGATTGTCCGCATAAACATCTCTGGACCAAGCATCTGTCTCTCGCTGACATCATCCCATGCTAAAGGTGATCTGCACTTCCTGCCATAATGTAAAACCCCTAAATTTCTACTATATTTTTTTATAAAAATTTGGTACCTATTATTATTTTGTATTTGTATGTCGCGTAGTTGTATTATACGTCGTGCGCAAAATTTTATTTTTCGTAATTGCTCGACGCGTGCGAATATGTACGAGCGTACATATTTTTTTAGAAAAATATTTTTTTCTATTTTTATAGTTCAAAATAATATATATAATAATTATTTGTATTTGTATTTTACCTAAAGTTGTGAAAAGTATCGTATCGGGATGGCCAAAACTTATTACTTTTATTTATTTATAAAAAGCTATGTTATTTAATAGTGGTAATTTAGAAAACTATTTTTATGCAAATATTTCTTGCATATGAGGTACATGAATTTGAATTCATATATAATTCCATTTTCAAAATTTATTAATATTAATATTTTATTATTCAAAAAGATAATTAAAAATATTTATTATTTTTGAAATTATTATTATTAGTATTTTTGGAAAATATATTTTGAAATTATTTTGGCAAATTAAATCTTTGATTAGATTTTATGGATTTGATTTAATAGTTTAAATTTAAAGATAGATTTTATATTTAAATTGAGTTTAGATTATCTAGATTTAAATTGGAATTTGATTTGGATTGTTGTTGATTGAATTGATTTAAATTTGATTTAAATTAATATGCGATTTATCTATGGGAGATTTAAAACCCCCTAGTCCTTATCCTAATGGGATTCCCACCTCCTATAAAAGGAGAGGTACTTGCCCTCTTTTTCTATTATTCTCCACAACTATTCTTTCACAAATTTCCAACCCTAACTAAATGCCATCCATAGATTTTATCGTGCATGCACCGTGTCCGTGTCCATATTCCTTTTTTATTTTTTTTATAATTACATTTTGTCCCGCGTGTCCGACAAACCTGGACACGATCTCTTCTGTGTCTCGAAGGACATAAATTCTCAAAATCCCAAATTTTCAAAAATCTTCCAATTCAGTAAACCCTAACCCTAACCCTAAACCTAACCCTAATTCTAATCTGGCCGGATAAGCCACTGCCATGACGACCTCTACCGTCGCTGTGACCCGCAGCGACTCCTCCTCGCCTGTGCGAGCACCTACCACCACCGCCTCAGCGATTCCTCTACAGAACCCTTCCTTGCCACGATACTGTCGTCCTCGCAGCGACGAGCCCTCGGCGAGAGCTTCCCTTCTTCTTCGACCGTCCATCTTTTCGATGCTCGGAAGCCCTAAACATGCCACCCCCATGAACATGTCAAAGCAATCACCACCACCCTCATCTTCCCTGACCAGCCACCGTACACCATCACCATCTTCATCACTGCCATAGCCACCGCAACAACCGTCATGGCATGCCCAACCCACCACCACCAGGAAACAAAAATGAAACACCACCACCACCAACGCTTACCTCCACCGGAGTCGAGCCTCCGCCATCTCACCACGAGAGCGCCGGGCAGCCACGCGTTCTGCGCCACCATCGCGCCAGGGACGTGCGGCCTTCGGCGCTGCTGACCACCCATCGACGAACCACCGGCCGACGAGCTCCATAGCCAGCAGTTTCGTTATCGTCGGCGTGCCCTAGCTGCCGGCGCCCTCCACCGCGAGTCGTGCGGTGCATGCCTCTTACGGCGTCCGCCAGCCACAGGACCGGGCCACCGGCGAGCGCCGCACAGGCGCCGACCCATCCCCTCTCATTTCCTCCTCTCCGGCGCCAGCCTTCGAGAGCCCCGCCGGACCGTACACCCCTCCGTCGAGCTCTCCCGCTCTCTCCCTCTCTATAACGCCCCAGTTCCAAAATACTGGGGACTAGATACGTATCATGCCAACTGTGTACATATGAGTAAATAAAAGGCTCGTATGTATACATAAGCTGTAAAATGTAGAAAGCCATGCTTCAACTAAATCTCATCCACAAATATGAAGTTTTAATGATATAATCAAATAGTCATTTGGACAAATGTTGGACGGAGACATATCCACTACCAACAAGTTTAAATAAGAAAGAAATATACAAATAACTGATTTGGTCGAGCGAAGCAAATGACGAGTCCAAGGGCAATCATCACGACGGAATAGAGCGCAAGTCATGGCCTTAGCTAGAGCACCTGCAGAAAATCACAGAATACAACTGGAGAAATCACCAGGTCCTCAGAGGGACGTAACAAGATACATGAAGAACATGCCATTATAACTGCAAATATAACCACTATAAAACTACAACACAACTGGTCCCTAACCATCTAAGTGATATGCACTTTGAGGACAACGTTTTACGCAGGGGCTATAACGGATTCATGCAAGCAAGTAATAAAGAGTGGCCAACAAGTAGCGCTCATCCGAGACACTATCGGCCGGGTAACACGTAGCGCTCATCCGAGACACTATCTCCCAAATGTGTGTAAAAGTAAATATAGCCCCTACGCTAGTAGTAGTTCCCTCCCTCCAATGATACTATACATGTACCATAACCACGACACACACACACGTGTCATTTCCACCACACTGTTTTATAACAGATAACTGTCAAGTCTTCTAACATGCATCTATTGACAGTTATTTCTACGCATGCGCACGGGTGATCAGCCAACACGCAAGTGACCACTACATGATACTCACAACTCATACACAACTCGTGATACAATCGTGACAAAGTTAATGACATGCACTCTATTGACGGAAGTCTCTTAACTCTAGGTCCACAAGCAAGAAGAAAAAGAAATAACTGGAAATAAAAGTGAGGAAAATAATAATAGAATAATAAGATGCAACTAAATGTAAGCAGTAAATATGGCAGGGTATCTTGCCTGGTGTGATGCCTAGCATGGTGCGATGATCCGACAAGTCATGTTGGTCCAATAGTCGAGGTCGATAGACGGGGGCCTAAGTCGCAAGAAAATAGGTAGGCACTATTAGTCACGATCAGGTTGGACAGATAGTGCATGTTTACGAAGAAAAATTATTTATACTATTTCTAGTATTTATTTATAATACTAAAAATACCTATAGGTTAAGTATTTTACGTATATAATTTGGAATTTACATCTTATTCTTCAAAATACTTTTTAGGATAAAAACTCTGAGTTGTAAAATATGATTTAGGTGGAAACTATATTTCACAAACTAGAATATATTTTTGTTAACTTATTTGAAAATATTACTAACTTGTTTAGACCAAAAACTATACTTGTCAAATATATATATATATATATATATATATATATATATATATATATATATATATATATATATATATATATATATAAATCGAGAAAATATTTTAGTGTTTAAAAAGAAAAACTAAGTTTTGAAATTTGCTAGATAATAATTGTATGCTTTCTAAAATAATACTGCAAATAATAATATTATTAAAACAACAAATAATTATAATGATAATAATAATTCTGATAGAATAATAATAATAATAGTAATAATAATAATAGTAGTAATAATACTAATAATACTACTACTACTACTAATAATAATAATATATATCAAATTTTTGTAAACTATACTTTATTAATCCAAAATATTTAATATAGTATTTTTTTGGCCCATGGAGGCCCGGCCTAACCCAGCAGCTACTGTTGCTCACCTTCCATTAATAAGTTGAGGACTTTTGAGTGAGAGAGAGAGAAGGAAAAGGGAGGAGTCTCAAAGAGGGGTCATATGCGGGCGATTCACGGTGCTGGGCTCCGGCGCCTGGGGCTCGAGGCAAGTGGCGTGCCGGGCGGAATGGAGGCTGCGGTGGCGCGGAAATTTTGGCGGAGGCGGGAAGAGACGCTTGCACCGCGGAGCGCCGGGGGTCGCCGTTCCAGATCTGGCGCAAGGAGGGGGCGACGCCGACTCACGGCCGGAGCTGAGGGCAGCGATGCAACAGACCTTCTGGGTCGGAGGCGCAACGGTGGGGGTTTCACTGCGGTAATGGTGGTTGGGTTAGTTTGGGGTTGCCGATGTCGAGGAGGAGTGTATGGTGATGGATCGTGGCTGTGATGGTGAGGGTGATGGTTGCTGTACGGGTTTGATGGCAGCGGGGTGGCGGTGGCAGTATGTGATGTTGGTGGTGACAGGATGGTGGTCGATGGCTGAGTCTTGGCCGCCGGTGGTGGAGCGGCGTGTATGAGGGCGGCCGGTTTTTGGCAGATGGTGGTGAGTCCCCTGGTGCGGGGGAGTTGTCGGGAAGAGCGGCGGTGTGGTGTTGATTTGTTGGGGTTGTGTCCGAAAGATAAATGTATATGTAAAAATGGAATAAGATCGGCACAGACACAATGCACGTGTTTCAGCTGTGATGGAGAAATTGGATTTGTAGAATAAGAGCCTCTCCTTATATAGGAGGTGGAGGACCCAATTGGATATAGATTAGGATAGTTTAAATCCCCAATTAGATATTAACCTATTTAATTTAAAAAAATAATTGGATCAAATCCAATCCAATATTGATACATTCTATCTTTAATAAGATAAAGTCAATAAAATCTTTTCAAATTTTAATCATCATAATTAATCAAATTTAAACCAAAACACTAATTTAAAAATACTTTTTCGAATAATAAAATATTAATATTAATTAATTTTGAAAATAGCATTATATATGAATAATAAAAAAATTATGCTCCTCATATGTAATAAATATTTGCATAAAATATGGTTTTCAAATTACTACTTATATAACCTTTTTATGATGTAAAATAGGTTTTGGAAATTCCAAATGCGACGCATTTTACAACTTTAAGTAATCGAAAATATTTATTATTTATTATTTGAAAAACTAAGCTTTTTTTTTTAAGTAAAATATTTTTACAAAAATATGTACCTCGCACATATTCGCACTTGACGAGTCTTACGAAAATGCGAACTCATACGCGACGTCCCATACGACAAATTCGTACACGACGTATAATACGACTATGCGACGTACAAATACCAAGTAAAAATTTTAAATACTCAATTTATATTAAAGTAGAAATTTAGGGAGTTTACATCCTACCCAACTTAAAAAAAATTTCGTCCTCGAAATTTAGGAATAGATAGGGTAGGTAGGGTTGAGGCAATAGAAATTTGATCAAGTTAAAAGGCATACAATAAAATTGATTTTTCAATAATCGAATATTACGGTATCTAGGAAAATGAATTCATGGGTATGATTTGGAAGATATCTCATGACAACTATCAAATTCAATCAACAAAATGTGTACTCAAAATAGGCAAGAATCTCTTCCACCTCGATCTTACGATATATTCAAAATCTAACTTTTTTTTTGATATCGCCATAACTCTCGGCATAATCACCAAGGCCTTTCTATATTCAATCTTCAAAATTCAACTTACGTTTTTGATATTGTCATAACCCTCGATATAATCACCAATGTCTTTTCACATTCAACCTTTCGTCTATTATTCTTCACAAAATTTTTATAATCCACCCTTTTTTTTGAAATATATTTTCCTTTTATTCTCTTTAGTTACCTCCAAAGTTTACGCACAAAAATCTTGAATTCCTACTATATTTATATATCGAATCCGCTATTCGAACGATCGAAATTAGATAAGTCCAAAAATAAATTTTAAATTTACTTCTGTCAATCATATCTATATATACATAGATATTTTCTCCAAATAGATTTCGCCATTCATACTCTCCTCAAAATAGATATTCGATGAATCTTTATCCTTCCTTTCTAACATAAATATGCGCATTTCCTCAAGCTTTAATTTCCTTGAAATTCAAATTTCAAAATCTTTAATCAAGGTAGTTGAAGTAAAAGTCAAGCTCTTCTAGGAAATTTAGATTTATTTATCAACATAAAGAAAATTTTATCCCTTATGCACCAAACATAAACTTCATTTCAACTTTGGATTAATCTCAAACCTTTTGGCACTCGCAAATATACTATCCTTTGATCTTCCCAAAACATAATATCACACCTCTTAATCAAATAGCACATTTAACTAATGTCTCATAATCATGCATCATTTTACTTGATTAAGCCACTAATCTCCTTTATGATGCCTTCCAATCTAGCCCATGTCTAACCAAAGGGTGTCATGATCAAAGCCTTATCTAAGCCCAAGGAATCACAAGAGCAAGGTTGCATGAATAATAGCAGAGCAAAATAAAATTTTCGAAGAAAAAAATCAAAACGATTTAGAAGGAAGTATTGGTTAGGCTCAATGGTCGTGATAGGGTTTAGATAATAAATACTAATTATTGCACGACAATAAAATTTATGGGCCTAAGCCATTTAAGATAATGCACAAAAATAAAAGGCACGGGTTAACAATAAGCACAGGGTAAACATTTAAGGAATTAAGTAGAACACAATCACATATCGGCTTGAAAGAATTGAGTCGAGATCCATGGTCGATAAATATGTCGGTATCATGGTAAAGGTTACAGTTTAGTCTTTTTGACCCAAAAGTCATATCAAGAAAATAGTGTACAAGGAGATGAGTTTTAGTGGCACGCAATATACCTACATGAAGGTGGGCTCGTCTAGGTTTAACATATGAATTTGTTGGATGGAAAAGTCTAGTGTTGTGCTCCAAATATCCAAGTCACGGTAAAGGACACGAAGAATTTAAATAGAAAGTGGGAGTTCATGAGATAATGATTAACGCACAAAATAAGTGACCAAGTTAAAGCATAAAATAAAGATAATTCAGATTCTAATAGATCAAGGTAAAATAAGTTAGAAACACAGTTTCTAGAGATATGATAGCCACTTGATGGGGTATGATCAAGGAACAATCCAATTATTTTTCAAGTTTCAAATGGTTAGAAAGTCACGATAAAATCTAGATTTGAGAAAATGTCGAGTGAGTCAAGATTAAAATATAACCACATTATTTGGTAGATGACCAACTACACTTGAGTAGATACAACTATCATGGTCATGAGTGATATGGCAATTAGTGTGGACTACTTCTAACCCATTAGGGTTATCTTGGCGGCCTATCATTAAAATTTAAAAACCCAAGTTTCCTTCAAAGAGTTTAAATTTTTTTTTCCAAAATAAACAACCAAAATTTGTATTTACTCCAAGCCGTCTAATTTAATCATGATTAAAAGTTTAATCCCTTCCATAATTCTCCAAGTGATCTTTCATCCCGTTACTACTAACTTTTTCAAGATTTAACGTTTTCACTCCAACCTTCGAACTCAAGAGTTCATAAACCATGAATCTATAAAAATTTCAATATTTCTTCATAACTTTAAAACTCCAAAATTTTCTCAAAAATTCTCAAGTTAAATCCTTAGCATATCATGAGCAATCTAAAAATTTTCGCTCAATATTTTAACGCACTCATAACTGAAATTCTAAGTCATTCAAACAAATCTCAACTTTTAAATGGTAATTCCTTTATTCAATCAAAATGACTTTTCATCACATCGTTAGTAACTTTTTTCAAAAGTTTAATATTAGCAATTCAATTCTTAAACTCAATAAATTTTTTTTGATATTCATAATCACAACTTTTTAAACCCAAAATCTAAATAGATTTGTAAATCTGTAAAACCCCCAAATTTTGTGAATTTTTTATTATTATTTTTGGTTTAAATTGAATTTTACTGTTTTTATGAAATGTAAATTTATTTGTGTTTTTTTTTTTTTTTTATAATATTAATGATAGATTTTACATGAAAATTTTCATCCTACAAATATGTGCGAGATATTCATTTATGTATATATTATGAGGGTTAGAGATTATTTGGTCAAAGGTTTTATTGAATTAATATAAAGGATATTTCTTATATAATAAATACAAAATTTTCCTTGGTATATAATATATGCCTATAATCTTTTTAAAAATTATTTTAATATTTTATACTAGAATGTTTACGATTAATATTAATATAGAAGTGTATTAATGTTTTTATAGGAATATTTTTATATGATGACTCATATTATAGATATGTAGATATATGCATATAAGCATATATCAAATATAGTTAGTAAATGTAGATATTTTATACATTTTTTTAATATATTTTTGACATATTTTAGGCTACTTTGGGCATTTAGTAATATATATATATATATATATATATATATATATATATATATGTATATACATAGATATATATGTTTATATATATAATAATGGAAAAAAAAGGAGCTGTGGTGGTCGACCCAAGGACCGACCACAGCACCCCAACCGGCACACCCTTAGTTGCAAACCACCTTCCTTTAGCTTTTAGGAAGTAAGTAAAAAAAAAAATTTAATTACGTGAACAGTGCGGGGGGGCACTGTAGCTCATCCCTTCCAAAGCCGAGCCGCGCCCCCATCTGCGCTACTGTGTAATAGTTTTATTTGTTAAACTTTTGGATTTTAAACCCAATCAAATCTTGATCAAATCTTCCAAATTTAAATCCTACTAAATCCCTATCCTATTCTCCTCCCATCAGATTAAATCCCCCTCCAAATTGAATTTTAATTCTTGTATAAATCCAAGGGGAGGATCGGCGTATATATATCGGGAAATTTCTACGGGTTCTTGGAAAACACTACGAGAGAACCTCTCGTGAAACCAAACTCCTGATCCCAGATTCACCTCCAACCTCGGTGCACCACCCCTGCCACCAGCAACCGTCGCCGACGCCGTCAACCACCGCGCAGTCGCCGAAAGACCCAGTAGGAACAGGGTCCCCTGTTCAGAGTCGAGCAGTCAGGTACCCATATTCGCACACCAATTTCTTCATCTCTACTTCACAAAAATTCGATCTATAAACTCGTAGAGGAAGCCTGCATGACTCCCTTCGATTCCCTCCCAGTAGAGGAGATCCTGAAGCAATGATCGGTTCGAGAAATTTCTTCAAAAATCCTGAAAAAGTTTTGGTTTCAGGAATTTGCAACAGAGCGAAATAGTCCCAAATCCTCAACTTTGGAGGCCGATTGCGGTCCATCCAAATAAATTCTTAGTATACCTCCTGAATAAGAATTTGTTACAACCTAACCATGTATAACCCCTTTCAAATAGTTTTATTTTTAGACAAGTAGTTTCTGTTTAAATTATATTCCAAAATCCCGAAAAATCAGTTTTCTAAAACTTAAAAAATTCCCGGTACGAGGTACGTCCCGACAAACCGGATGCCCCGTCGCAAACCGAAGGCATCAAAAGGTGCGTATCGACTTTGTGGACGTGTGGGCTTTGACGAAATTTGAATTGGTCGCGTGTGCGCGACGAATTTGACCCGTATCCGTCGAAGAACGTCGTATCGGCCTATTTCAAAATTTTCCAATTACTTTGTGCACACTCGTCAGACATCGACAAAACTTACGCCATTGGACTCGAAATATTTTTTTGGTCCTGCATGCCAAGTTTGGTCCGATTCTGAGAAGGTTGATCGGAACGTCAAAATTGGCGGGCCCGCGACCCACTCAAACGGGCGAATTTCTGCACAGCTCATCGAAATCCAAAATTGGACATACCGTTGGGTTCGTCTCGTCAAAACAAATTCGTAGACATGTAGTTTGACGACTTTAGAGATAGTAGGTTCTGGCAAGCATTTCGGTGCAAAGCGGGTCCAACGGCGGATATCGTTTTGACCCGAAATTACGATTTTGCCTCTGTTCCGGAATTGGACTTTTGGATAGGCATTTCCTAGGTATATCTTCTTCACCGAGAACATTTTTGATGTTTATTTCAGCATCCGAAAATGTTTGCGGAGGTTCCACTCTTGTAGCTTCTTCTTACTTGTCGATTTCATCTACTGGACGTCGTCAAAACACCTTCCAACCACCAGGCAAGTATACCTTGCTATATTTACTGTCATATTATTTATTTTCAGCATTTATTTACTTTGTTTCATATTTTTATAAACTGTGCGTCCAAGCCACACTTGGGTGCAAGCGACTTTATCAGTCGTTTCTTATTTTATTTTATTTGTTGCATGTCGACTTAGTTGTAGTGGACTACCTTTCTATTGTGGGATATTCTTATATCTCCTTTGGCCATGACACCTACACTACACGGTTTGATACATGTTGCTAGGGGCACGGCTTGTATATTGACTGGCCATCTTTATGTAAGAAGTCGTGTGACGGATAGATGATCGTAACTGCTATGACTAGGGTTTTAGAGACTCAAGCAGTTACAAAACTGGACGAGTCATGGGCATGACTTCGACAGTAGGGAACATTGGGGGAGGACAGTCGCTAGTGTGTATGGGAAGCCAAACAGGTAAACCACAGTCTCCGGATGGAACTGTGGCAATATATTTGCAGATGCCCTTTGACGTTTTAGACATTACGGACGGATACAGATGACTGGATGCCAGTTACGTACACATAGCCTAAATCCCACCCATGCGCATGAAAGTTGTCCTCTAAATTGCACAATAGATGGTTAGAATTCCCTTTACATATTGGTGTCTAGGAGAGTCTTGCATATTATTATTATTATTATTATTCTGACAGTTCATATTAGCATGTTCTTCTTGTATTTTGTTACGTCCCTCTGAGGACCTGGTGATCTCTCCAGGTATAGACGACGAGCAGTATCCTGAGGAGTACGGTTCTGGACTAGACTCTTCATTTGCAGCTGAGGAGGTCTCGCCTTCGGAGCCTATTTGATTCTATTCTTAGTTGATGGACTTATGTAGTTGATACTCTTTTTCATATTCATTTCAGTTGGTTTCTTTTCAGTAGTTCGATAGTGGATTTGTTTCCGCCCGACAGATATTTCTCTTTATTTTGAGTTAAGACATTTGGTTTATTATTTCTCTTATTTATCACTGTGGATGAGATATAGATACTGCCTGTGACCATGTTATATTGTTATGAGCTGGAGCTCTTTTATTACAGCTTATGTATGTACACGTAGATTCCATATATTGGAGTAGTCTGCGTATGCATACAGCTGGCATGTACGTATTTTCTAGTCCTACGTATATTGGGACTGGAGCGTTACATGTTTTTTTTTGGTGGCCCATGCAGGTCGAGATAAATTGTTTGGTTACTTTACCGTACCAAGCAAGCCTGCATATAGGAATAGAGTTTAGGAATCTCATCCACATGCTTAATCACCTTCCTTGATTTCAAATTTTAGATTCTCGTTTGACTGCTTGTCTTGCATCTAACTTGATCTTGTCCTAACGTAATCTCTATTTTCGTGCCAATAGGATGAATCTTCGTAGTAGTCGCTCTACTCCTCTCGCCATCACTGATGGAAACACCACTGCTCAAGAAGGACCAGTTGGTCAGCCACCCATGTCCCCTACCACTCCAGCACCATCCGGACTACAGCCTGTGATAACGCCACCCACTACTCAGCAGCAAGCCCCGACACCCCAAGTGGGACAGACAGGCCCTAAAAATCCTGCATCTCAAGAAGAGTACCTGCCACTCCCGCCAACCTATCCACCTCAGTATCCACCACAGATTCCACCTCCATATCCACCATCATGTCCACCACATCAGCCTCCACAGTATCCACCTCAGCAGCCTCCCCAATCTCCACCATCATATCCACCCCAGTAGCCTCCACAGTATCCACCATCATATCCACCCCAGCAGCCTCCACAGTATCCACCACCATATCCACCCCAATATCCACCATAATATCTACCTCAGTATCCTCCTTCATACCTACCACAGTATCCCTTTCCATATCCTTCATATCCACCACAGTACGGGCCACAGGGTGTCCCACAGATCATGCCCCAGATGCCATACATGCCCCCACATCAGCCCATGCCTCAGGCTGGTAGGACTACTACAGATCAGAACCTCCAAAGCTTAGTACAGGCTCAGATGCAGCAGAGCGAGGCTATCAGAAGGAGTTTGGAGACAGCACTGACCCGAGTACCCCAAGCCTCTGTGGGTACTATCGAAGGGTTCCGCAACATGAATCCTCCACACTTCAAAGGCACTGAAGACGTCATCGAAATTACCAATTGGCTGGTTAAGACAGAAAATCTCTTGAAGGCTTCGGAGTTATCTGCAACCCTATAGATGACGGCAGTTAAATTGCAGTTGGAAGGAAATGCTTATGATTGGTGGGCCGCAGAGAAGAGACGGCTAGGAGTTGATCAGACATGGGAAGAATTTAAAGAGTTGTTCAAGAAGAAGTTTTTCTCTGACACTGCCAAGGATGTACTTTATGACCAGTTCCTACATCTAGAGCAAGGAAGTATGAAACCCATTTCCTGTGAATTATTATAATAATAATAATAATTATTATTATTATTACAATTTTGAGTGTAAATGATTTCAAAAAAAAATTAATAAACATGGATTTTTGAGTTCAGACCCAGACCCAAGTCCGAACCCAGACCCAGGCCTGAGCCCGAACCCTTTCCTATTTAATTCTGATCTGACTTAGTTATTATTATTATAAATAAAAAAAAAATATTTTGGAGAGCTGGTCCCGAAGGACCAGCACACTCCCCCAACTTCCCACGTTCCATAACCCCCTTATTCCTCGCCACAAACTCTCCCACTCCCCCTCTTATAACTCCCCACAGCATTAAACCCACCTCTCCTTATAACTCTTCCCCTACAGAACACCCCACTCTCCCTTTAATACTGACCACCTTCCCTTCCCATCTCTGCACGATCTCACAGGAGAATAATACTCTCTCCCTCTCCTTTTCTTTTCCTCAACAAATTTTCCCAAACCCCCTTCTCTTCACCAACCCACAGCCTCTTTCCCGCGTATCCTCGTCGACCCGCTCCACCCGACCACGCCAGTGCGCCCCTCCGGCGAGCCGCGCCACCCCCGCGCCCGTCCAGCAGCGCGTCTCTTCGGCGCTCTCCCCGATCTGCCTCACCCCACGAATCTGCCCCCGTCGGCCTCCCTCCAGGCCCGACGCCGCCCCTGGGCCGCTGTTCTGTCGGCGCCCCGCCGACGGCCGCCTGTCCCCCTCGCGTGCGCCCCTTCGCGACTCCGTCGAGCTCCTCGGCCGACTGCCAGAGCTTCGGCGCCCCTCTGGCCGAGCACCCTTGCTGTTCCAGCGTTCCCCGGCGTGCCCTAGCCACGCGCCTCTACCCGCGCGATCTTCCGACTCCCTGTGCGCCCTGGCGCAGCGTCTCTCTGGCCAGCGCTCTTTCCGACTCCCCGATCTGTTGATTTTGGCAGCGACGCTGCTGTTCCAGCGCTGTTTCGGGAATACTTTCGCTATTCTGGATCTATTTTCTTTCTATTTTTCATCTGAGAGCTCTAGCCGAGCAATCCGAGGTATAACCCCCTGTCTCGCTCATTTTATTTTAGTCGATGATGAGTAATGGTCCCCGATTCCCCTTGGAAATTCGGTTTTAGCGACGTCATAATTTTTCGGGACTTTCAGAAAGGTCCTGTGAATTATTTTGGATTCCCGGAATATTTCAGAAATGGATTTTTAGTATGTGTTGGCTTTCCAAATTTTTCCGGGAACGTTCTGTGATTTGTGGAATTAGAATCGGACCTCCGAAATTATTTCGGGTCGTCCCGATTATTCTGTGGATTGGTTGTGGATTTTAAATATATATAAATTCGGGTTTCTCCCTGGTTTAGGATTTGCAGGAAATTATCAGCGTCAACTCCCAGTTTTTGGGTTGACCAAAAATAGAGGAGATGCTGCCCGATTTTTCCGTAAATCCTGAATTATTTTTAAAGTAGATTTAAAATGATTTCAGAGTTTTATTTGATATTTGATTTTGGGTGACGACCGTATCGGTCAGTGGACCCGGCTAAGTGCAAACGAAACCGGCCCCGCCCGGACGTTGAGGCAATTAGTCGAGATGAGGATCGGACCATATCTGAGACTTATAATTTACCTTTATTTTTATATTTAATTTCTGTTTATATTTATTTAATATTTCAGTTTAGGACTAACGACAGTTTATCTTATTTCAATTTATGTAAATAAATTGTAATGGGCATAAGCCCAGCTGGCTGTGGTCTGTAACTGTAATAGCTTAGATTTTTTTGTCTTTTCTGGTTTTACGAGTTTTTCTATTTAAACGATTAAATTGACTAAAAAGTATTTTCGTATAAAATTAATTAATATTTTCTCATCTTAAAATTGACAAGTTTGTTAATAATTAAAAAGTCACGTATTTTTCACTAAATAAGAAAATTAGCTTTATATTTATATTTATAAAAATTACCATGTTTTCATAAATAATATGGCAGCGACGATGTTTTCCGAATTCAAAGTTAAAATGACATTTTTCCCTCGTATTAAATCAACGCACTAATAATCGTATTTTTTCGTGTTTGGTTAATTAAAGAATTAAAATTAGACTAGGACACAAATAGAGATTTCAACTAGCGTAGCTAGATTGGTAAACCTGAAATCTGAGTCAATTCTCAATTGTAGGGTTTCGAGGACTGTACTAGCATCACCCCGGAATCAACAAACGAATCCAGTCAATAAAACAAAGGCAAGTACATTTTGTGTTAGTTTACAATTATTTAGTAATCGTTTTAATGCAAGTTTAAACCACGATACAACACGGAACTCTCTCTGAGAGCACTGACTGTAACTACTGTAACTGTTTGGGGACTGGGGGAGTAGTGTAATGAGTATGACCACATCCAAATTAGTATAACAACTGTGCGAGCTTACCCCTCTTACACACGGGGATAAGCCATATCTTTCACTGTACAACCCAATCCGGTCATATTTCATTGCCTATTCACATCACAATGTTTTAACTGCTGGAAAAATATTTATTTCAAATTGTTTAAAAGTGCATGATTCTATTATTATTTCAATTGTTAAATTAGTATGAATTGTACTTTGCTCACTCCTGACTGGAGACCCAACATTTTAGGTATCGCTGATGATGCTTTATTCTACGGTATTTCTCGAGGTCCCAACTAGAGGACGATGATCTCGAGACTGATGAGCTGTTTGCCTAGAGTTTTCTTTTCTTCTTGATGTATGTAGAAAATGGTTTAAGTTTTATTCTTTCATTTCATTGTAAAAGTTTAATAAAGTTTTAAATTTCCCGATATTGAGTTGTGACAAATATAGTGTTGTTGTATGGTTACCTGCTACTGAACAGCTTACTGCCGCCGTCTCAACAACGGTGCAGGCTGGGCATGATCCGATTCGACCCAAGAAATTGGGACTGGGTCGTGACATGTTTTTTTAGTGGTGGCCCATGCAGGTCTGAACAACAACTTAGGAAAACATATTTAGAAACAATTAGAACACTAAAACATCAATTTATCACAACATAGGACCGAAATATATTATAAATAAATATTTTTGTTTGATTATAGACTGGTAGGATACCTTGCTTATGTTTGCATCCTAAACCTTCCAGAGAATGACCATTGACAAGACCAATCCTGCTGGCGATGAGGTGTCATCTCCGGATCATACCCCATCTCCTCAACCAAGTCCAGGGTTTAATCCCTCGCAGCTGATTGACCGTCCCCATAATGCATCCAGTGAAGTTTTTACTACACTGGCGATTCCTACCTCTTCTCAAACTGAGTTGCATTTTCTTGGAGAAGTACCCATTCATGATGCTCCACCAGTACCAGCGAATACCTTCCAAATGGTTGCCCTATTTCAAGTAATCATGGAGTCCCAGAAAGCTCAAGCTGAAGCCCAGCAGGAACAGATGGATATCACGAGAGAAGTCATGAAGAACGTCAATGATGTAGCCTTAGCTATCTTAAACCAAGTTGGAGCGGAACCTCACCCTAGGAGGGGTACCCCTGAAATCTAGAAGACATTTTGAGCCCTATCCGGCAGTTATATCGTAAGAAGCTATTGGTTTGTGACTACTATAAAAGGCCTGGTCACCAAGCCAATATTTGTCGCAAGAGATTGATGAAATGTTTGGTATATGGATCTGCTGAACATCGGGTAAAGGATTGTCCCTTATCTTTCCATCGTACCAGAGCACCTATCCCAGTTACACCTGTTAAGGCCACAACCTAGGGACTCTCTTCCTATCCAGCAGACCCTGTCTCCTACTATAAGGCATGATGCAGACTCGAGGTTCATAGAAGAGGAAGCAGTTGGAGACTGCTCATGCAAGAGCCAGAGCCATGAGGATTAATACCTAGGACTGCCGAATAGCATTTTCTGTTGTTATAAGAAGTTGTAACAGGATGTCCTTAGAATAATCATGAGAGTCTTGCTGTAATTCTCTTTCATGAATAAAATTTTTAGTTACACCTTTATGGTAGATATTTTCCCTGATAATTTTCCCGGATTACCCCAGATCTAGACATAGAGTTCACTATTGACCTAGTCCCCGGCTCTTTTCCTATTTCTAAAGGATGTTACAGAGTCAACCCGAAGGAGGCCAAAAAGATGAAGGACCAGATCAATGAAGGCTCTAGGATTTATTCAGGAAGGAACTTCACCTTAGGGAACACCTATCTTGTTTGTGCCCAGGAAGGATGGAACAACGGATGTGCATCAATTACCAGACACTAAAGAACAAGTACCCTCTGCCCGGATCGAGGATCTGTTTGATCTGTTTGTGTGGAGTTAGAGTGTTTCGAAGTTTGATTTAAGATCTGACTACCATCAAATCAAAGTCAGGAAGGAGGACATTCCTAAGACGGCATTCAACACCAAGTATGGGTAGTTCGAATTCTTGGTCATGTCGTTTGGACTGACGAATGCTTCTACTGTGTTCATGAAATCTCATGAACAGAGTCTGTCATGAGTATTTGGATCAGTTTTGTTGTCATCTTTATTGGTGACATTTTGATATACTCGAAGTCTGAAGAAGAGCATAAAAAGCACATGAGGAAAGTTCTGGGAACTTTGAAGAAAAAGAAGTTTTATGGTAAGTTATCTGAACGTAGATTTTCTTTGACAAGGTGGATTTTTGGCCATGTTGTCAAGAAAAGAAATTTCGATGGAAGATAGCTGCTGTTGAAAAGTGGTATACCCCAAGTTCAATTCGGAAGTTTCTTGAACTTGACTGGCTACTATCAGAAGTTCGTGAAGGATTTCGCCAAGATTGCTGAGCCGATGACGAAGCTCACTTGGAAGAATGAAGAGTTCATCTGGACGAAAGATTGCCAGGCGGCATTGAGGAGCTGAAGAAGAGACTTACCACTACACCAATCCTTGCGCTACCCGCAGAAACCGGTTGTTTCTTAATTTACAGTAATACCTATGGAAAAGGACTGGGTTGCGTTCTTCAACAACATAGGAAAGTAATTGCTTACACATCTAGGCAACTACAGACTCATGAGAAGAGTTATCCCACACCTAATTTGGAATTTGCTGCAATTATCTTTACTTTGAAGCTATGGATGCATGATTTTTATGGAAAGGGAGTGAAAATATATACGGACTACAAGAGTCTGAAATATGTCTTCACTCAGAAAGAGCTGAATGTTAGATAAAGAAGATGGCTGAAGCTGATGAAGGATTTTAACATCGACCCGCTATAGCACCCGGGTAGGGTTAATGTGATCGCTAATACACTTAGTCGATACCCAGTAGCGATGTTCTTAACCAAGGAGTGGCAACTACTAGAAGACGTCGAGAAGCTTGGACTAGAGGTTATACTACCTGGAGATAGAAGGACGGAGCCGGATGCTGATTCAGTGTTGATGAAGTTCGAGGCTGATGGACAAAATCAAGAGGACGTAGTTTCAAAACGAAGCACTTTGCAGGCTTAGAGATCAAGTGTTGGCAGGAACACTTAAGGGTTTCTAAATTGATCAGCAGTGGAACTCTGAAGAATGGTACGAGACTTTACGTATCGGCTGACAAACGGAGGAACGAGTTGATGAAAGAAACGCACCAGTCGCAGTATTCCATACATTCAGGAGCTAATAAGATGTATCGAAATATGCCTCCATTAATTGGTGCTATGGAATGAAGAAGGACCATTCCAGGTGTAGGATTAGATGTGAATTTGTCAACATGAGGAATTTAGCAAGAGAACAACAAGTTTGATGCAGCCGCTGGACAATTCGGAGTGGAAGTAGAAGCATATAACAATGAACTTTGGGTAAAGGATTGCCTTATTTCCAAGAAGGAAAGGGCACCAATTGGATTATAGTAGACCGACTGACTAAGTCAGCACACTTTATTCCCTTCAAGGTTAGTTTATTCACCGAGAAGTTGGCAGCATTGTACAAGAGGCACCCTACCGGATTTATGGAGTACAAACCGGCGGACAATCAAAGAAGATAATCCAGACGCTTGAAGATATGTTAGATCTTGTGTTTTGGAAATTGGAGGGTCTTGGAGAAGACCATTTAAAATTGGTAGAGTTTCCTTACAACAACTACCAAGTTAGCATCGTCAATCAGTGGAGTTTGAAGAAGGAGATAGCGTCTTTTGTGAAGATTTTCTCCTACCAGAGAAACGATCAGTGTTAGCAGAGCAGGAAAGTTGAGCCAGCTCAGACGCTACATTCCGGATCCGAGTCCCATATTGGATAATTCAGAGCTGAAGATTGGACTCAACCTTTCAGTGCCAGAGAAACCAGTTGCAAGCGTAGTCAGAGGTGAGAAGAAGATCAAAATTTGAGCCATCATTTAAACTCCTACTTCTTATCTTTTCGTTCTAAACTTGACTGATGCTGCTAAGTCAGCCTAGTTTTGCAAGCTATCTCTTTATCAAGCTTGATCATGACAGTATTTTATTGGGTGCACCCACTAATATATTGTCTAATCAGGACCGGTGCATGATGGTCTGATCAACCTCGTGTACTTGGGTTCGCTTTCGTATTTTTTTTTTCCTGTATGGATGATATCATAAATGAAACTAGTCCCTAAAATCGTTTCGTCCACAACTGCATTGGAAATTCTTATTGTTGGACCTGAGTTACGGATATAGTACCCGTACCTGCTTGATTTGAGTTTATCCTACCCCTAACCCTGCCTTTAATTTCGAGGACAAAATTTTCTAAGGAGGAAAGATTGTAAACCCATTTCTTGTGAATTATAATAATAATAATAATTATTATTATTATTATTATAATTTTGAGTGTAAATGATTTCAAAAAATTTTTTAATAAACATGGATTTTTGAGTTCAGACCCAGACCCAAGTCCGAACCCAGACCCAGGCCTGAGCCCGAACCCTTTCCTATTTAATTCTGATCTGACTTGGTTATTATTATTATAAAAAAAAATATTTTGGAGAGCTGGTCCCGAAGGACCAGCACACTTCCCCAACTTCCCACGTTCCATAACCCCCTTATTCCTCTCCACAAACTCTCCCACTCCCTCTCTTATAACTCCCCACAGCATTAAACCCACCTCTCCTTATAACTCTTCTCCTACAGAACACCCCACTCTCCCTTTAATACTGACCACCTTCCCTTCCCATCTCTGTACGATCTCACAGGAGAATAATACTCTCTCCCTCTCCTTTTCTTTTCCTCAACAAATTTTCCCAAACCCCCTTCTCTTCACCAACCCACAGCCTCTTCCCCGCGTATCCTCGCCGACCCGCTCCACCCGACCACGCCAGCGCGCCCCTCCGGCGAGCCGCGCCACCCCCGCGCCCGTCCAGCAGCGCGCCTCTTCCGCGCTCTCCCCGATCTGCCTCACCCCGCGGATCCGCCCCCGTCGGCCTCCCTCTAGGCCCGACGCCGCCCCTGGGCTGCTGTTCCGTCGGCGCCCTGCTGACGGCCGTCCGTCCCCCTCGCGCGCGCCCCTTCGCGACTCCGTCGAGCTCCTCGGCCGACTGCCAGAGCTTCGGCGCCCCTCTGGCCGAGCACCCCCGCTGTTCCAGCGTTCCCCGACGTGCCCTAGCCGCGCGCCTCTACCCGCGCGGTCTCCCGACTCCCTGTGTGCCCTGGCGCAGCGTCTCTCTGGCCAGCGCTCTTTCCGACTCAGCGATCTGCTGATTTTGGCAGCGACGCTGCTGTTCCAGCGCTGTTTCGGGAATACTTTCGCTGTTCTGGATCTATTTTCTTTCTATTTTTTATCTGAGAGCTCTAACCGAGCAATCCGAGGTATAACCCCCTGTTCCGCTCATTTTATTTCAGTCGATGATGAGTAATGGTCCCCGATTCCCCTTGGAAATTCGGTTTTAGCGACGTCGTAATTTTCTGGGACTTTCGGAAAGGTCCTGTGAATTATTTTGGATTCCCGGAATATTTCGAAAATGGATTTTTAGTATGTGTTGGCTTTCCGAATTTTTTCGAGAATGTTCTGTGATTTATGGAATTAGAATCGGACCTCCGAAATTATTTCGGGTCGTCCCGATTATTCTGTGGATTGGTTGTGGATTTTAAATATATATAAATTTGGGTTTCTCCCTGGTTTGGGATTTGCAGGAAATTATCAGCGTCAACTCCCAGTTTATGGGTTGACCAAAAACAGAAGAGATGCTGCCCGATTTTTCCATAAATCCTGAATTATTTTTAAAGTAGATTTAAAATGATTTCAGAGTTTTATTTGATATTTGATTTTGGGTGACGACCGTATCGGTCAGTGGACCCGGCTAAGTGCAAACGAAACCGGCCCCGCCCGGACGTTGAGGCAATTAGCCGAGATGAGGATCGGACCATATCTGAGACTTATAATTTACCTTTATTTTTATATTTAATTTATGTTTATATTTATTTAATATTTCAGTTTAGGACTAACGGCAGTTTATCTTATTTCAATTTATGTAAATAAATTGTAATGAGCATAAGCCCAACTGGCTGTGGTCTGTAACTGTAATAGCACTGTAATAGCTTAGATTTTCTTGTCTTTTCTGGTTTTACGAGTTTTTCTATTTAAACGATTAAATTGACTAAAAAGTATTTTCGTATAAAATTAATTAATATTTTCTCATCTTAAAATTGACAAGTTTGTTAATAATTAAAAAGTCACGTATTTCTCACTAAATAAGAAAATGAGCTTTATATTTATATTTATAAAAATTACCAAGTTTTCATAAATAATCTGGCAGCGACGATGTTTTCCGAATTCAAAGTTAAAAATGACATTTTTCCCTCGTATTAAATCAACGCACTAATAATCGTATTTTTTCGTGTTTGGTTAATTAAAGAATTAAAAATTGGACTAGGACACAAATAGAGATTTCAACTAGCGTAGCTAGATTGGTAAACCTGAAATCTGAGTCAATTCTCAATTGTAGGGTTTCGAGGACTGTACTAGCATCACCCCGGAATCAACAAACGAATCCAGTCAATAAAACAAAGGCAAGTACATTTTGTGTTAGTTTACAATTATTTAGTAATCGTTTTAATGCAAGTTTAAACCACGATACAACACGGAACTCTCTCTGAGAGCACTGACTGTAACTACTGTAACTGTTTGGGACTGGGAGAGTAGTGTAATGAGTATGACCACATCCAAATTAGTATAACAACTGTGCGAGCTTACCCCTCTTACACACGGGGATAAGCCATATCTTTCACTGTACAATCCAATCCGGTCATATTTTATTGCCTTTTCACATCACAATATTTTAACTGCTGGAAAAATATTTATTTCAAATTGTTTAAAAGTGCATGATTCTATTATTATTTCAATTGTTAAATTAGCATGAATTGTACTTTGCTCACTCCTGACTGGAGACCCAACATTTTAGGTATCGCTGATGATGCTTTGTTCTACGGTATTTCCCGAGGTCCCAACTAGAGGACGATGATCTCGAGACTGATGAGCTATTTGCCTAGAGTTTTCTTTTCTTCTTGATGTATGTAGAAAATGGTTTAAGTTGTATTCTTTCATTTTATTGTAAAAGTTTAATAAAGTTTTAAATTTCCCGATGTTGAGTTGTGACAAATATATTGTTGTTGTATGGTTACCTGCTACTGAACAGCTTACTGCCGTCGTCTCAACAACGGTGCAGGCTGGGCATGATCCGATTCGACCCAAGAAATTGGGACCAGGTCGTGACCGGAAGCATGATAGTTGATGAATACGATGCTGAGTTCAGTCGGTTGAGTCGTTTTGCTCCCGGATTAGTTTCGACGGAGTTGGAGAAGGCTAAGAGATTCCATAAAGGATTGAGCATAGAGCTTCAACGATACACTAGTTCCGAGTCCCGAGTCTCACAGGCAGCAGTATTGGCCGAAGCAAGGACTCAAGAGGCCATAAATAAGAAGGCACAGCAACGACGATCTATTTCGACCGTTGCATCAGCGAAGACGACACCAGCAGGGCCCATCCGACAACCAGTGACACAGCAGCAGATTAGAGCTTCCCCACAACCAGTGAGGGAATTACCCATATGTCATTATTGCGGTAGGAAGGGGCATTTCCAGAGGGATTATCGTCGTAGGTTGGGATTGTGTATGGCTTGCGGGTCAAATCAACACCAAGCTCGAGATTGTCCTTTTGGACGACAGCAGATGCAGGGAATAGCATTACCAGCACCAGGAGGAGGAGCACCACGCCCGCCAACAGCTAATGGATATCCAAGGGGCAACCAAAACATGGGACAAGCATTCAGCATGATCAACGCAGGGCCACCAACCCAAGGAGCTATAGAAACAAGTATGACGTCTTAGATAAATTACCATTGCATGACCATGATCATAGGATGACTTAGAAATTTTATGGTATAAACCTTGATAGTTATAGAAACACGAGGGTATCCTATCTAGTTAGAAACCACCACCGCGATCCTTGTAAGTACCATGATTTGTTCCACTCCCTCGGATCGTATGTCAACATAGTGCACTGCAGAAATGCGGAGGCATGAAGGCGACATACACAACTGTTTTCCTCTTTTGCACGAAAATCGTGACAAAATTTTTGTGCTCTATTCTTCCCCCGTCTTGCACATTCGTTTCCACAGATCGTGCGTTATTTTTTTATTTCGAGGACGAAATTCTTATAAGTTGGGTAGGATGTAAAACCCCCAAATTTTGTGAATTTTTTTTATTATTATTTTTGGCTTAAATTGAATTTTACTGTTTTTATGAAATGTAAATTTATTTGTGTTTTTATATATTTTTTTATAATATTAATGATAGATTTTACATGAAAATTTTCATCCTACAAATATGTGCGAGATATTCATTTATGTATATATTATGAGGGTTAGAGATTATTTGGTCAAAGGTTTTATTGAATTAATATAAAGGATATTTCTTATATAATAAATACAAATTTTTCCTTGGTATATAATATATGCCTATAATCTTTTTTAAAATTATTTTAATATTTTTATACTAGAATGTTTATGATTAATATTAATATAGAAGTGTATTAATGTTTTTATAGGAATATTTTTATATGATGACTCATATTATAGATATGTAGATATATGCATATAAGCATATATCAAATATAGTTAGTAAATGTAGATATTTTTATACATTTTTTAATATATTTTTGACATATTTTATGCTACTTTGGGCATTTAGTAATCTATATATATATATATATATATAAAAAATATGTATATACATAGATATATATGTTTATATATATAATAATGGAAAAAAAGGGAGCTGTGGTGGTCGGCCCAAGGACCGACCACAGCACCCCAACTGGCACACCCTTAGTTGCAAACCACCTTCCTTTAGCTTTTAGGAAGTAAGTAAAAAAAAATTTTTAATTACGTGAACAGTGCGGGGGTGGAGGGGGGCACTGTAGCTCATCCCTTCCAAAGCCGAGCCGCGCCCCCATCTGCGCTACTGTGTAATAGTTTTATTTGTTAAACTTTCGGATTTTAAACCCAATCAAATCTTGATCAAATCTTCCAAATTCAAATCCTATTAAATCCCTATCCTATTCTCCTCCGATCAGATCAAATCCCTCTCCAAATTGAATTTTAATTCTTGTATAAATCCAAGGGGAGGATCGGCGTATATATATCGAGAAATTTCTACGGGTTCTTGGAAAACACTACGAGAGAACCTCTCGTGAAACCAAACTCCTGATCCCAGAGTCACCTCCAACCTTGGCGCACCACCCCTGCCACCAGCAACCGCCGCCGGCGCCGTCAACCACCGCGCAGTCGCCGAAAGACCCAGTAGGAACAGGGTCCCCTGTTCAGAGTCGAGCACTCAGGTACCCATATTCGTACACCAATTTCTTCATCTCTACTTCACAAAAATTTGATCTATAAACTCGTAGAGGAAGCCTGCATGACCCCCTTCGATCCCCTCCCAGTAGAGGAGATCCTAAAGCAATGATCGGTTCGAGCAATTTCTTCAAAAATCCCGAAAAAGTTTTGGTTTCAGGAATTTGCAACAGAGCGAAATAGTCCCAAACCCTCAACTTTGGAGGCCGATTGCGGTCCATCCAAATAAATTCTTAGTATACATCCTAAATAAGAATTTGTTACAACCTAACCATGTATAACCCCTTTCAAATAGTTTTATTTTTAGACAAGTAGTTTCTGTTTAAATTATATTCCAAAATCCCAAAAAATCAGTTTTCTAAAACTTAAAAAAATCCCGGTACGAGGTACGTCCCGACAAACCGGACGACCCCGTCGCAAACCGGAAGCATCGAAAGGTGCGTATTGACTTTGTGGACGTGTGGGCTTTGACGGAATTTGAATTGGTCGCGTGTGCGCGACGAATTTGACCCGTATCCGTCGAAGAACGTCGTATCGGCCTATTTCGAAATTTTCTAATTACTTTATGCACACTCGTCAAACAGTGACGAAACTTGCGCCATTGGACTCGAAATATTTTTCTGGTCCTGCATGCCAAGTTTGGTCCGATTCTGAGAAGGTTGATCGGAACGTCAAAATTGGCGGGCCCGCGACCCACTCAAACGGGCGAATTTGTGCACAGCTCATCGGAATCCAAAATTGGACATACCGTTGGGTTCATCTCATTAAAACAAATTTGCAGACATGTAGTTTGACGACTTTAGAGACCGTAGGTTCTGGCACGCATTTCGGTGTAAAGCGGGTCCAACGACGGACATCGTTTTGACCCGAAATTACGATTTTGCCTCTGTTCCGGAATTGGACTTTTGGACAGGCATTTCCTAGGTATATCTTCTTCACCGAGAACATTTTTGATGTTTGTTTCAGCATCCGGAAATGTTTGCGGAGGTTCCACTCTTGTAGCTTCTTCTCACTTGTCGATTTCATCTACTGGACGTCGTCAAAACACCTTCCAACCACCAGACAAGTATACCTTGCTATATTTACTGTCATATTATTTATTTTCAGCATTTATTTACTTTGTTTCATATTTTTATAAACTGTGCGTCCAAGCCACACTTGGGTGCAAGCGACTTTATCAGTCGTTTCTTGTTTTATTTTATTTGTTGCATGTCGACTTAGTTGTAGTGGTCTACCTTTCTATTGTGGGATATTCTTATATCTCCTTTGGCCATGACACCTACACTACACGGTTTGATACATGTTGCTAGGGGCACGGCTTGCATATTGACTGGCCATCTTTATGTAAGAAGTCGTGTGACGGATAGATGATCGTAACTGCTATGACTAGGGTTTTAGAGACTCAAGCAGTTACAAAACTGGACGAGTCATGGGCATGACTTGGACAGTGGGGAACATTGGGGGAGGACAGTCGCTAGTGCATATGGAAAGCCAAACAGGTAAACCACAGTCTCCGGATGGAACTGTGGCGATATATTTGCAGATGCCCTCTAACGTTTTAGACGTTACGGACGGATACAGATGACTGGATGCCAGTTACGTACACATAGCCTAAATCCCACCCATGTGCATGAAAGTTGTCCTCTAAATTGCACAATAGATGGTTAGAATTCCCTTTACATATTGGTGTCTAGGAGAGTCTTGCATATTATTATTATTATTATTATTCTGACAGTTCATATTAGCATGTTCTTCCTGTATCTTGTTACGTCCCTCTGAGGACCTGGTGATCTCTCCAGGTATAGACGACGAGCAGTATCCCGAGGAGTATAGTTCTGGACTAGACTCTTCATTTGCAGCTGAGGAGGTCTCGCCTTCGGAGCCTATTTGATTCTATTCTTAGTTGATGGACTTATGTAGTTGATACTCTTTTTCATATTCATTTCAGTTGATTTCTTTTCAGTAGTTCGGTAGTAGATTTGTTTTCGCCCGACAGATATTTTTCTTTATTTTGAGTTGAGACATTTGGTTTATTATTTCTCTTATTTATCACTGTGGATGAGATATAGATACTGCCTATGACCATGTTATATTGTTATGAGCTGGAGCTCTTTTATTACAGCTTATGTGTGTACACGTAGATTCCATATATTGGAGTAGTCTGCGTATGCATACAGCTGGCATGTACGTATTTTCTAGTCCTACGTATATTGGGACTGGGGCGTTACAAAATCCTCAATCAAATGACACGATTTCAAATTTGAAATTTTCTTCAACAATCGTTTCCATTTCTTCCAAATATTTTAAAGCAGAATTTCAATATCATTACTTCAAACTTGAAATTTAAAATTTCATGAACTTATTAATGGTGAACCATACAACCCAATTTAAAATATTAGGAGTTTACCAAGCTTTATCAATCGCCCTCATAAATCTTACAGCAGTAAAAAATAAAAATTCTTTTCAACTATCTTTATATCTCTTCAAGGATATATAGCTATAATTCACTGAATCATAAATATTTTTCAAAGACCTTCAAAAATCAAAACTCAAAATTAATTCAATTTTCTTTCTCAATTGTATATTGATTCAACTATCCTTTTTGTAGATCCAAATACAGTTCTAACAATCCTTCGAAGTTATTAATGTTGCTACTACCCAACTTGGAATTAACTAATCCCTAAGTTCATACTTCTTGAAAATATGGTCCCTCTTATCCTCATATCTTTATAACTCAAATAGGATCTCAATGCATACTAGTTGTCAATATTATCTTTCTAGCCATGTGGTTGACCTATGAGCATATATTAGTATAGTCATCTTTCTATCAAGTGTGAAAATAAGGATTACGGTAGAAAGAGCTCAAGCAAGATGTAGATCAATGAAGTTGAACAAGTGATTCGAAAAATTTAGTCAATAAAGCGGGTCAAGCAGGTGGATGAGATCCTATACTCTAATCCTATATTGCAGGCCCGTTTGGTACAGTCATGTAACCGAAACGGCAAACTTGACTTGCATGGGCCACCACAAAAATATGTAACGCCCTAATCCCAAAATACTGGGGACTAGATACGTATCATGCCAGCTGTGTACATACGAGTAAATGAAAGGCTCATATGTATACATAAGCTGTAAAATGTAGAAAGCCATGCTTCAACTAAATCTCATCCACAAATATGAAGTTTTAATGATATAAGCAAATAGTCATTTGGACAAACGTTGGACGGAGACATATCCACTACCAACAAGTTTAAATAAGAAAGAAATATACAAATAACTGATTTGGTCAAACGAAGCAAATGACGAGTCCAAGGGAAATTATCATGACGGAATAGAGCGCAAGTCATGGCCTTAGCTAGAGCACCTGCAGAAAATCACAAAACACACTTAAAGAAATCACCAGGTCCTCAGAGGGACGTAACAAGATACAGAAAGAACATGCCATTATAATGTTGGGAACGAAGTACGAAAACCGTTCCTCCAAACCAGAAAGTTCTGCGAGAGAACCGAGCAAAAGCACACAAACCAAAAATGTCAAACACAATCGCAGACACAAAGATTTTTGACGTAGAAAACCCTTACGGGAAAAATCACGGGACGATCGGAGTCCAATCTTGAAAAAACCTCCACTAATGGAATAAAGAGAATACACCCTCTACAACCTCCTTCCGATCCAACACAGATCACAACAACTCACTTGAAAGAAATTTTTTTTTGATTGCGGACTCCGAAAAACAAGAGATGCCAAAAAATTATTCGAAGCAATCTATCCTTCATGATAGTCCTTAATCCTCTCTCTCTCTCTCTCTCTCTCAAAGATTGTAAAGCACTCTTGTTTTGAGATGAGATTACAACTAGCATGCATCACCCTTTTATAAGCCCTTGGTAATCCATACATGGAAGGCTAATATATATGAAAACTTTCAATATGCATCAATCATATATTTAATAAAAATCCAATCATAATTGGCTTGCCATAATTGGAAACCAAAGTATATGGAAAGCTACTATATGAAGGGTCCAATCATAAATATATGATCAAAGTAAATATGGAAATCCAATCATATATTTTCTTACCATATATGTTCCAAAATAGGATCCATGCACTCCCCGAGCTTCTCCGACACACGGATGGCGCTCGTCGCTCTCTGGGGTATTCTCCACATAGGTTGGGAACCCCACCCACTCCAACAAATCTCTTCCTTCACAACTAGATGGAGGAATTCATCATCCCGAGATCTGCCTGCAGTACTCAAACTTCCCCCTTAGTAGAACCTTCGTGAACATGTCCGCTCCATTGTCATCAGTATGGACCTTCTCAAGCATCGCGTCCTTCTTCTCAACCACATCCCATATCTAATGATACCGATTCTCGATGTGCTTGGACCGGCTATGAAAGGTCTGATTCTTCACAAGGTGAATAGAACTCTGATTGTCGCAAAGTAAAGTATACTACACTTGCTTCAGCCCTATTTCCTGTAACAGCTTTTTCATCCACAGTAACTCCTTGCAAGCCTCAGTCACCGTAATGTACTCTGCCTCTGTCGTCGATAAGATAACACACTTCTGCAATCGCGACTGACACGATACTACTCCTCCAACAAATATCATCATATAGCCCGAAGTCGATCGTCTCGTGTCTACATCTCCAGCCATATCAGCGTCGGTATACCCAACCAGCTTCGGCTCGTCACCACCAAAAAAAAATTTCCAATCGGCAGTGCCCTGAAGGTATCGTAGAATCTACTTGACCGTACTCTAATGTACCCTTCCAGAATTTGAAAGATACCTGTTAACTGTGCCAATTGCATAAGCAATGTCTGGCCTCGTACACACCATAGCATACATAAGACTTCCCATAGCTTAGATATATGGAACCCGCTCTATATCTTCTTTTTCGTCCTCGGTAGATAGACAATGCTCCTCAGTGAACTTAAAGTGAGCCGCAAGGGGGCAACTCACTTTTTTCGACCCGTCCATCCCGAAACGCTGAAGTACCTGGTGAATGTACTTTTTTTGGGACAAGTGTAGCAGCTTGGACTCTCTCTCTCGGCTGATCTCTATCCCAAGAATAGTCTTTGCTGCACCCAAATCCTTCATAGAGAAGGCCACGCCCAGTTGGCGCTTCAACTCTGCTATCCTAGTGGCATTCTGACCCACTAATAGCATGCCATCAACATAGAGAAATAAAATAATAAAATCATCCTCGACAAAATACCTCACAAATATATAGTGATCCGACGTCGTCCGTGCATAGCCATGCTCTCCCATAAACGACTCGAACTTCCTGTACCACTGCCTCAGAGCCTACTTCAGACCATGCAAGCTATTCCTCAACCGGCAGACCAAATATGACTTGCCCTTCTCACAGAATCCCACTGGCTGCTCCATGTATAACTCCTCCTCAAGATCACCGTGGAGGAATACCGTCTTTTCGTCCATCTGCTCGACCTCTAAGTTGAAACTGGCTGCCAATGCTAGCACCACCCGAATAGACGACTGTTTGATGACTAGCGAAAAGATCTCATCATAATCCATGCCTTTCGCCTTTAACTAGCCTCGCTTTGTATCGAGGGCGAGTAGTATCATCTGTCTGCTTCACTCTAACACCCATCGATTCTTCAAAGTCGTCTTGCCCTTTGGCAACCGTACCAGTTCATAAGTGGAATTGGCGTGTAAGAAACTCATCTCCTCCTGCATAGCCTCCATCCACTCCTGCCTGTGTTCGTCTTCCATAGCCTCTGCAAAACTTTCGGGCTCTCCCCCGTCAGTCAATAGCACATACTCACCCGGTGAGTATCTCGTAGATGGTCGAAGCTCTCTGTCGCTCCTTCTCAGTGGAGCCACTGGTGCTGGCTGTATACCAACAGCCTCCTCCTCTTCAGAAATTGCCTCTCCGGCATGCTCATCCTCTTGAGGGATACCCTGACCACCATCAGCAGGATGATAATCAAGGTTGGGAGCAACTCCATGTACTGGCTCTCCCATAATTGGATCCTCTGTGATGTCCTCTGGAAACTGCTCGAAGCAAAATGACTCTAACTCAGGCAATTCCTCCGCCTCAGAAGGCATATCGGAATCCTGAGTGTTGGTTATGGTCTGATCCTCGATGAATACCACGTCCCTGTTTCTGTAGAGCTTTCTTCCCACCGGGTCGTAGAGTCTATAGCCAAACTCATCCCGACCGTAGCCGACAAAGATGCATCGCCTCGTCTTAGGCTCAAGTTTGGGCCTCTCGTCCTTCGGTACATGCACGAAAGCCTTACAGCCAAACACTCGCAGGTGATTGTATGACGGCTCTTTGCCCTACCATACTTTATCAGGCACATCACCCTGCAAAGGAGCACTAGTGTTGTATCCTTTTCTCAGGCCAAACACTTTTGAAAGCAAACACCGTACCCTCTCCATCAGTGTCCTGTTCGTGCGCTCTGCTACACCATTAAGCTGAGGTGTCTTGGGCGGAGTCTTCTAGTGTCGTATCCCTTTTTCTCTGCAATAAGCATCAAAGGGACCAATGTATTCGTCGCCGTTGTCGGACCGAACACATAATAACTTCTTGCCCGTCTCTCTTTCAACAGAGGCCTGAAACTCTTTAAAAGTAGGCAGCACCTGATCCTTGGTCTTTAAGGTATAGACCCAAACCTTCCTGGAACAGTCATCAATAAAAGTTATAAAGTAAGATGTACCACCAATAGATTCTACCTTCATAGGACCGCAGACATCTGAGTGAATCAACTCGAGCAACGCCGGCTTCCTTGAACTTGGGTGACTTTGGAAAGACACCCTATTTTGCTTCTCAGCTAAGCAGTGCGTGCACTTCTCCAACTTTGTAGACTTGAGCCCTAGAATCACCTTCCTGTTCACCAAGTAGCTCATCCCTTTTTCATTGATATGGCCGAGCCGCCTGTGCCACAACTCGGTAGATGCATCACTGACGGCGTTCACCTCCTGTGCTCCCAGTACGCTCCCCTCCATATAGTAGAGACCGAACTTCTTGCTTCCTCTGGCAATCACCATCGAACCTCTGGAAAGCTTCCACTGACTATTCCCAAAGAGACTGAAGAATCCCTCGTCATCCAACCTTCCAACCGATACCAGGTTGAAACGGATGTCAGGGACATGACGAACATCTTTGAGAACAAGAACTGCACCCGTTTTCGTTCTCAAATGCACATCTCCAACGGCAATCGCCTTCGACATATCTCCATTGCCCATCTTCAACACTCCACAGTCGTCTGTCGTGTAAGTGTCAAATAGTGCCATGTTGTGAGATACGTGCGCTGAAGCCCCTGAGTCCACCAGCCAAGAATTGTCATCGCAGGCGAGGTTTATGATAACCTCATCACCTACGACGATCACATCGCCTCCATGTATCGAGACCGCCATTGTAGTGTTCTCATCTTGCTTCCCCTTGTCGCCCTTCTTCTCTCTCTTCTAAACGAAACAGTTTCGTTTGATGTGGCCCTTCTTGCCACAGTGGTAATACTTCGAGTCCTCGTACCAACCCTTGGACTTCCCCCTGCTCTTGTCTCTACCACCACCTGGAACCCTGCTTTTGCCCCTTCCGTGGCTCTCTGAAACCAATGCCTCTGAGTGGTGGGATACAGATGAAGTGCCCTGAGAACGTCTCCGCATCTCTTCATTCAGCACCCCGCTCTTGGCAAACTCCAGACTGACCACGCCTTCTGGAGCAGAAGCGATCATAGATACTCGTACGGTCTCTCACGAGTCTGGCAATGTACATAGCAACCAAAGTCCTTGAACCTCGTCGTCGAACTTGACCCCTATCGAGGATAGCTGGTCCACCACGCCCTGGAATGCACTCAAGTGATCCGTAATGGATGCACCATCTTTGTACCACAGACCCATCATCATCCGGATCAGAAACAGTTTATTTACCCCGGTCTTTTTTGCGTACAAAGATTCCAGCTTCTCCCACAATGTCTTCGTGTGCTCAATATTGGCAACGTGGTTGTACACGTTCTCGTCAACGAACTACCGCATGTACCCATACACCTGTATATGCTTCAAGTTCCAATCCTCATTGAATTTGTCACTGGGCTTCTCGGATACAAATAGTGGAAGATGCAACTTCTTGACGAACAACAAATCCTTCATCTTGCTCAGCCAATAATGGTAGTTGGTACCGTTTAGGTTCACCATGTGCACCGACTTCGCGTCCATCTTTGCTTCCTGGTTTGACTGTCAACTCCTGACACTTCTTTGAACCCAAAGCTCTGATACCACTCTGTTGGGAACGAAGCGCGGAAACTGTTCTCCCAAACCAGAAAGTCCTGCGAGAGAACCGAGCAAAAGCACACAAACCAAAAATGCCAAACACAATCGTAGACACAAAGATTTTTGACGTGGAAAACCTTTATAGGAAAAACCACGGGACGATCGGAGTCCAACCCTGAAAAACCTCCACTAATGGAATAAAGAGAATACACCCTCTACAAGCTCCTCCCGATCCAACACAGATCACCACAACTCACTTGAAAGAAAAAAAAATTTATTGCGGACTCCGAAGAACAAGAGATGCCAAAAAATTATTCGAAGCAATCTCTCCTTCACAATAGTCCTTAATCCTCTCTCTCTCTTTTAAAGATTGTAAAGCACTCTTGTTTTGAGATGAGATTACAAGTAGCATGCATCACCCTTTTATAAGCCCTTGGTAATCCATACATGGAAGGCTAATATATATGGAAACTTCCAATATGCATCAATCATATATTTAATAAAAATCTAATCATAATTGGCTTGCCATAATTGGAAACCCAATTATATGGAAAGCTACTATATGAAGGGTCCAATCATAAATATAAGATCAAAGTAAATATGAAAATCCAATCATATATTTCCTTACCATATATGTTCCAAAATAGGATCCATGCACTCCCCGAGCTTCTCCGACACACAGATGGCGCTCGTCGCTCTCCGGAGTATTCTCCACATAGGTTGGGAACCCCACCCACTCCAACATATAACTGCAAATATAAACACTATAAAACTACAACACAACTGGTCCCTAACCATCTAAGTGATATACACTTTGAGGACAATGTTCTACACAGGGGCTGTAACGGATTCACGCAAGCAAGTAATAAAGAGTGGCCAACTAGTAGCGCTCATCCGAGACACTATCGGCCGGGTAACATATAGCGCTCATCCGAGACACTATCTCCCAAATGTGTGTAAAATTAAGTAAATGTAGCCCCTACGCTAGTAGCTGTCCCCTCCTCCCAATGATACTATACATGTATCGTAACCACGACACATGCACACGTGTCGTTTCCACCACACTATTTTATAATAGATAACTGTCAAGTCTTCTAACATGCATCTATTAATATTTATTCCTACGCATGCGTACGGGTGATCAGCCAACACGCAAGTGACCACTAAATGATACTCACAACTCACACACAACTCGTGATACAATCGTGACAAAGTTAATGACATGCACTCTATTGACGGAAGTCTCTTAACTCTAGGTCCACAAGCAAGAAGAAAAATAAATAACTGGAATAAAAGTGAGGAAAATAATAGTAGAATATAATAAGATACAACTAAATATAAGCAGTAAATATGGCAAGGTATCTTGCCTGGTGTGTCGCCTGGCGTGGTGCGATGATCCGACAAGTCATGTTGGTCCAATAGTCAAGGTCGATAGACGGGGGCCTAAGTCGCAAGAAAATAGGTAGGCACTATTAGTCACGATCAGGATGGACAGATAGTGCAAGTTTGCGAAGAAAAATTATTTATACTATTTCTAGTATTTATTTATAATACTAAAAATATCTATAGGTTAAGTATTTTACGTATATAATTTGGAATTTACATCGTATTCGTCAAAATACTTTTTAGGGTAAAAACTCTAAGTTGTAAAATATGATTTAGGTAGAAACTATATTTCAAAAACTAGAATATATTTTTGTTAACTTATTTGAAAATATTACTAACTTGTTTAGACCAAAAATTATACTTGTCAAATATATATATATATATATATATATATATATATATATATATATATATATATATATATAATATATATATATATATCGAGAAAATATTTTAGTGTTTTAAAAAAAAAACTAACTTTTGAAACTAGCTAGATAATAATTGTATGCTTTCTAAAATAATACTGCAAATAATAATATTATTAAAACAACAAATAATTATAATGATAATAATAATTCTGATAGAATAATAACAATAATAGTAATAATAATAATAACAGTAATAATAATACTACTACTAATAATAATAATAATAATAATAATACTAATAATAATAATATATATCAAATTTTTGTAAACTATACTTCATTAATCCAAAATATTTAATATAGTAATTTTTTTTGGCCCATGGAGGCCCGGCCTAACCCAGCAGCTACTGCTGCTCATCTTCCATTAATAAGTTGAGGACTTTTGAGTGAGAGAGAGAGAGAAAAAAATGGAGGAGTCTCAAAGAGGGGTCATGTGCGGGAGGTTCACGGTGCTGGGCTCCGGTGCCTGGGGCTCGAGGCAAGTGGCACGCCGGGCGGAATGGAGGCTGCGGTGGCACAAAAATTTTGGCGGAGGCGGGAAGAGACGCTTGCACCGCGGAGCGCCAGGGGTCGCCGTTCCAGATCTAGCGCGAGGAGGGGGCGGTGCCGACTCGCGGCCGGAGCTGAGGGCAGCGACACGACGGACCTTCTAGGTCGAAGGCACAACGGTGGGGGTTTCACTGCGTTAATAGTGGTTGGGTTGGTTTGGGGTTGCCGATGTCGAGGAGGAGTGAATGGTGATGGATCGTGGCGGTGATGGTGAGGGTGATGGTTGTTGTACGGGTTTGATGGCAGCAGGGTGGCGGTGGCAGTTTGTGATGTTGGTGGTGACGGGATGGTGGTCGATGGCTGAGTCTTGGCCACCGGTGGTGGAGCGGCGGGTATGAGGGTGGCCGGTTTTTGACAGATGGTGGTGAGTCCCCTGGGGCGGGGGAGTTGTCGGGAAGAGCGGCGGTGTGGTGTTGATTTGTCGGGGTTGTGTCCGACACATAAATGTATATGTAAAAATGGAATAAGATCGGCACAGACACAATGCACGTATTTTAGCTGTGATGGAGAAATTGGATTTGTGGAAAAAGAGCATTTCCTTATATAGGAGGTGGAGGACCCAGTTGGATATAGATTAGGATAGTTTAAATCCCCAATTAGATATTAACCTATTTAATTTAAAAAAATAATTGGATCAAATCCAATCCAATATTGATACATTATATCTTTAATAAGATAAAGTCAATAAAATCTTTTCAAATTTTAATCATCATAATTAATCAAATTTAAACCAAAACACTAATTTAAAAATACTTTTTCGAATAATAAAATATTAATATTAACTAATTTTGAAAATAGCATTATATATGAATAATAAAAAAATTTATGCTCCTCATATGTAATAAATATTAGCATAAAACATGGTTTTCAAATTACTACTTATATAACATTTTTATGATGTAAAATAGGTTTTGGAAATTCCAAATGCGACGCATTTTACAACTTTAAGTAATCGAAAATATTTATTATTTATTATTTGAAAAACTAAGCTTTTTTTTTAAAATAAAATATTTTTACAAAAATATATACCTCGCACATATTCGCACTTGACGAGACATACGAAAATGCGAACTTATACGCGACGTCCCATACGACAAATTCATACACGACGTATAATATGACTATGCGACGTACAAATACCAAGTAAAAATTTTAAATACTCAATTTATATTAAAGTAGAAATTTAGGTGGTTTACACTCTCAAACCCACTCCGATCTCTCCGCTCTCTCCTCCCGTCATCCTCTCTCCTTCTCCCCCTCTTTCCTAAAGAGGACAGCAGCCCCCTTAGTTTATTTTTCTTTGTTTTGTTTGTTTTTGTGTTTTTTGTTTAGATTTGCTTATTATTTGTTGTCTTCTTCTGTTTAGTATCTATTATTATTATTATTATTATTATTATTATTATTATTATTATTATTATTATTATTATTATATTTACTATTTTTTATATAATGTAATAACAACAGTAACTGTTGTTGCTTCCTTTAATTTTCTTATTTATTTTATAATTTTTTTTCATTCTATTTAGTTTATGTTAATATTTGTGTATTTGTATCTAAAGATCAATGCATAAGAGTATATGTATATTATTTGCTATACTTATGATTGGTATTGTAACCTTACTAGTATTAATCTTGTTATTAGTATATATACCATAAAAATAAATCTCTAAAATCTATATTATTGTTTAAAATATAGCTTTAGAATATATATAAGCAAAGTTGTTTTAGCCATAAAAATGATTTCTCTATTTTCAAGTATTTTGCCTAAAAATACAGTGATCAAATAAAAGCGGTTTCCAAATTTCATATATATTTTCAAGTGTTTGTATAAAATATTTTTAGTAAAGTAAGTTACAGTTTGACATAAAACTATATACTACTTATAAAATGTTTTGGGATGATAAAATAACGTTTTCAAGGATTATAAATAGTTTCTAAAATTGTATATATTTTATTTATCTAAAAATTCCTTCGACTATCCTTCTGCCGTGACTAATCCCATTCCCTCGTCAATTCTATACGTCCTATCGCCCTAACTAATTTAACCCTTCTGGACCCAATGGAATTGTCCGTGCCACCAGTAGAGGTCACCTTGTGTAGTTGTTACTGAAGTCGCGGTTCGTGCCACATTGATCATTGCAGTACACCAGGCGTCCTACCAGGCAAGACACCTTGCCTTTACTGTTTAATTTCTTGCTCAATATCATGCATGTTTATTTCTTATAAGTTGTTCTTTCAAAATCATATGTAGTTGCAAATTATTATACTTTAGTTTTCTTTATGCATTTGGCCTAGAGTTAAGGGACCACCTTTGTTTGTGCCGTATTCATTGGCCCGACACCTGTGTGCCACGATGTCACGTATCTCATACAGATTCGGACTTGCGTACCGACCGTACATCGGTGCGTACAGGACGAGCGTTAGGATATAACTGCTAATATAATTGCCTAAAAGACTTAGCGGTTATTAGAAAGATCATGGTGTGGATTCAGCACGAATAGTGCATGGGGAGGGGGAAGACAGTTATTAGGCGCATGGGCTTTCACACATTTACTTTTTTCTAGCTGCCATTAGTGACTCAGCCGAGAGCTAGCGTGCCGTACATTTATTTACTTTTCTCTAGATGCCACTAGTGCCTCGGTTGAAACACAAATGTGCCGTACATTTACTTTCCTCTAGCTGCCATTAGTGACTCACCCGAGAGACTAGTGTGCCGTACATTTATTTATTTACCTCTAGATTCCACTAGTACCTCGGTTGAAATACTAACGCACCGTGTTTCTAGTCTCGGAAGCCCTTGTGTGGAACGTTGTCTTCAAAATACATTTTTACATAGAATGGTTAAGGACCTTTATCTGTTTAGTCATATATACTTTCTGTTGAGCTTTTATTATTCAGTTTAGGGCATGATATTATGTGTCTTGTTACGTCCCTCTGAGGACCTGGTTATCTCTCCAGGTGTGTTCATGTCTTCCGCAGGTATTCTAGCCGAGGTCGTGATCTTCTCCATTTATTCGAAGATGACGCGTCTTGGATCTATCTTGCTACCTTCGTCGATACTTTTGTATATCATGTACATCTTCTCTTATTTTGTTGGTAGTGGATGTGTCTCCATCCAACATATTATACCAAAATAATTCATTATATGATATCTTTTATTCCTTTATTTTGTGGATGAGATTAGTTAGTTGTGGTTTACTGCATTTTACAGCTTATGTATACATACAAGGCCCATGTACTTCGTATGTATACAGCTGGCATGTCTACGTACTTAGTCCTACGTATTTTGGGACTGGGGCGTTATATGTTTTTGTGGTGGCCCATGCAGGTCAAGATAAATTGTTTGGTTACTTTACCGTACCAAGCAAGCCTGCGTATAGGATTAGAGTCTAGGATCTCATCCACATACTTGACCTCTTTTCTAGATTTTATCTACCGTTTGACTCATCGATTTCATCTTGCTTGATTTCTTCTATCATTATTCTTATCTCTCCTTCGTGCTTGCTAGAAGTTAGAACGGTGACCCCTACTAATTAGGCATATTTTTTTTGTCCCAAAATACCATTAGTTTAATTCTTTTAAGTTGGGTAGAATGTCGTATGACCTAGCAATCCTTTTGTCCTTGTGACCGATATTAGTAAGTTCACTTAGGTTCTAGAATTTAGAGAACCCTAACCCATCTAGTCAACCAAGGACTTGGACAAGAAGACTATAGGACGACCGTATAGAGACCAACACAGGATATAACTTAGAGTCTTAAGGAGTTTGAATTGATTCTACTTTATTTCAATCTTAATCTAACGTGCCTATATTTTTACTATGTAGACTAATGATACTAATGTAACCTAGTTTTTGCAAGCTCAATTCTTTATCAAGTTTGTTCATGACATATGTTATTGGAGGCCTCCACTAACATATTGTCTACTCAGAACCGGTGTATGATGGTCTGATCAACCTAGTGTACTTTGGTTCATTTTTATTTATTGTTCTACGTAGGCGGGGACATAGCTAAACTTGTCCTCTAGAGTCCCATTCGCGACTGCCTTGGCAACTCCTTTTGAATTATTCGGTCGCCTTTGAACCATGTATTCGTATTCGATAACGCATCCTTCGAACTCTATATTACTTTCGCCATCACCTATTTTAGAAGGACGAAGGCGTTATACTAGAACTTCCTCTAGCCTTCCTATCGACTATGACCATTATCACTCGATGCTGCTATATCTTCATCCTAAACTACTCGTCCTTTTCTCGACCCTATCATGACCTTCTAATCGCTTAATTTAGGAGTGAATCTAATTCGTTCTTTTAATCGTGCCCTCAACCTACTCTCAAGAAACCATAACTTTAAGTTCTCTAATTTATTTTCTCTTATTACCATAATATTCTTTATTGCCTGTTATCTTGTTTTAACCTTAACCCTTACTCATTTTCCTTCTTGCGCTAACCCATGATTATCCATGCCATTATTGAAATCGTGATTTCCTAATGCACGTTTTGTTGAACGTTGTGAATGATTGTTCCTCACCAATACCCCCTTGTGCCTTCTCACCCCCTACAAATTCGTAATTTCGAGGACGAAATTCTTTTAAGTTGGGTAGAATGTAAAACCCCTAAATTTCTACTATATTTTTTTATAAAAATTTGGTACCGATTATTATTTTGTATTTGTACGTCGCGTAGTTGTATTGTACGTCGTGCGCAAAATTTTATTTTTCGTAATTGCTCGACGAGTGCGAATATGTGCGAGCGTACATATTTTTTAGAAATTTTTTTTTCTATTTTTATAGTTCAAAATAATATATATAATAATTATTTGTATTTGTATTTTACCTAAAGTTGTGAAAAGTATCATATCGGGATGGCAAAAACTTATTACTTTTATTTATTTATAAAAGGATATCTTATTTAATAGTGGTAATTTAGAAAACTATTTTTATGCAAATATTCCTTGCATATGAGGTACATGAATTTGAATTCATATATATAATTTCATTTTCGAAATTTATTAATATTAATATTTTATTATTCAAAAAGATATTTAAAAATATTTATTATTTTTGAAATTATTATTATTAGTATTTTTGGAAAATATATTTTGAAATTATTTTGGCAAATTAAATCTTTGATTAGATTTTATGGATTTGATTTAATAGTTTAAATTTAAAGATAGAATTTATATTTAAATTGAGTTTAGATTATCTAGATTTAAATTGGAATTGGAATTGGATTGTTGTTGATTAAATTTATTTAAATTTGATTTAAATTAATATGCGATTTATCTATGCGAGATTTAAAACCCCCTAGTCCTTATCCTAATGAGATTCTCACCTCCTATAAAAGGAGAGGTACTTGCCCACTTTTTTCATTATTCTCCACAACTATTCTTCCACAAATTTCTAACCCTAACTAATTGCCATCCATTGATTTTATCGTGCGTGCACCGTGTCCGTGTCCATATTCCTTTTCTTTTTTTTTTACAATTACATTTTGTTCCGCGTGTCCGACAAACCCGGACACGATCTCTTCTGTGTCTCGAAGGACACACAAATTCTTAAAATCCCAAATTTTCAAAAATCTCCCAATTCAGTAAACCCTAACCCTAAACCTAACCCTAATTCTAATCTGGTCGGATAAGACACTGCCACGACGACCTCCACCGTCGCCATGACCTGCAGCGACTCCTCCTCACCCGCACGAGCACCTACCACCACCTCCTCGACGATTCCTATCCAGAACCCTTCCTTGCCACGATACTGTCGTCCTCCCAACGACGAGCCCTCCGCGAGAGCTTCCCTTCTTCTTCGACCGTCCATCTTTCCGACGCTCGGAAGCCCCAAACACGCCACCACCATGAACATACCAAAGCAATCACCACCACCCTCATCTTTCCTGACCATCCACCGCACACCATTATCATCTCCGTCACCGTCGTAGCCACCGCGGCAACCGTCGTGGCGCGCCCAACCCACCACCACCAGAAAATAAAAAAGAAACAACACCACCACCAACGCTTACCTCCACCGGAGTCGAGCCTCCGCCATCTCACCGTGGAAGCGCCGGGAAACCACGCGTTCTGCGCCACCACCGTGCCAGGGATGTGCGGCCTTCGGCGCTGCTGACCAACCGTCGACGAACCACCGGCCGACGAGCTCCGCAGCCAGCAGTTTCCTCGCCGCCAGCGTGCCCTAGCCGTCGGCGCCCTCCACCGCGAGCCGTGTTGTGCATGCCTCTTCCGACGTCTGCCAGCCACAGGACCGGGCCACCGGCGAGCGCCGCACAGGCGCCGACCCATCCCCTCTCCTTTCCTCCCCTCCGGTGCCAGCCTCCGAGAGCCACGCCAGACCGTACACCCCTCCGCCGAGCTCTCCCGCTCTCTCCCTCTCAAACCCACTCCGCTCTCTCCATTCTCTCCTCCCGTCATCCTCTCTTCCTCTCCCCCTCTTTCCTAAAGAGAACAGCAGCCCCCTTAGTTTATTTTTCTTTGTTTTGTTTGTTTTTGTGTTTTTTGTTTAACTTTGCTTATTATTTGTTGTCTTCTTCTATTTATATCTATTATTATTATTATTATTATTATTATTATTATTATTATTATATTTACTATTTTTTTATATAATGTAATAACAGCAGTAACTGCTGTTGCTTCCTTTAATTTTGTTATTTATTTTATAATTTTTCTTTCATTCTATTTAGTTTATGTTAATATTTGTGTATTTTTATCTAAAGATCAATGCATAAGAGTATATGTATATTATTTGCTATACTTATGATTGGTATTGTAACCTTACTAGTATTAATCTTGTTATTAGTATATATACCGTAAAAATAAATCTCTAAAATCTATATTATTGTTTAAAATATAGCTTTACAATATATATAAGCAAAGTTGTTTTAGCCATAAAAATTATTTCTCTATTTTCAAGTATTTTGCCTAAAAATACAGTGATCAAATAAAAGCGGTTTCCAAATTTTATATCTATTTTCATGTGTTTGTATAAAATATTTTTACTAAAGTAAGTTACAGTTTTGACCTAAAACGATATACTACTTATAAAATGTTTTGGGATGATAAAATAACATTTTCAAGGATTATAAATAATATCTAAAATTGTATATATTTTATTTATCTAAAAATTCCTTCGACTATCCTTCTACCGTGACTAATCCCATTCCCTCGTCAATTCTATACGTCCTATCGCCCTACCTAATTTGACCCTTCTGGACCCAATGGAACTGTCCGTGCCACCAGCAGAGGTCACCTTGTGTAGTTGTTACCGAAGTCGCAGTTCATGCCACATTGATCATTGTAGTACACCAGGCGTCCTACCAGGCAAGACACCTTACCTTTACTGTTTAATTTCTTGCTCAATATCATGCATGTTTTATTTCTTATAAGTTGTTCTTTCAAAACCATATGTAGTTGCAAATTACTATACTTTAGTTTTCTTTATACATTTGGCCTAGAGTTAAGGGACCACCTTTGTTTGTGCCGTATTTATTGGCCCGACACCTGTGTGCCACGATGTCACGTTTCTCATATAGATTCGGACTTGTGTACCGACCGTACATCGGTGCGTACAGGACGAGCGTTAGGATATAACTGCTAATATAATTGCCTAGAAGATTTAGTGGTTATTAGAAAGTTCGTGGTGTGGATTCAGCACGAGTAGTACATGGGAAGGAGAAAGACAGTTATTAGGCGCAGGGACTTTCACACATTTACTTTTCTCTAGCTGCCATTAGTGACTCAGCCGAGAGCTAGTGTGTCGTGCATTTATTTACTTTTCTCTACATGCCACTAGTGCCTCGGTTGAAACACAAATGTGTCGTGCATTTACTTTCCTCTAGCTGCCGGTAGTGACTCACCCGAGAGACTAGTGTGCCGTACATTTATTTATTTTCCTCTAGATGCCACTAGTACCTCGGTTGAAACGCTAATGCATCGTGTTTCTAGTCTCGGAAGCCCTTGTGTGGAACGTTGTCTTCAAAATACATTTTCACATAGAATGGTTAAGGACCTTTATCTGTTTAGTCATATATACTTTCTATTAAGCTTTTATTATTCAGTTTAGGGCATGATATTAGGTGTCTTGTTATGTCCCTCTGAGGACCTGATTATCTCTCCAGGTGTGTTCATGTCTTCCGCAGGTATTCTAGCCGAGGTCGTGATCTTCTACATTTATTCGAGGATGACGCGTCTTGGATCTATCTTGCTACCTTCGTCGATACTTTTGTATATCATGTACATCTTCTCTTATTTTGTTGGTAGTGGATGTGTCTCCATCCAATATATTGTACCAAAACAATTCATTATATGATATCTTTTATTCCTTTATTTTGTGGATGAGATTAGTTAGTTGTGGTTTACTGCATTTTACAGCTTATGTATACATACAAGGCCCATGTTCTTTGTATGTATATAGCTGGCATGTCTACGTACTTAGTCCTACGTATTTTGGGACTGGGGCGTTACACATACAGTGCTTCAAAAGGGGCCATCTGGATACTGGCCTGAAAACTGTTGTTATAGGAGAACTCCACGAGATACAGGTGATCTTCCTACGAACCACCAAAGTCGAGAGTACATGACCGCAACATATCTTCAAGAGTCTGTGCGTTCTGACTGACCATCTGTCTACGGATGATAAGCTAAACTGAACTTGAGACGAGTCCCCAAGCTCTCTTGAAGACTCCGCCAAAAGTGCGATGTGAATCTTGAATCTCTGTCTGATATGATACTAACTGGCACTCCATGCAATCTGACAATTTGCCTGAGGTACATCTCTGCATCTGATCCGCCAACTGGCCAATTCTGAAAGGGAGAAAATGAGCTACCTTCATGAGTCTGTCAACTATAACCCAGATAGTATCTCTGCCAGCCTGGAATTTAGGTAACCCAGTTACAAAATCTATGGTAATGTGCTCCCATTTCCATTCTGGGATCGATAAAGGTTGAAGAAGTACAGCTGGTCTCTGATGTTCAGCTTTAACTTGTTGGCAAACTAAACATCGGAAGACAAACCGGGATATCTCCCTCTTCATGCCATTCCACCAGAAATGCTGACGGATATCACGATACATCTTCGTACCGCCGGAATGAATTGAATACTGTGAACTGTGAGCCTCTGCCATGATCTCCTGTCTAATATCACCACTGGGTACACAAAGATGCCTCCCATGTCGGAGTGTACCATCTTCGTGAATACATAACTCTACTCTCCGACCTGCTTCACACTCTGCTCTGAGCCGCTGAAGCTTGGAATCTGCTGATTGCGCCATCTTGATCCTCTCAACTATGCTGGACTGAACTTGCATGCTGGCCATCAATGCCACATTGGTAGGAAGAACTACTTCTATTCCCATCTTCTGAAGATCTAGTAACAATTCTGGTTGTACTGTTAGAAAATAAACTCCGGCTCTTCTGTTCAATGCATCTGCAACAACGTTGGCCTTTCCAGGATGATACTGCAAGTTGATGTCATAATCCACAAGTAGCTCTAGCCACCTTCTCTGACGCATGTTGAGATCCTTCTGGTTAAACACATACTTAAGACTCTTGTGGTCGGTGAAAATCTTCACCCGATCTCCATATAATAATGCCTCCAAAGCTTCAATACAAAAACTACTGCTGCTAATTCCAAGTCATGGGTAGGATAATTCCTCTCATGGTCACGAAGCTGACGTGACGCATAAGCGATTACCTTACCATTCTGCATCAAGACTCATCCCAATCCTCTGCCGGAAGCGTCACAATAAACTGAAAATCCTCTAGTCCCATCGGGAAGAGTAAGAATGGGGGCCATCATTAATCCTTGCTTCAACTTCTCAAATGAACTCTGACACTCTACTGTCCAAGCAAACTGTACATCCTTGCGGGTCAACTGAGTCATGGGCGCTGAAATCCGAGCAAAATCTGATACGAACTGCAAGTAATAGCCGGCCAATCCTAGAAAACTTCGAACTTCTGCGACGGTACTGGGAACTGGCCATGTCTCTATGGCCACTATCTTCTGGAGGTCCACTTCCACTCCACCTCTGGTGATGATGTGACCTAAGTACGAGATACGATCCAGCTAAAACTTACACTTACTGAACTTCGCATACAACTGGTGCTCTCTGAGAATCTGATGACCTACTCGAAGATGCTGCTCATGCTCTGCCTCATTCTTGCTATAGACTAAGATGTCGTCTATAAATACTATCACGAACTGGTCCAAATAGGGCATGAAGATACAATTCATGAGCTCCATGAATACGGCTGGCGTATTGGTTGCTCCAAATGGCATAACAATCAACTCCCAATGTCCATATCTAGATCTGAATGCTGGCTTCGGGATGTCTTGCTCTCTGACTCTGATCTAATGATACCCTGACCGCAAGTCAATCTTCGAGAATACTGTCCCTCCTTTGAGCTGATCAAATAAGTCATCTATCCTTGGGAGAGGATATCTGTTCTTGATTGTTACAGAGTTCAAGGTACGATAATCAACACATAATCTTGATGTACCATCCTTCTTTTTCATAAGAAGCATCGGGGCCCCCCAAGGTGATCCACTAGCACGAATGAATCCCTTGGTTCTGAGTTCTTCAATCATCTTGTACAAGATCTCCAACTCTGAAGGTGCCATCCGGTAGACTCTCTCTGACACTGGTGCCATCCCTGGAATCAAGTCGATGGTGAACTCTCTCTCTCTGGGGGCATGCCTGGAAGCTCTTCGGGAAATACATCAGGAAATTCTTCTACTACTCTAGGAAACTGAACTGCTACTGCTACTGCCATCCGCAACACTGGTGGAGAAGGTTCTACTTCGCCCCTGGAAAATGAAAACTCCGGTTCGCCGGGAATACCAAAAATAATCCTGCCAATATGGCAGTCTATTCTTGCGTATTGCTCCTTCAACCAATCCATTCCTAGGACCACATCATAATCGGCCATCAGAAATTCTATCAACATAGCGGAAAACTCTCTACCGCTAACTATGATTCGACACGAGAAAAATACTCTATCTACTCCCACAAGACCGTTACCAGTAAGTATATTGAGCCTTACTGATAATGACTCGGGCTCCAGTCCTATCCGGGTTGCGAATCGTGCAGACATAAATGAATGCGATGCACCTAAATTAAATAATACTGATGCTGGAAAAGAGTTGACAAGAATGGTACCTGCCACCACCTTACCTGATGCCAATTCTTCTGCTACGGTCAGAGCCATATCCTGACCTTGTCCTCTTGGTGCTGGTCCCCTCTACTGGTGACCTCTCTGCCAGTTCTGAATCTGAGATTGGGCAAACTGTTGAGCCTGAGGCGGCAATGGCCTCGGAGGCTGGTACTGCTGCTACACTGGTGCTGGACCCCTAACCGATGGACTGGTTAGGTTTGATGACGATGAACTGGCTCTATTCGGATAGGACCCTATCTTGTGATCCGGTGCCCCACAAGCCAAGCACAATTCCTGTGCTCTGCGACACTCTGATACTACATGTCCTGGCTTCCCACAATGAGTGCAGCCCATTGCGGAAGACTGCTTCTGCTTCTGTTGCTGAGGATACGCTGGCGTCGAGTGTAGAACCGACGAAACTGTGGTCGCCCTCCTAGGAGCTCCAATAGTCAAAGCTCTAGCTGTCGGGGCTGGTGCTGACGACTGGGACATCTGCCTATGAGACCTCTTCCGTCCTCCGCTTCTATCTACAATCCTCTGCGAGGTATACTCATGCCTCTTCGCTGTCTTGGCCCATTGGTCATAGTCAACCTGATTTTAATAATTGATCAAAACTCTGTCTGGATATACGAAGCTTGTTGGGACATCTCAGCTCCTTGGACATAAGCAAGATTGGATATTCACTCCGTTCAAGACTGAAGATCTGTTTGCCTACTTGAGTCTGTACTTCCTATACAATGTAATTTTTCATTTTATTTGAGTCTAGGAATATGTTGTACACCGAGTCGTACTGGCAAATAGGCTACTCCCAAATAGTTCAAAATGTTTTTAAAATGACCTATCAAAATGTTTACAAAAAGGTTTTCAAAAAGGTTTTCAAAAATCACCAAAAATCTTTTTTAAAAACCCTAACCTAACCCTGACAGAACTCGGCCAGAGTTCGGCCAGAGTTCGGTTGGTGGCCGTTTAATTTTTGAATTCTCTGGAACTTGGTCCTCCTGCAGTTGCGGATTTGACCGAGATTTGCTCATCGAGTTCTGCCCGAATTCTGCCCGAATTCTGACAGAGTTCTCCCTTTGGAATTCCTATAAATAGAGATGGATTTCGATCATTTCAATTCACTCATTCACTTTCAATCTTCTCTCTATCTAAAAAGCTTTCTGCCTTCCAAAGAGTTTTCTAGAGCTTTCATTTTCAGATCCCAAGCCAGTTACAATCCTCTAGTCGATTTGCCAGTGCGGTACGGTCTAGAAGTTTCTGAGAGATTGTAATCAGAAGGCTTGATTGAAGAATACCTCTTCACATTTGAAGTTGGACGAGTTCTTCGTATCAAAGCTCGTGTTGTAGAAGTTGCAAGGACTTCGTAAGAAAACTTACGGTTTTTCCTATAGTGGATTCAACTGGTAGCAAGAGTTCTACCGACTGGATTAGTCCTCAACAGAGGGATACCAGTATACATCGCTGTCTTTGCGTTTGCTTTCTGAACTCTGCCTTTACATTATTTTAACTGTAATTATATACTGTGATTGTGTTGCTAACATTTTTTATTTAGCATTATTCCGCTGCCAACTCTATTCACCCCCCTCTAGAGTATTACGCTTTACTATATCGTTCCTACAATTGGTATCAGAGCGGGTGTTACAGGTAAAGCGAGGTAACAGTGCTATTATTTATTAGATCACAGCACATCACATGGCTACTATGAAATTCACAAGTGAAGGTCAGGCCACAAACAGACCCCCTCTGTTTGATGGTACTAACTACACTTATTGGAAAACACGGATGAGTTTCTTCTTGAAATCTCTTGATTTTGACTTATGGGCTATTGTTCTTGATGGCTATCAGAAGCCACCTCGTATAAATGTCGAGGGAGTTTTGGTTGAAAAACCCCAAAGCAGTTATACAGAGGAAGAAAAAAAAAAGGCCAGTCTTGACGCACGTGCCATTAATGCTCTTTTTTGTGCCTTAGACAGAACAGAATTTAACAAGGTATCTACATGCACAACGGCAAATGGTGTGTGGAAGCTTCTCGAAAGTTACACATGAAGGCACGACTCAAGTCAAGGAGTCAAAAGTCAGCAGACTTACTCAAGAGTACGAGGCATTCAAAATGAAGCCAAATGAAACAGTCACACAAATGTTCGAGAGGTTCTTGGATATTGTAAACCCTTTGTCCTCCTTAGGCAAAGATTACAGTAACCACGAAAAGATTCGCAAACTCCTGCGAGCTCTCACCAAGAACTGGATTCCGAAGGCTACAGCTATCATTGAAGGAAACGACCTCACTACAATGTCACTTGAAGTACTCATGGGTAAACTACTCACTCATGAACTGGAGCTACAAGATTTTGAAGAACCTGCACCAAAGGAGAAGACTATCGTCCTCAAGGCTCAGCACAGAAAAGCTGCTGAAGATGACTCAGACAGTAGCGGATCTGACGCTGAAGATCAAGCTCTCCTAGCAAGGAAGTTCAAAAGATTCATAAGACATGAGAAGAGAGTCAAAGAGAACAATAGCAACAACTGGTACCAAGAAGATGCTGTCTGCTATGGCTGCAAGAAGAAGGGACATATGAAGAAGGACTGTCCCATCAACTCATCATCGAGCAAAAAGAACAACAGGTATGAAAAAGGCAACCTGAAAAGATCAACGTCTCGGAAATATGCCAACACCAGCATATGGCATGAGAGTGAAGCTAGCGACTCAGAAGATGAACATTCAGAGGACGCTGCAAACATCTGCTTCATGGCAATCGATCAGGTACCTACTGAACCTGTAGAAACATAGGATGACTTTACCTTTGAGCAATTAGGAGATGCCTTCAGTGACCTGATGCTTGACTACAGGAAACTGCGTAGTAAATATCAGACCGCTAAGAAGGTACTCAAAGAGTACAAAGGAGAAATAGGAAGACTTACCGACCTACTAGCTGAGGTTAGAGCTAATGTTAGTGAGTCTGGTGAGCTTTCCTCTATAAAGCTCTTATTACACGAGACCAAACAATCATCCGAAGAGAAAGACAAGATTATAGACCAATTGAGAGAAGATCTTTCTAGAGAAAAGAAAAGTCTTCAATCTGCACAAATCAGAATGGAATCACTCACTTCTGATTATACTAAGTTTTATGACACTTCCAAAAGGTTGGAAATTAGGTTAGGAAAACAGCCTGAGCCTGCTGCTTCCTATCCTAACACGTGTCACTTACCGAGAACTCGGAACATTCCCAAGCCAAACACTGTCAGACCAAACCATATAAAACCTTTACCCCAAAAGGTTAAGCCCAAACATGATCATAGGTATGCATTCTTCTATACTAGAAAACCCAAACCTACCAACCATGCACACCACTCAGCTTTCAACACTCGACATGCACAATGTCATTATTGTGGCCTCATTGGTCATATATCATCTGCATGTAGAATGAGAAAGCTTGTAGATTTAAATGTTTATGCTTGGATACCTAAAGCTAACAATTCAGGACCCTACAAGAAATGGGTACCAAAGGTTTCATCTGCAAACTGTTTTGTAGGTGGAACACCCTTCACACACTAGAAGCAAATGGATCCTCGACAGCGGTTGCTCACGGCATATGACCGGTGACGCTACCCTATTTACAACACTGTCAAAGAAGAAGAAGGAAGGTTATGTTTCCTTCGGTAATAATTTGAAAGGGTATATTATTGGTATCGGTGATGTTGGTAAGTCTTCCTATCCAGTGATTAAAGATGTCTGTCTGGTTACCGAGTTGAAACATAATCTGCTCAGCATAAGTCATCTAGCTGATCATGGTTATGGTATCAACTTTGGCAAAGACAAATGTACTATAGTTGATAGCTCAACTGGTAGTACTATCTTTGAAGGAATCAGGGAAGACAATATATATGTTTTCTATCTGTTGGAAGAAGCTAACATATCAGGTAGATGCTTAATGGCCAAAAGTGATGAGAGTCATCTATGGCACATGAGACTCGGTCATGCAAACATGGATACAATTTCAAGATTATCCACAAAGAAGATAGTACGCGGTTTACCAGACATAACATTCAAGAAGGATTCGGTATGCATCCAATGTGAAAAGAACAAGGCTACCAAATCTACATTCAAGTCTGTAAACGCAGTATGTACTACTAGACCTCTACAATTGCTACACATGGATTTATTCGGTCCTAGCAGAGTTGCTAGTCTCGGAGGCCGATGAAGGTATATTTCTAGGTTATGCGGCCAAGAGCAAAGGGTACAGAGTCTTCAACAAACGTACCATGATCATCGAAGAATCAATCAACGTCACTTTTGATGAAATGAACCAAATGTCTCTCGATGATAGTGATGAAGATCTGCCTACATCAAGTTCAACATCAGCTGAACCTGAACCAAGCTCTGCACTAGCTGAACCCCCTAGAGGAGATCCAGGAACCAGCTACCTACAGAGTCTACCGAAGAGGTTAAAATTCACAGCTGATCATCCACAAGATTTGGTAATTGGTGACATTACCAAAGGAGTAAGTACTCGATCATCCAGTAGAGATATTGTTTCTAGTGTTGCATTTATTTCACAGCTAGAACCTAAATCTATTGATGAAGCATGTAGTGATTGTTTCTGGATAGATGCCATGCAAGAGGAATTAAACCAATTCGAACGGAATCAAGTTTGGGAACTTGTTCCCAAGCCTATTGATCATCCGGTCATTGGCACCCGTTGGGTATTCCGAAACAAACTAAATAAGGATGGTTTAGTAACTCGTAACAAGGCTCGACTCGTAGCTCAAGGATACAATCAAGAAGAGGGTATCGACTACGATGAGACTTATGCCCCAGTTGCGAGATTAGAATCCATTCGAATGTTATGTGCATTTGCATGTTTTCATGATTTCAAACTTTTTCAAATGGATGTAAAAAGTGCTTTTCTAAATGGCTTTATAAAAGAAGAAGTTTTTGTAGCACAACCTCCGGGTTTCACGGATTTCAAAAATCCTGACCATGTTTTCAAGTTGAAGAAAGCCTTATATGGTTTGAAACAAGCCCCTCGTGCTTGGTATGACCGTCTAAGCTCTTTTCTACTTGACAACGGTTTTTCAAAAGGAAAGGTTGACACTACACTTTTTATTAAATCTTTTATTGGCAAGCTGCTTTTAATTCAAATTTATGTTGATGATATCATATTTGGATCCACTGATGAATCTCTTTGTCAAGAATTTTCTAAGTGTATGCAGAATGAGTTTGAGATGAGCATGATGGGAGAGCTGAAGTTCTTTCTCGGATTGCAAATCAAACAAACCGACAATGGAACGTTCATTAATCAAGCCAAGTACACAAAAGATTTGCTAAAGAAGTTCGATCTGGACAATGTCAAACCTATTGGCACTCCGATGGCAACTTCAACAAAACTTGATTCTGACGAACAAGGCAAGCCAGTCGACACACGTAAGTATCGAGGTATGATTGGTAGTTTACTTTACTTAATTGCTAGTCGTCCAGATATAATGTTTAGTGTTTGCCTGTGTGCACGTTTTCAAGCTAACCCAAAGGAATCACATCTGACCGCAGTTAAGCGTATCTTCCGATACCTTAAGGGCACTTCTTCTGTCGGCTTGTGGTATCCCAAAACTAAATCCTTTGACCTTATTGGTTATTCGGATGCAGATTTTGCGGGATGCAAGGTTGATAGAAAAAGTACTAGCGGTACATGTCATTTCTTAGGCAAGGCTCTAGTCTCTTGGTTTAGTAAAAAGCAAAATTCTGTAGCTTATCAACAACAGAGGCTGAGTATATCGCCGCAGGACGTTGTTGCCCTCAGATTTTGTGGATGAAACAAACCCTAGAAGACTTTGATTTATTTTTCACACATATTCCCATTTTCTGTGATAACACGAGCACCATTAATTTGACTAAGAATCCTGTATGTCATTCTCGTACTAAACATATCGAGATTAGACATCATTTTCTTAGAGATCATGAGATATAAACCTTGTGTACATAGATACTGAAAATCAATTAGCTGACATCTTCACTAAACCTCTAGCGGAAGATCGTTTCAATTATTTACGTCGAGAATTAGGAATTTTGGACGTCAATAATATTAATTGATTTTATTTTATGATTATATATCATTATGCAAAAACTGTGTTAGAGACAAGCTAATAAAGAGTCTGTCTGTCACCACAACTACGGTTGAAGCGAAGCGGTACTTAAGAGTTCCCCGGTGAACCTCCGCCAGCTGGGACAGTACTCCTGCAGCTAATCTGAGACAGTCGCTGTGTAACGACATTTAATTCATAAAATATTATTAATTATGTTATTTGAAGACTAAAATAACTAATCTTTGAATTAAATATTTGCAACGAGTCAATGAAAAAGAAGTAGCAAAAATCAACTTTGAAAGAACCCTAGGCGAATTCGGCCAGAGCTCTGACCGAATTCGGCCCGAGTTCGGTTGAGGGTGTATGTGTATATATACAGAACCCGAGAGCTTCTTCTCTTTCATTACTTCCAAACTAATTACAACAGCAGCAGCAGCCGACCCCGACCTCCAAACCCTAGTTCTTCACCAATCTATTGCTTCCAATCTACTTGGTGAAATCCTTCCAAAATTTGGAATCGTGCGGAGATCGTTCTTCTCTACAACATATCTAATTTTCGTGAGGTATAACTCCCTCTCTCTTCACCTTTCAAATTAGTACTTTTTATTTCAATGGCACCTAGATTTAATCCGTCAAAGAGGAAGAAGACCACTCCTAGTGAGGAAGGGTCCTCTTCGAATCCTCACACGGATTCTTTGTTTTTGCCGGTCCAAAAGAGCGACGGCACTTTCGATGGGTTCTTCTTTCAAACCCTTGATCAAGCTTTATTATGGTACGGTGACTTTTCCACCCGTTCCATATGTAGCGGCGCTTCGGTTAAATGGACGGTATTCCCTGATCATCGTCACTTATTTGAGGCATTAGGGTTACACTTACTTGTTAAACTGTGCTTCCCAATAGCTACTAATGCCATTAGATTGTTCTATTGCAATCTCGTAGTTAACACTTTTGACGTGAGCACACGTGTCGGAGGCATAGACATTGACTTCAATGATGTCCTTCTAGCGGAGATTCTCGGTATTCCCAATGAAGATGAACCGCTAGTTGATATCACGAAATTCGATTTCCCCGAAGGCACTACACTCACGAGTTTCAAAACGGAACTTTGTACACCTGACAGAGTACGTTCTGGAAAGTTCAAGGCTAACAACCTGAACTTGTTTAACTACGAATTGCATCGCATCATCTACTCTACTCTTCTTCCAAAATCCACTTCCAAGGATGATGTAACTTCGCTTGAGCTGTCCGCCATGTACCATATTCTTAAGAAGATTCCTTTTTCCACCCCTAAGACAATTATTCAGATGATGGGACGTTGCCGTGCTAGAGATCGAAATCTCTCTTACGCGATGATTCTCCCTCGTATCTTTCAGCGATTCGAGATCGATCTATCGACTTGTACTCAGGACTCTGAGCCCAAGTTACTCCAGCTTTCTCGTCACAGCCGGACTGCTTCAGCTCCACCTCCTGTTCCTCCTACTGCACCATCTTCACCATATCAGCCGTATGCCATGACTTTTGAGGGCATACATCAGCATTTATCAGCTTTGCATGTCTCGATGACGGACATGGCTCGTGAGCAAGAGTTCCGCGATGTCACCCGTTACCAGGCGATGGCAAACTCCTTGGCCGATCTGCGTTTTGCCCAGACTGGTCACTCTGCTGCTTCTATCCCTCGTGATCTAGCTTTTTCGGGTTACCGCTGTGAGGATGAGGCTGTTCATGCCTACTTCCAGCCAGGTAACGCCTATGACTGGTATCGTGCACCTCGAGATTACGTTGGTGAGTTCTATGCTGGCGCCCCTACTCATCCTACTGGCGCTGGTACTTCTGGTGCTGGTACTTCCGGTCATGCTGGCCACGCTGCTGATGATATTGATGAGGATAGTGATGATGAGATCTGATTTGATTATTAGTGATATTCTATTGTATACTTGGAAATGCTCCGACATTCCAAGTTTTTATTATTTACTTTTTATCAGTACTTTGTAGTTTGATATCAGTACTTTTTATCTTCATGGACATGTTTTTGATGTTTCATTTATGACATCTCAGTTTATTTCAGCATTTTGTTTAAGCACTTTATACTGCTTCTCCATTTTAAACTGCCTGTGAAATAGCATGCCTGAGATTTTTTTTGTTTTTGAAGCAATACATGCCTGTGATGATAATTTGTAGAAACTTTACATTCCTGTGATGCTATATCTTTAATTCTTATACTATATTTCTTTTATTTTCTCGCTATTTGTTACTTATGCATTGATTGCGGGGGAGCCTTCTGCATTTAATGCGGGGGAGCCTTCTCTTGTGCAATTATTTTGCTAAGTGACAAAGGGGGAGAAAAGTAAAAATGATCTAACATTTTTTTTGAGTTAAAAACAGGTTATGAAGAATTTCTACTTTTTGATAATGTTATATCATTCATAGTTTGTCGTTATCAAAATGGGGGAGATTGTTGGCCCATTGGTCATAGTCAACCTGATTTTAATAATTGATCAAAACTCTGTCTGGATATACGAAGCTTGTTGGGACATCTCAGCTCCTTGGACATAAGCAAGATTGGATATTCACTCCGTTCAAGACTGAAGATCTGTTTGCCTACTTGAGTCTGTACTTCCTATGCAATATATTTTTTCATTTTATTTGAGTCTAGGAATACGTTGTACACCGAGTCGTACTAGCAAATAGGCTACTCCCAAATAGTTCAAAATGTTTTTAAAATGACCTATCAAAATGTTTACAAAAAGGTTTTCAAAAAGGTTTTCAAAAATCACCAAAAATCTTTTTTAAAAACCCTAACCTAACCCTGACAGAACTCGGCCAGAGTTCGGCCAGAGTTCGGCCAGAGTTCGGTTGGTGGCCGTTTGATTTTTGAATTCTCTGGAACTTGGTCCTCCTGCAGTTGCGGATTTGACCGAGATTTGCTCATCGAGTTCTGCCCGAATTCTGTCCGAATTCTGACAGAGTTCTCCCTTTGGAATTCCTATAAATAGAGATGGATTTCGATCATTTCAATTCACTCATTCACTTTCAATCTTCTCTCTATCTAAAAAGCTTTCTGCCTTCCAAAGAGTTTTCTAGAGCTTTCATTTTCAGATCCCAAGCCAGTTACAATCCTCTAGTCGATTTGCCAGTGCGGTACGGTCTAGAAGTTTCTGAGAGATTGTAATCAGAAGGCTTGATTGAAGAATACCTCTTCACATTTGAAGTTGGACGAGTTCTTCGTATCAAAGCTCGCGTTGTAGAAGTTGCAAGGACTTCGTAAGAAAACTTGCAGTTTTTCCTATAGTGGATTCAACTGGTAGCAAGAGTTCTACCGACTGGATTAGTCCTCAACAGAGGGATACCAGTATACATCGCTGTCTTTGCGTTTGCTTTCTGAACTCTGCCTTTACATTATTTTAACTGTGATTATATACTGTGATTGTGTTGCTAACATTTTTTATTTAGCATTATTCCGCTGCCAACTCTATTCACCCCCTCTAGAGTATTACGCTTTACTATATCGTTCCTACACGCTGCTCGCAAGACAGCATCAAACGTCTAGTGCTCAAACTGCTCCACTAATATGATAATCTCTAGGTGGAGCCCCTGCTGGAATCGCTGGGCTCGATCCAATTCGGTTGCCACCAAGGTAGGAGCAAACCGACTGAGTCTAGAAAATTCGGCCGCATATCCATCGACCGTCCTGCCCATCTGCTTAAGATTGGTGAATCTCATCTGCAGATCATACCGAGCTACTGCGTTGAAGTACTTAGTCTGGAACTTGTTGCTGAATATCGCCTACGAGACATGCGTCGGTAATCCAACTGCTAGCATCTTCCACCAGCTGCGGGCTAAGTCCAATAACTGCAGGCGCACAACGACAACCTTCTCTTCCTCAGGAATCCTAGCTGCCTCCAGGATAACTTCTATGTCCTGAAGCCATGCATCAACAGCGATAGCATCTTCACTGCCGTCAAAGAAAGGAGGGTTCAGACGCTTGAAACTATTGGCCATGTTGTTCCCTGGGTAACCAACTCTGCCTATGGCATCTTGTACTGTCTGGTGCAGGGCATCGCCCCGACGATCTTGTGATGCAAGCAATTCTCGAATGAGTCCCACCAGGGTTCCATTGTCTGGCTCTACAGGCAGGAGGGGTTGAACTGGGGGCTCTGGATCCTCGGAATGCATGACTCGAAAGGCTGCTCCAGAGTGTTGGGCTTGGTCTCCAGGTTGTTGCTGGTTCACTGGAGGTGCTCCGTCTTGCTGATCGGTAGGACTAGGAACAATGCCACTGAAGAAACGACATGGGGAACAATAAGGAAGGACCATGATAGATCGAGGATATAAATATGTGATCAGGTCAAGATTTTAAAAAAAATTAGAAGAAACGAGTACAGATCAAGGGCGATTGTTGATTGAGACATCTATTTAGTGAAACCTTCACACATCTTGATTTACAAGACCTGTATGGGCCACCACTTAAACCGTGTCATACCCCAGAACCAGAATACTGGAGAGCGGAGGACAGACACAGCCAGCTACCTACATTGAAGTGAATCCCACCTCGCAATACGGTCACGGCTGTCTAGATGCATGAGGGTTTACTACAAGCCATTAGTCTCTTAGGGTCAAGAACAAGCCTAGTGTCTCAATCTCAAGTAAGCAAGTAAATGTAACAAGATAGTAGATCATCAGACATACAAAGTAAGGCGTCCCAAATATTACATATTCAGATGATCATGAAGCTAGTCATACAAAATGCGAAGACTAGCAAGAGTTTAAGTCATACATGATCAACCCTAGGAATTGTCAATCATGTTACAGCCCTTAGGCAGACAGGAATGTAAATTCAACACGAGCTAACACTTGCTCGGCGGCTAAACGTCTCAAAAGAATAATTTTACAATTAGAGTGGAAGAGCAAAATAAAATCCACTCGTTGCCAGGGTTGCGCATAGTGTTCACCATCTGGCTGGAAGATCCTCGGGTGCTACTCCGAAATCTGGCTATACAAAACTAGTTGGGTCAGACCCCAGAAAGAAGGAGTGCCACAAGGGAGGCTTCACTTAAGAACTAAAACCAGCATATTAGCACATGAGACATAAAGGATAATAAAAGACATGAGTTAGAGAAAACAAGATGATAAACGATAAGACAACTAATGGACTATTCCGGTAGCCAAGTTACAACCCGTAAACCAAATAAGGACCGGGGTTGTAACCCTTCACCTGAACAGAGCTTAGTCTCCAACCAATTATCGACAAGAGTAAAGCATAACAGTAATGTGCTGAAGTAATCATAGACTGCTTTTCTTAGATAAGACTAGACTGGACTCCATTCATCATTCACGGCCAAACAATGAGTACAGTTTGATACTTTAACTAACTAGGGTTATCACAAGCCTAGTTACTAGCAAGATGTAATGAGATGTTCCAATAGCCACAAGCCCTGCAGTCTTAATCCAGGTTATCCGGTCGTAAGTTGAGAGAGTTGGATTAGGTGACTTGGGGGTGCAACACATGATAGTGTGCTGGAAATGTGCCCTACTCGACGGCAGGATACAAGTCCAATTAGAGCGCCCAGATAACGGGACTGCTTGTAGCTGGAAAATCTCTCCATGAACTACTTAATCAATCTAGTCATTATCCTAGTCAGATTCAGTATGAATCCCTGACCGTGGTAACCAGGAATTCATGTCCTAGACATGATGCAAGACAAGACATATAGCTTATGCAAGCACAAACACCCACGGTGTCAAGACAAGAGTTACTTGGCAAGTGAAGATAGCCGTCACAACAGCATATCAAGATTATCATGTTAGGTTTACTTATCAAGAGTGCGCCAGGATGGGCCACTATCATGTATTATTGTCACGCCCCAGAACCAGAATACTAGAGAGCGGGGGCGTACAAAGCCAGCTACGTATGTTGAAATGGAATCCATCTCACTATACGGTCACGGCTGTCTAGATATGAGGGTTCACTACAAGCCAACGGTCTCTTAAGGTCAAGCCTATTGTCTCAATCTCAAGCAAGTAATATAGTTACAAGATGTTAGACCTCCAAATATACAATAAAAGGCGTCCCAAATATTACATATTGGATGATCATGAAGCTAGTCGTACAAAATGTCAAGACTAGCAAGAGTTCGGTCATACATGATCAACCCTAGGATTTGTTAATCATGTTACAGCCCGTAGGCAGACAGTAAGTAATTGCATCGAGCTAACAGGTGCTCATCGGCTAAACGCCTCAAAAGAATAATTTACAATGAAGTGAGTGAAACAAAATAGAAAATCCACTCGTAGCCCGGGTTCCTTCTAGTCACCACTATCGGGCTGGAGGTTCGGTAGATCCTCGGGTGCTGCTCCGAAATCTGGCCAAACAAAACCAGCTGGGTCAAACCCCTGAAAGAGCAAGTGCCACAAGGAGGCCACGAAATTAGAATAAAAGCCAGCATATCAGAACATAAGAAAATGGAAGAAAAGTACAAGTAATAAAGAGTACAACAGGACAATAAACGACTAGGGACATGGAACCATTCCGGGAGCCAGATTACAACCCGTAAACCAAACAAGGACCGGGGTTGTAACCGTTCGCCTGAATAACACTTGTCTCTACCCATTTATTGTTAAGATAAGTAAAACAATCATGTTCAGGGGTACCAGGTACAGGGACTTAGACGAGACTTAGACCAGGCTAGACACCATCCATTCACAAGCGGCCAAGCAAATACTACGGCTTACTACTTAACTAACTAGGGTTATCACAAGCCTAATTACTAACAAGATGCAAATGAGAAATTCCCAGTCCCAAGCCCTGCAGACTATCTAGTTATCCTTTCGCGTGTTGAGAGTATAGCTGGGTACATTGCCCGGGAGACAAATGTACCCTTAGGTGACTTAGAGGTGCAACACATGACAGTGTGCTGGAAATGTGCTCTACTCGTCGGCAAGCTACAAGTCTATTAAAGCGCCCAGATAACGAGATTGCTTGTGACTGGGAATTCTCCATGTTCTAGTTTGATCTAATCATTAGCCTAATCCAATTTAGTACGAGTCCCTGGCCGTGGTACCCAGGGAGTCACGTCCTAGACATGATGCAAGACAAGACAAGTAGATTTGCACAAGCAACAAAAAAAAACACCCACGGTGTCAGGGCAAGTCAAGTACGACTAGTTATCAAGTCAAGTCAAGTCAAGTCAAGAGTGCGCCGCGGTGGCCACTATCAAGATATCAAGTTACAGGAAATTAATTACAGGTTGCCGATTACAAGTTAAAAGCCACAAGTTACAAAGTTCCACATTGAGTTACTACCAAGATCAGATAATGCTAGCCATAAATTAAAAATACAGAAAATCGTGTCAAGACGTGTCGCGTCAAGTCAAATCGTGCTGTGGGCATCAAGATCTCAGAAAGCAGAATCAGCAAGAGAAAAACCGAGGACCAAGGGGAACACCAAGGGTCAGGAGGGGAAGCCATAGCACCGGGTGTGCCAGGCAAGGGGCTCGGGCAAGCGGCGCCAAGAGACGCGCTCGGGAACGGCCGCAGCGCGCCAAGGGGCGCGAGCGGGGTCAATAGGGTCAACTGCGTGCGGGGCATGCGGGGGAGGATGTCAGCAGGGCGCGCTGGGGCATACGGGGGGTCAGTAGGGTGCGCTGGGGCATGCAGGGGGTCAACAGGGCGCGCTGGGGCGCTAGGCAGCCAGGCGCGCAGGAGCGCAAGGCAGCCAGGTGCGCAGGAGCGCAAGGCAGCCAGGTCCGCAGGAGCGCAAGGCAGCCAGGCGCGCGGGGCAGCGCGGTCGGCAAGGCGCGCTGGGGCGCGGGCCAGCAAGGCACGCAGGCGCGCAAGGCACCGAGCATGGGGCACAGCGCGCGCGGGCGGGGCCAGCAGCGTGCTAAAGAGCGCGTGCGCCAGCGGGTCAGCGGCCAGTACTAAAGAGCGTGGCACGGGTGAGCAGCCAGGCGCTAAACAGCGCGGCTGGGAGGGGGTCTTCTTTTTCCTCATGCTGAGAGGAAGAACACCAATGGCCTCAAAACTTTGGAACATCACAACTCGGTCCATAAAATGCGAAATCCGGAATTACAAGAGTCTAACTTGTGTAAAATTCGATTCTCTACAACATAGAAGCATCAAAACAAGCAAAAATCCAAGTTTGGTAGATCAAACCCAAGAATTTCCGAAAATGGTAAAAACTTAGATCTAGGAGAATCCAAGCTCCAAATCCAAAAATGTCAAGTTCTAATGTTGTTCCAAATCATCTAATTAAGCTAATAGGCAAATAAAATTAAGCTTCATGTGGTGGCAAGATGCACTTGCCTATGGGTGGGGTGTTATGTGGAAGAAGGAAGAAGAAGAAGGAGTTAGAAATTTAATGAGGAAAGTAATGAGGAGAGAGAATGGTTGGTGGGGACTTTAATGACGGTGGTTGTGGTAGAATGAGGGTGGAGTATAGGTTAAGGTGTTCCATTGGGTTTAAAATCAAACCAAACCAAACCAACTAAACCGAGCCAAGCCGAAACCCAAAATACGAGAAAACCCAAAATTCCGCAAGTCGAGGAAAATAAAATACAGGCCAAAATCCAACTACGAGTATAAATACGAAATACGGGAAATGAGGGTGACAACTCTACCCACCTTAAAAGAATTCCTTCATCGGAATTTAATCAAGGAGCTAGAGATTGCCACGTCAAGCTACACTAAGCACCAACAACTACACTAAGCAGTTCAATCATACAATCATACATGCAATCAAGGAATGAAAAACATAAGGCATAAGGAAGACATTATACCTTACGAGTCAAACAGGTAGGAATATCACGATCGGATGTCGTCCTCACGCTCCCACGTTGACTCACCGAGAGAGTGATGATCCCAAGCAACACGGACTAAGTTAATAGTCTTGTTCTTGAGCGTCTTCTCCCTCCGGTCCAATATAGACACGGGCCTCTCCTCATATGAAAGGTTGGTACCAACAACCAGTTCTGAATGGTCTAGGATATGGCTCGGGTCTGGGATGTACCGTCGTAATTGGGACACATGGAATACATTATGCACCTCACTTAGCGACGGCGGAAGAGCGAGACGATAGGATACATCTCCTACTCGCTCTAGGATATCGAATGGCCCTATATACCTAGGACTAAGCTTTCTTCGTACGCCAAAGCGAATGACGCCGCGGTTAGGCGAGATCCTAAGGAATACATGGTCGCCGATAGCAAACTCTAAGGGACGCCGATGAGCATCGGCCTAATGTCACTGGCGATCTTGGGCCACTCGAAGACGATCTCTGATCCTTCGGACCACTTCAACAGTCTGGGCAATCATCTCTGAACCAAGCATCTGCCTCTCTCCAATATCATCCCATGCTAGCGGGGATCTGCACTTCCTACCATACAGTGCCTCGAATGGAGCCATCTGAATACTGGCCTGGAAACTATTGTTGTGCGAGAATTCTACCAGGTGCAGGTGATCCTCCCATGAACCACCAAAGTCAAGGGTACAAGACCTCAACATATCTTCAACTGTCTGGATTGTGCGTTCCGACTGGCCATCTTTCTGCGGATGATAAGCTGAGCTAAACTGAAGGTGAGTTTCCAAACTCTCTTGCAGGCTACGCCAAAAGTGTGATATAAATCTTGAATCCCTGTCCGAGGTGATACTGACCGGCACCCCATGAAGCCTGACAATCAGCCTGAGGTACATCTCTGCCAACTGGGCCGTAGACTGACCAACTCTGAATGGCAGAAAATAATCCACCTTCGTGAGCCTGTCAACTATAACCCAAATAGCATCTCTACCAGCTAGGGATCTAGGCAATCCAGTCATAAAATCCATGGTCACATGCTCCCACTTCCATACTGGAATCGGCAATGGCTGAATAAGTCCAGCGGGCCTCTGATGTTCAGCTTTAACCTGCTGGCAAACCAAACACCGAGAGATAAACCGGGCTATCTCCCTCTTCATGCCATTCTACTAAAAATGCTGACGAATATCACGGTACATCTTCGTGCCACCGGGATGAATAGAATACTGTGAACTGTGAGCTTCTGCCATGACCTCCTGTCTGATATCTCCACTGGGTACACAAAGACGAGTGCCGTGTCGAAGTGTACCATCTTTATGGATACATAATTCTGGCCTTCTTTCTGCCTCACACTCTGCTCTGAGTCGCTGAAGCATGGAATCTGCTGACTGCGCTCTCCGGATCCTCTCAACTATGCTGGACTGAACCTGTAGACTGGCCATCAACGCCACGTTGGTAGGAAGAACCACTTCGACTCCCATCTTCTGAAGATCTGCCAATAACTCTGGTTGCGCTGTTAGGAAATAAACTCCGGCTCTCCTGCTCAATGCATCTGCTACAACGTTGGCCTTTCCTGGGTGATACTGCAAATCCACATCGTAGTCCACCAGTAGCTCGAGCCATCTTCTCTGCCGCATATTAAGGTCCTTCTGGGTGAAAACATACTTCAGGCTCTTGTGATCAGTAAATTTCTCCACTCTATCTCCGTACAAGTAGTGCCGCCAAAGCTTAAGTGCAAACACTACTGCTGCCAGTTCCAAATCGTGGGTCGGGTAATTCTTCTCATAATCACGAAGTTGACGTGATGCATAAGATATTACCTTCCCATGCTGTATCAAGACACACCCCAATCCTCTGCCTGAAGCGTCGCAATAAACTGTGAATCCTCCGGTCCCATCTGGAAGTGCGAGAATGGGAGCCGTTACCAAACCTCGCTTCAACTTCTTAAATGATTTCTGGCACTCTGGTGTCCAAGCAAACTGCACATCCTTGCGGGTCAACTGGGTCATCGGCGCTGAAATCCTCGCAAAATCTGAAACGAATCGCCGGTAGTAGCCGGCTAATCCAAGAAAGCTGCGAACCTCTGCCACTGAGCTAGGTACTGGCCATGTCTCGATAGCCACAATCTTTTGGGGATCTACTTCCACTCCTCCTCGGGTAATGATGTAACCCAGGTACGAAATACGATCGAGCCAGAACTCGCATTTACTGAACTTGGCGTACAACTGGTGCTCTCTAAGCGTCTGAAGGACGATTCTGAGATGCTGCTCATGCTCTGCTTCGCTCTTGCTGTAGACCAGGATATCATCTAGGAACACGATCACGAACTGATCCAAGTAAGGCATGAAAGATACGATTCATGAGGTCCATGAATACGGCCGGCACATTGGTCGCTCCAAAGGGCATAACAAGGAACTCCCAATGCCCATACCTCGATCGAAAAGCTGTCTTCGGGACGTCCTGCTCTGTGACTCTGATCTGGTGGTATCCTGACCACAAGTCTATCTTCGAAAATACTAAAGCCCCCTTGAGTTGATCAAACAAGTCATCTATCCTCGGTAGAGGGTATCTGTTCTTGATTGTCATCGAGTTCAAGGTACGATAATCTACACATAATCTGGACGTACCATCCTTCTTCTTCACAAGAAGCATCGGAGCTCCCCAAGGCGATCCACTTGCACGAATGAATCCCTTGGTCCTGAGTTCTTCAATCATCTTGTACAAAATCTCTAACTCTGAAGGCGCCATCCTATAGACTCGCTCTGATACTGGTACTGTCTCGGGGATCAAGTCTATAGCAAACTCGATCTCCCGCTCTGGCGGCATCCCTGAAAGTTCCTCTGGGAAGACATCTGGAAACTTTTTAACTGTTCGGGGTAACTGTACCGCTGCTACTGCCATCCGCAATACTGGGGAAGATGGCTCCACTGTGCCTCTAGAAAATGAAAACTCTGGTTCGCCTGGAATACTAAAGACAACCCTGCCAACATGGCAGTCTATCCTAGCATAATGGTTCCTTAACCAATCCATCCCTAAGACTACATCATAGTCTGCCATAGGGAACTCTATAAATCTAGCGGAGAACTCTCTACCGCTAACTACGATCTGACATGAGGAAAATACTCGATCTACTCCCACAAGACCATTACCAGTAAGTATATTGAGCCTCACTGATAATGACTCGGGCTCCAATCCTATCCGTGTCGCGAATCGTGCAGACATGAATGAATACGATGCACCAGAATCAAATAATACCGATGCTGGAGAGGAGTTGACAAGAATAATACCTGCCACTACCTCACCTGGTGCAACTTCTTCTTCCATAGCCATCATCATTGCCTGACCTTGTCCTCTGGCTGCGGGTCCCCACTGTTGGAAACCTCTCTGCCTGCTCTGCACTTGGGCTTGAGTATACTGCTGCTGGTTCTGCTGATGAAACGCTTGGGCTTGAGGCAACAATGGCCTCGGGTACTGCTGTTGCTGCTGTTGTACAGGTGTTGGTCCCCTAACCGATGGACTGGTTAGGTTGGATGAGGACGAACTACCCTTATTCGGGCAAGCTCCTATCTTGTGATCTGCCGCTCTACAAGCAAGGCACAATCCTTGCGCCCTACGACAATCCGCCACTATATGGCCTGGCTTCCCGCAATGTGAATATCTCATTGCGGAGGTCTGCTTCTGCTGCTGCAGGTACGTCGGGGTTGAATGCTGAACCGACGTTACTGAGGCTGCCAGCCTCGGAGTTCCAATAGTCAAACCCCTTGCTGCCGGGACTGGAGCTGATGATTGGTGCATCTGATTGTGGGACCGTTTCCTACCTCTGGTCCTATCCACGATCCTCTGGAAGGTGTACTCATGCCTCCTAGCTGCTCTCAATACTGCATCGAACGTCTGGGACTCGAACTGCTCAACTGCCAACAAGATCTCCAAATACAGTCCCTACTGGAATCGCTGGGCCCTATCAAACTCGATCGCCACCAAGGTAGGGGCAAAACTACTGAGTCTAGAAAACTCAGATGCATAACCGTCGACCGTTCTGCCTCCTTGCTTCAAGTTGGTAAACCTCGTCTGTAGGTCGTACCGAGTTACAGTATCAAAATACTTCGTCCGAAATCTTTCTCTAAATACCGCCCAAGCAACTGGCGCCGCTAATCTCACGACCTGCGCCGCCCACCAACTGCGAGCTAAGTCCAGCAACTGTAGGCGTACCACCGCCACCTTCTCATTCTCAGGTGTCCTAGCTGCTTCTAGAATCACCTCGGTATCCTGAAGCCAAGCGTCCGCGGCAATCGCATCTTCGCTGCCATCGAAGAATAGAGGATTCAAGCGCTTGAAGCTGTTGGCCGCACTGTTCCCTGGATGACCGCCTCTGGTCAAAGCATCTACCACTACCTGGTGCAAGGCGTCTCCTCTACGATCCTGGGAAGCTATCAAGGTCCTGATGAGACCTACCAAGGTGCCATCATCAGGCTCGGCAGGTCGAACGGGCTGAACTGGGGGCTCTCCTCCTGTAGGTACAACTCTGGAGGCTACTCCGGAATGCTGGGCTTGATCTCCGGGTTGCTGCTGGTCCACGGGAAGTACTCTACCTTGCTGATCGGCGGGGTCAGGTACAGTGACGCTGAAGAAGACGACACAGGGAAACAATAAGGAAGGACCAGAACAGATCAACGATACAAGCACATGATCAGGGCAAGAATCTAGAGATTCAGAGGATATGAACGGAGATCAAGGACGAGTACTGATTGAGACATCTATTTGCTAAACCCTCACATTCTTGATTGACAAGACCTGCATGGGCCACCACTTAAACCATGTCACGCCCCAGAACCAGAATACTGGAGAGCGGGGGCGTACAAAGCCAGCTACGTATGTTGAAATGGAATCCATCTCACTATACGGTCACGGCTGTCTAGATATGAGGGTTCACTACAAGCCAACGGTCTCTTAAGGTCAAGCCTATTGTCTCAATCTCAAGCAAGTAATATAGTTACAAGATGTTAGACCTCCAAATATACAATAAAAGGCATCCCAAATATTATATATTGGATGATCATGAAGCTAGTCATACAAAATATCAAGACTAGCAAGAGTTCGGTCATACATGATCAATCCTAGGATTTGTTAATCATGTTACAGCCCGTAGGCAGACAGTAAGTAATTGCATCGAGCTAACAGGTGCTCGTCGGCTAAACACCTCAAAAGAATAATTTAAAATAAAGTGAGTGAAACAAAATGGAAAACCCACTCGTAGCCCGGGTTCCTTCTAGTCGCCACCATCGGGCTGGAGGTTCGGTAGATCCTCGGGTGCTGCTCCAAAATTTGGCCACACAAAACCAGCTGGGTCAAACCCCAGAAAGAGCAAGTGCCACAAGGAGGCCACGAAATTAGAACAAAAGCCAGCATCTCAGAACATAAGAAAATGGAAGAAAAGTACAAGTAATAAAGAGTACAACAGGACAATAAACGACTAGGGACATGGAACCATTCCGGGAGCCAGATTATAACCCGTAAACCAAACAAGGACTGGGGTTGTAACCCTTCGCCTGAATAGCACTTGTCTCTACCCATTTATTGTTAAGATAGGTAAAACAATCATGTTCAGGGGTACCAGGTATAGGAACTTAGACGAGACTTAGACCAGGCTAGACACCATCCATTCACAAGCGGCCAAGCAAATAATACGGCTTACTACTTAACTAACTAGGGTTATCACAAGCCTAATTACTAACAAGATGCAAATGAGAAATTCCCAGTACCAAACCCTGCAGACTATCTAGTTATCCTTCCGTGTGTTGAGAGTATAGGTGGGTACATTGCCCGGGAGACAAATGTACCCTTAGGTGACTTAGAGGTGCAACACATGACAGTGTGCTGGAAATGTGCTCTACTCGTCGGCAAGCTACAAGTCCATTAAAACGCCCAGATAACGAGATTGCTTGTGACTGGGAATTCTCCATGTTCTAGTTTGATCTAATCATTAGCCTAATCCAATTTAGTACGAGTCCCTAGCCGTGGTACCCAGGGAGTCACGTCCTAGACATGATGTAAGACAAGACAAGTAGATTTGCACAAGCAACAAGAAAGAACACCCACGGTGTCAGGGCAAGTCAAGTACGACCAGTTATCAAGTCAAGTCAAGTCAAGTCAAGAGTGCGCCGCGGCGGCCACTATCAAGATATCAAGTTACAGGGAATTAATTACAGGTTGCCGGTTACAAGTTAAAAGCCACAAGTTATAAAGTACCACATCGAGTTACTGCCAAGATCAGATAATGCTAGCCATAAATTAAAAACACAAAAAATCGTGTCAAGACATGTCGGGTCAAGTCAAATCGTGCTGTGGGCATCAAGATCTCAGAAAGCAGAATCAGTAAGAGAAAAACCGAGGACCAAGGGGAACACCAAGGGTCAGGAGGGGAAGCCATAGCACAGGGTGTGCCAGGCAAGGGGCTCGGGCAAGCGGCGCCAAGAGACGCGCTCGGGAACGATCGCAGCGCGCCAAGGGGCGCGAGCGGGGTCAACAGGGTCAACTGCGCGCAGGGCATGCGGGGGGGATGTCAGCAGGGCGCGCTGGGGCATGCAGGGGGTCAGCAGGGCGCGCTGGGGCGCAAGGCAGCCAGGCGCGCAGGAGCGCAAGGCAGCCAGGCGCGCGGGGCAGCACGGTCGGCAAGGCGCGCTGGGGCACGGGCCAGCAAGGCGCGCAGGCGCGCAAGGAAGCGAGCACGGGGCACAGCGCGTGCGGGCGGGGGCAGCAGCGTGCTAAAGAGCGTGCGCGCTAGCGGGTCAGCGGCCAGCAGTAAAGAGCGCGGCGCGGGGGAGCAGCCCGGCGCTAAACAGCACGGCTGGGAGGGGGTCTTTTTCTTCCTCATGCTGAGAGGAAGAACACCAATGGCCTCAAAACTTTGGAACATCACAACTCGGTCCATAAAATGTGAAATACGGAATTACAAGAGTCTAACTTGTGTAAAATTCGATTCTCTACAACATAGAAGCATCAAAATAAGCAAAAATCCAAGTTTGGTAGATCAAACCCAAGAATTTCCGAAAATGGTAAAAACTTAGATCTAGGAGAATCCAAGCTCCAAATCCAAAAATGTCAAGTTCTAATGTTGTTCCAAATAATCTAATTAAGCTAATAGGAAAATAAAATTTTGTCTTCATGTGGTGGCAAGATGCACTTGCCTATGGGTAGGGTGTTATGTGGAAGAAGGAAGAAGAAGAAGGAGTTAGAAATTTAATGAGGGAAGTAATGAGGAGAGAGAATGGTTGGTGGGGACTTTAATGAGGGTGGTTGTGGTGGAATGAGGGTGGAGTATAGGTTAAGGTGTTCCATTGGGTTTAAAATCAAACCAAACCAAACCAAACCAACTAAACCGAGCCAAGCCGAAACCCAAAATACGAGAAAACCTAAAATTTCGCAAGTCGAAAAAAATAAAATACAGGCCAAAATCCAACTACGAGTATAAATACGAAATACGGGAAATGAGGGTGACAATTATCATGCCAAGGTTGCTTGTTAAGAGTGCGCCACAATGGGCCACTATCATGTCATATTACTTGTTACTGGTTAAGTGTGTGCCTTAACAGGCCACTATCGTGTTCTATCCTTACATTATCATGAATGAGAGAAACTTGCATAAAATAGATATTAACATATTTTTGAAGCCAAGGAAAAGATCTACAACTTTTATGTTGGGAGTTGGAAGAAATTCTGGCCACAATTCAGCCAAATAGGACATATAACAGCCAAAAACAGCCAAAATAGGCACTATGTGGCACTATGCAAGCCATACGGCACTATTCATTCCTGCGGCACTATGTATTCATCCGGCACTATGCAAGCCATACGACACTATTCATTCCTGTGGCACTATTCATTCCTACGGTACTATGCATCCATGCGGTACTATGCAAGCCATGTGGTACTATTCATTCCTGTGACACTATTCATTCCTGCGGCACTATGCATCCATACGGTACTATTCATTCCTACGGCACTATGCATCCATACGGCACTATGCAAGCCATGCGGTACTATTCATTCCTGCGGTACTATGCATCCATACGGCACTATGCAAGCCATGCGACACTATTCATTCCTGCGGCACTATGCATCCATGCGGCACTATTCATCGTCCATGCCAGATTCAGGACAGATGAACTAGAAAATGTCCAAATCTTATTTTGGCCATAACTTCCTCAAAATAAGTCGAAATCCAACTTTTTAAAGGTCCATTTTGGGTAAAATTGAATTCTCTACAACATAAAACAATCAAAACTTGAAAATAATGAAGTTTGGTAGATCAAAACCCAAGAAAACCGAAAAGGCTACAAACTTAGATCTACAAAAATTTATCCATCAAACCTAAAAATGTCAAGTTCTAAAGAGGCTTAAAATCAAGTAACGAAGATAATGGAACAATAAAATTTGAGATCCATCATGAATCAAGTTGCACTTGCCTAGGACTTGGTAGGCGGGAGGAGTAAATAAAGAAGATGAAGAAGTAAATGAAGAAGTGAATGAGGAGAGAGAGAGAGAGAGAAGGAGTTGGGTTATATATCAACCCTCTTATCTCAAGCCAAGCCAAACCAAGTCAAATTGAACCAAACCCATCAAATAAACCAAGTAAAGATTAAACCAAGACTAGGCTAAGCAAAACAAGTCTAACTACGGTCCACCTAATAAATGCAAGAAATCTCGTATACGCATACGAAAATACGTATAAAGAAAAATGGGAGTGACAGTAAGGTCCCGGGGTAGGGCTAGGACACGCTGACATGAAACCACGTCGCGTCTACGCGACGTAGTGACCAGCGAACAGCCACGCGGCCTGCGCGCGCGCGTGCGCGCGTGCGTGCGTGCGTGCGTGCGTGCGTGCCTGTGGGCGCGTGTCGGGCCTCGTGGCTCACGATTCGAGCCACGCCGCGACTCGGGATCGGGTCCCTGGGTTGTCTAGGTATAGGACTACATGCTCGTGCTCCTGGAACGGGTCCTCGACGTGCCATGTCCGCATACGAAGGCCGTGATAGTGGTAAAATTCAGCCACGTGTACTGTGTGGACTGACCAATGCACGTCGGATTTCTCTGCGCTCGTTCGACGAAACGTCATAAAATTTTTGGAGAATGTGGGCAGAGGTTGCCTCCACGTTCTCATGAAATTTCACACGAGACGGAGCCCTGTGCATCGAGTTATGACGCACAGACAGCAGGGCGTGCACGGGATCTCGTGCACGCGTGTCCGTATCCGATCGGACACTGAAATCGTGTCGATTTCCGATCCATCTTCACGAAAGTTGTTACAAATAATATTAGCAAGGAATTCGTGAAAACATAATCGAAAATTAACACTTTTTAGTTCTAAGTGGCATTTTGTCGAACACGTGCTACATAAGATCGATACGTGTCCGATACCGCTATCAAACGAGACTAAAATCCTACCAAACTTCATGCACAGGTCTGGGATACCTAGATGGATGCTAAAATGTAGAAATTTTCGAAGGAACAATGGTAGAACGAGGTTTACCTATTGAGAGTCGAAATCTCAATAAAAGAAATTCCCCGAGCACTTTGTCGGCCGATTTCTCCCGAGCAAATACCTCCAACTCCTTGCTAGCAGTACTCCAGCAAGTTCTCCTCTTCCCAACGAGTGCAACGGAATTCGTTTGAGGTGAAACGGACGTCGAATGAGAAAATTAGGATTTTGGAGAAAAGAGAAATTAGGGTTTGCTCTTGATCTAGTGGAGGCTAAGGATTTTCACAAATGAAGGGGGGCTGCTTGTGGCCGGCCATGCTAGGGGGTTAGGGTTAGGGTTTGCACATGGGCCAAGCACTCCATGAGTTGCTAAAAAGGCCCATGTCAAAAAGGGTAAAAAAGGCTTATAAGAAAATAGCTTAAAAAAATCACTAAACAATTCTAGAAAAATAGGTAAAAATTCTAAATTAATTCTAACAAGTCAATAATGAACCTAAATCACATTACTAGGCTTCTAACATGGTTGACTAAGGTTATACCATTTAGGTCCTATCAATGCACCAATCAAAACACACAACAATCAATAAAAATCAAATAACGCACAATGACTAAAATACCCCTAATTAGAAAAAGTGAGTGTGATAGGAAATTAGGTTTCTAATGTCATGGTTAGTCTTTAATCATGGTTAGCTAAGGTTAAACCGACTACTAACACAACACCAATTAAAATATTATAAATTAATCCCAAGAAAAAGTAAAATCACATAATTACCAAAATATCCTTATTTAGAAAAATGGATGTGACAGGAGTTTGTCGTCCCCAAACAGCAAGTTTAGCTATAGAAGTTCCAAAACTTGCCATGACCATAACTTCCTCAAAACAAGTCCGAATTGAGACTTCCAATGGTCTAAACTGCATAGATCGAGATTTTCTACAGCCTGGGGTGACTGGTTTTTAGGAAATACCAAGCTTTACTAGATTAAAATCAAGAAAAACAAGAAAAGATCAAAACTTAGATCTACAAAAATCTATCCATCAAAACCAAAAATGCCAAGTTCTAAAGAGGCTTAGAATCAAGTGGAGAAGAGAATGGAAAAATAAAAATGGAAGATCCATCATGAAGCAAGTTGCACTTGTCTAGGGTTTCTTGGGTGGGTGGGAAGAGTAATGGAGAAGAAGAATAAGTAAATAAAGAAGAGTAATGAAGGAGTAATGGAGAAGAAGAATAAGTAAATAAAGAAGAGTTACAAAACCCAGATAGCATCTCTCCCAGTAATTTCCTGATGGGTCCCACCAAGGCTCCATTGCTAGACTCTGCAGGCTGGACTGGCTGAACTGGTGGCTTTAGACCTCCGAAAGGCATGGCTCGGGAGGCTATCCCCGAGTGCTGGGGTTGGTCCCCAGGTTGCTGCCGGTTCACTGGAGGTGCTCCCCCGGCTGATCGGTAGGACGAGGAATAATGCCATTGAAGAAATGACATGAGGAACAATAAGGAAGGACTGAGATAGATCAGGGATATAAGCATGTGATCAGGTCAAGATTCAGAAAGATTAGAAGGCACGAGTAGAAATCAAGGGCGAGTGCAGATTGAAACAACTATTCAGTAAACCCCCACACATCTTGATTTACAAGATCTGCATGGGCCACCACTTAAATCGTGTCATTAACCTAGTCAGATTCATTGTGAATTCCTGACCGTGGTAACCAAGAATCCATGTCCTAGACATGATGAAAGACGAGACAGGTAGTTTGTACAGGCACAATCAAGAGAATCAACCACGGTGTCAAAACAAGAGTTACTTAGCAAGTCAGGGTAGCCGTTGCAACAGCCTTTCAAGATTATCATTTTATGTCAGGTTACTTGTTACTTGTCAAGATTATTTGTCAGGAGTGCGCCTCGATGGGCCACTATCAAGATTATACATATTATGTCAAGTTGCTTATCATGTCAAGAGTGCGCCTCGACGGGCCACTATCAAGATTATCAAGAAGGGTTCATGTTAACATGTCGTGCTCACGCTATAAGTACTTGTCATAACAAGAATTACTGGTCAAGAGTGCGCCACGACAGGCCACCAAAGGATTTATCATGCCGTGTTCATGTCAAGTTCAGATCATAGCCTAGAATTATCATGTTTAAGTCCAAGTCAAAGCTCAAGTGCAAGTCAAGTTCGTGTTATAGCCAAGTCAGGTCATGCTCAGGTCGGGTCAAAACTCAGGGCACATGTATATAACAAAACATGCAGACAACTGCAAGAACAAAGAAGGTGCAAGGGGTAGGCACATCACAATGGGCACCTAACAATGGATGGACGCCTAGGCAAGTATGGGCGCCTGGGCATGAATGGACATCAGGGTCAGGATGGCGCATGGCCGAGGTAGGCGCATGGCCAGAGAGGCGCTGGACCATCATGGGCGCATGGCCAGATATAGGCGCATGGCCAAAGAGGCGCTAGACCATCATGGGCGCATGGCCAGATATAGGCGTATGGCCAAAGAGGCACTGGACCATCATGGGTGCATGGCCAGATATAGGTGCATGGCCAAAGAGGCGCATAGCCAGATATAGGCGCATCACAATGGGAGACTAACGATGCGTCTTCAGTACATGTGCGTATGGAACCTACGCGTATGACACGCTCGGAGTCAAAAGATGCGTTGTCGGGACTTCACGGCGCATGGCCTCCCGGACGCATGGGGTTCGTCGTCCCCAAACAACAAGTTCAGTCATAGAAGTTTCAAAACTTGTCATGACCATAACTTCCTCAAAACAAGTCCGAATTGAGACTTCTAAGGGTCTAAACTGCATAGAACGAGATTTCCTACAGCCTGGGACGACTGGTTTTAGGAAATACCAGGCTTTACTAGATCAAAACCAAGAAAAACAAGAAAAGATCAAAACTTAGATCTACAAAAATTCATCCATCAAAACCAAAAATGCCATGTTCTAAAGAGACTTAGAATCAAGTGGAGAAGAGAATGAAAAAATATAAATGGAAGATCCATCATGAAACAAGTTGCACTTGTCTAGAATTTCTTGGGTGGGTGGGGGGAGTAATGGAGAAGAAGAAGTAAATGAAGAAAAGTAATGAAGAGAGAGAGAGAGGATAGCTGACTTATATAGCAACCCCTTTCATCTCAAACCAAAATAAACCAAGCCAAGCTAAGATGAACCAAAATAAACCAAGTCAAGCCAAGTCAAGTCATGTTGAACCAAACCAAATAAACCAAGGTAAGATTGAACCAGGATCAAGCTAAACAGGACAAGTCAAAACACGGGCCACCTGACAATTGTCAAAAATTCGTACACGTATACTAAAAATACGTATAACGAGAAATGGGAGTGACATATAATAACTTGTCAAGTTATTGACATGGATTTTTGATCTAATGTAAAATTGTTCATCGATCAATTTTAAAATGACAATGACTATGTTATGTTATATTGATCGTCTGATGTTGGTTGTAAGATGTTGATCGATCGATTTGCCATCTGAGAAAGCCCTTCAAATAGAAGACAAAAAGTTTCAGTTAGAACTTCAAAGATCACAAGTTAACATGGATATTGGTCAATGTGAAATAATTCAACATCTGAAAGGAGTAATGGGAGTTTATGTAAAGATACATTGTTACATACATTAAATTTCTTGGTTTCTTCATCTCTGACTTTGACAAAGCCTTTGCTATTTTGGTAATGGGAGCATTGGAGGAGGTCATAGTAGTACATTGTGCAAGGATACAACACCTATAGAGGCTATACACCTATAGTTTTGATAGATCCTAATGTGAACTCCATGTTGCTTACTGCTCAGTTAGTTACTACTACTTGAAACAGGTTAAGGTATTGAGAACCCACAGTATTGTTTTTTTAAAAATTATGGAAGGACATTCCGACAAAATATCTTTACTTTATCGTGTATACAGCTGAAGAGAACCTTCTGTAATTTGATGATGATAAATCCTTAATCCTACCTTTACTTGTTTACTCATTGATAGGTTGGTTGCTTTGGTGGTGTACAAGTCCTTTCCCTTTCATTTTATATGCTCATTTTCATCAGCAATATTGTTTCATACTGGTGTATTGCACTGCAATTAGTATCCACTTGTTCATACTGGAGTAAAAAAAAAAGGACTATTTATGACAGTCTTCCACCTGGTAGGTCTGTCAAAATTTTTGACAGATCTAAATGAAACATTGAACAACATATTTTTTTGAAATATCAAAATTTTGACAATTCTTCCAATTTGTAGGACTGTCAAACATTTTGACAATCCTAAATTAAACTTATTGTTCATTGTTTAATTAAACAACATGTTTAATTTAGGACTGTCAAAATATTTGACAGTTTTTTGAGAGTCCTAAAAAAAATATTGTTCAATGTTTTATTTAGAACTGTTTTCAATTGGTAAGACTGTCAAAATCTTTGATAGTCCATCATCGTCCCCGTCGCGACAGTGAACGGATTTTCAAAGTTAGAAATCCTAAAATTGGTTCGAAATTGTCCAAAATGAATAATAAATTAAAATTTAGTTGGTAGAAGATAAAATTTAGGCATTAATATGAATTGAGAGCAATATTTGAATTTTAGGAGAGAAAAGGAGGAAAAAATGAAAGAGAAAAAAATGACTTTTATACTATGAAGTGGACAGTCCCCTAAGCGATTTTTTTAGTGACAAATAAAAAATAAGAATAGACAGCACTGAGTAAGCTTGGATGTGTCATTATAATGTGATTGGCCTCACTCACAGGTGCTGGTTTCCTGATGGAACTTGAGAAGCTAAAGCATAAGACAGGCAGGCAGTCAGCAGTGTTGTTGGAAGGTTGTAAACCTCACCTGAAGAAGGATCTCCCAAATTTTAGTTTCTTTTTCAACTAATTTAACGTACATCGAACGTTGAAATGGACACTTGAAAAGCTTAAAGAGTTCTCTATGAGTTTTGTGTAAGGAGAGGATTCAGAAGCGTGGAAACCAGAGGAGTGATGAGCCCACCTTTACATGCAACATATTTTCATGTACAATTTGTTGTCACAAACTATGTTGCAAATTTATTATTTGGTTGTATGTAATTAACAAATACAATTTTTTTTTGATGTTGTAAACATATATGGTTGCATCATATGTCGTGGTAAATGAGTATTATTATTTGGTTGTGACTTTATGACAATGAAAGAATGTGAGAAAATAATGTAATGGTAAATGTTACGGTAGTTGGAGAAAATAATACAATATTTATTGTACCAATTTAACTATTTGTATCAAACTAAATTTAACTATTTGTATCAAACTAAATAGTGTAAATAGTGCAATAGGAGTTGCACATATTTTCATTCACAGTCAACTAACATCTTTTAGACTTTAAGTTCCAGGCTATTTGCTATTTGGTTAGGAACTTAGGGGACATTTGGTACACGAATTTCCCTTTTTTTGGGAAAAATTTAGGATGAGAAACATATTATCATGTTTATTTAGGTTATAAAAATTTATTTATGTAAATTAAAAATATCTGGATAAAAAATTTACTCACAAAATATGAAACCCTTATCCCTTAAAAATTTGTGGGTACATTTTTTTTTCTAAAAAATTTCTTTTTTTTTGTTTGTTTTTATTCCTTTTCATTTTATATTATTTGTTTTCAGAATTTTGTTCCTTTTTCATTTTTTTCATTTTTTTTTCTTTTTTCATTTCCAAAGGTATTTTTTGTTTTTATTTACTTTTTTTTTTATTTTTCGGGTCCTTTTTTTAGTTTTTAAGTTACTTTGGTAATTTGCCATTTCTAAGAATATTTTTTCAATTTTCTCAATTTTTTCATTTTATTAAGGGTTTTTTTAATTCAAATTTTAATGATTTTTTTTGTTTTTACTCAGTTTTTTTGTTTCTTTTTCATTATTTAAAGGTTTTTGATTTTTTTTTTCAAGTTTTTAAGATTTTTTTCTTATTCTTTTCATTCTTTTTCTTTTTCGTGTTTTCTCACTTTTTAACATTTTTTCAAAAAAAAATTCGCTTTGTTTTTTTAAAGTTTTTTGGTTTTTATTCATTTTATTTACTTTTATTTTGTTTTTTATTCATTTTTTGTTCCTTTTTCAGTATTTAATGGGTTTTTTTTCCCAATTTTTAAGAAATTTTCAATTTTTTGTTCTTTTTCATATTTTTAACGTTTATTTTTTTATTTTTTTAGTTTTAAGATACTTTTATTTTTTTTAGTTTCTAAACGGATTTATTGGTATTTTTCAGTTTGTTTAGATTTTATTTTCCTTTATTTCTTTTATTTATTTATTTTTTTTCATATTTGTATTTTTGTTTTTTCAGTTTTTTTTATCTTCTTTATTTTATAAGGATGATTTTTTGTTTTTTTTCAGTTTGTTTATCTTTTTTAGTTTTCAAAGAATGATTTTTTTTCATTTTAAAGATTTTCATTTTTTCTCTTTTTTCAGTTTTTTCTTTGTATTTTTGGGGAATATTTATATGTTCACTGAACATGGAAATATAATTTGCCATAAAATTTTATTACATGCCAAACATGGTCGAGGGATAGGCATCAAGGTGTTCTGTGGGCCGGGCTGGGCAGGCCTGGACCCATGTTTGACCAGGCCTGGGCCGGGCCGGACTCAAAAAATATGAACCCAGGTCCTGGCCCGGTTTTGGACGGGTCGGGCTAAACCTGGCCTGGTCCAGGCCGGTTTAGGGTTGGACCGGGCCGGCCCACTTTTTTAAAAAAAAATAAAAAAAATATATTAAAATTTAGAAAATAATAGTTAGTATAATTTAAATTAATATAATTTAAAAATATTTTTTACTAATGTTTAGAAAATTTCTATAAAAACACTTGTACAAGTATAATAAATTTAGAAAATGAATTGTACGAGTAATTTACTAAATGAAGCATGAATTGTAAAAAAAATATTTACAAGTATATTATTATTAATGCTTAGTATAATAAAATTTATAAATTAATTCTAAAAAATTACAAGTAATTTGTTATAAAAAATATTAACTAAATTTTTTTAAAAAATAAAAGTTAACATATCCATAGTTGGCAATTAAAAAGAGAACCTATGATTATGTTGACAAACCTTATACTATATAGGAAAAAAAAAAGACCATTTTATTTTGATTTTAAGTTTCCTTAAAACCTATTGTTTCCTAAATTGTAACCAAAAATTGCTGAGAAACCCAATTTCGGGATGGGCTTTTATGAAATGCCCACCCGCTGGATGAGTTTTATGAAATGCCCAGAATTAAGTATTTTCACGTTAAATATTCCAAGATTCCCTTTTAGATGCCACCTGCTGGAAACTGCTATTTTTATAATACCGAAACTACCCCTCCGCGCGAATTGGTCATCTATATGTATTTGAATTCAAAAAACTCAGATCTGGATTGCGATTTTCGTCTTCTTCTTCTTCACGGAAAATCTGAATTTCATTGCTCTCATCTTCAGCAGAGATCGCAAAGATCGTTCGTAGTTCGGTGTGCTTTTTTTCAGTCGAACTCAGATCATCGCTCGTCATCATCATCACCATCATCATCATCTTCATCGACGTCAATTGTGGAGAGAAGATCTTTCTTCTTCTTTTCCATAAGAATTATCATCGCTTTGAAAGAAGAACGAAACTCTTTATTCCTGAAAAAACTAAATTACACGAAGAATGACCATTCTCCTACGTTTTAACACTGGAAATGACCATTCTTCGTGTAAATTAACACGGAGAATACCATTCTCCGTTTTATTTAAAACGGAGAATGACATTCTCCGTGTTTCTAACACGAAGAATGGCCATTCTCCTGCGTTTTAACACTGAAATGACCATTCTCTGTGCTAAATTACACGGAGAATGACCATTCTCCGTTTTATTTAACACGGAGAATGACCATTCTCCGTGTAAA